>CAMZMU010000065.1:8533298-8974090 GCA_947311845.1 Poa pratensis
GCATTGCTGCCAAAACGGTGCATGTTAAGACTCCTGTTAAAACAGCTTTTGGTCAGGGAGGGAGAAAAACAAGAAGGGTAGATGTTGAGTGGCTTCATCTGGAACGGTAGGGGGACAGGGGATGTTATGAAAAGATCTTATATTAGGGACTGTGCCCAGGAACATAAGTTAGATTTCATTGGTATACAAGAAACTTTGAGACAGGATTATCCACTTAGTTTTTTAAAGACTATTAGTGGTAATCAAGTCTTTCAGTGGGAAGGTATACCAGCAAGGGGAAGATCTGGAGGGATTTTAGTAGGCGTTAATATGGATACCTATGATGTGATTGATAAGAAGACAGGGACCTATTTTGTCAGTATGACTGTAACCAGTAAAGCGATAATTTCACTTGGCAACTAGTTGTGGTATATGGAGATGCTCAGCAGATGGCAAAGCTAAATTCTTAATAGAACTAGTGCATGTCATTCGAGCTTCCAAAATACCTATACTAATTGCAGGGGATTTCAACATGACTAGGAGGGCTAGCGATAAGAACAAAACTGGCGGTTATAACAGATGGAGCCCTCTTTTCAATGCGGTCATTGAACAAGGGGAGCTCATGGAGTTAGGTTTGTGAGGAAGAAAATACACTTGGTGCAACAATCATGAAGATCCCACGTATGAGCTGCTAGATAGAGTGCTAGTATCACCAGAATGGGAAGACCATTCTCCACTAGATTGCGTATCCACTCTGCCTAGTGAATTGTCTGATCACACACCTTTATTGATAAAAGCTGGAACTAAACCTCATGTTCCGGCTAGTTTTTGGTTTGAAAACTGCTGGATGCAAAGAGGTGATCTTAAGGAAATTGTAGAGGGAGTGTGGAAGAAAACATATGTGGGGGCTGAGCGAATTGATATTTGGCAAAAAAGGTTAACAATGTTGAGGAAAACTTTGAAAGGTTGGGATATAAATGTTCAAGGTAAATATAAGAAAGAGAGAAAAATACTAGCTGAAAAGTTGGATGCTATAGACCTGAAAGGGGAAGCTATGGGGCTTACCGTCCTGGACAGGGTCGAGCAAAAAACTTTAAAAGAACAGCCTCAAAAAATGGTTAGGGAAGAGGAAATTAAATGGATACAAAGATCAAAAGAAATCGAACTAGCGGAAGGTGATCTGAATACCAAATACTACCATGCGAAGGTGAATGGGTAGAAGGAGGAAAACCATGATCACCAAGCTATTGCAGGAAGAGGGAGGGATTGAGGGTCAAAACAACTTGAAAAAAAATACATTACAGAGTTTTATAAGAAACTGTTTGGGCACCCTGAGAGGTCTTCTATTGGTTTTGATGGGACAAATATTAAAAAGATCTCCCTGGAAGATGGAGTGTATTTAAAAAGGGGCTTCACGTTAGAGGAATTGAAGGAAGCTGTATTTGGTATGGCTACCAATAAAACAGCGGGTGCGGATGGTTTTAACGTGGAGTTTTATCAGAAGCACTGGTATTTGGTCAAAATGGATTTGTTTGGACTCCTGATGGATTTTCATGATAGGAAGCTAGATGTTGGTAGGCTGAATTATGGTGTGATAACGCTAGTCCCTAAAGGAAAGGATGCAGATAAGATTCAAAAGTACAGACCTATCTGTCTTTTGAACGTTACTCTGGAAATTATAACTAAGGTACTAGTAAACAGACTCACAAATGTAATACAAAAAGTAGTTGAGCCAGCGCAGACAGCGTTCCTGAAGGGAAGGTACATCATGGAGGGTGGGAGTGCTTTTTAAAATTGATTTTGAAAAGGCTTTTGATAAGATCAAATGGCCTTTCTTATATTAGATTTTAGAACAGAAAGGCATTCCGAAAGAATGGGTGGATATGGTGATGAAGATAGTTACTAGTGGAAAAGTGGGAGTGAAGGTTAATGGGGAGATTGGCCCATACTTCCCTACTTACCAAGGTTTAAGGCAAGGTGACCCATTATCACCATTGCTTTTTGACTTGGCAGTAGATGTACTAGCAGTTTTGGTTGAGAGGGCTCAGGAGCATGGGGTTTTACGAGGTTTAGCGGCAAATCTGTTGCAGAAAGGCGTGTCCATCCTGCAATATGCAGATGACATGATCCTTTTGTTTGAAAACGACTTGGAGCAAGCTAAAAATCTAAAACTGATTCTCTGCTTCTTTGAACAACTCTCTGGGCTGAAGATCAATTTTCACAAAAGTGACATTTACTGTATTGGGCAAGCTGTTGACAACAGGTGGAATTGGAAAATATTCTATCTTGTAATTCAGCTGCTTTGCCCATGAAATACTTGGGAGTGCCGGTAGATAAGAAAAGGCTAAAGTTATCGGACTGGGATCCAGCTGGAGAGAAGATGCGAAATAAGCTTTGTCCTTGGCAGGGGAAAATGTTGGTAATGGGCAGTAGAGTGACTCTAATAAATTCTTCCTTGTCGAGTGTGCCTTTGTACATGTTATCCTTTTACAGAGCTCCGGTTGGGGCAAAGGAAAACATGGATGCACCGAGGAAAAATTTTCTTTGGAGTGGAGACAAAGATAAAAATAAATATCACTTGGTTAATTGGCAAGCTGTGTGCATGCCAAAAGATCAAGGGGGTTTAGGGATATTAGATTTGGATATAATGAATATAGCGCTTTTATCAAAATGGTTGTGGAAACTTTTTCATGAATCAGGACCGTGGCAGGAGATTTTGTCAAATAAATACTTGGGGAAAAGAACGCTTTGTCAGGTTGAGGTAAAACAGGGACTCTCATTTGTGGCAAGGATTAATGGAAGTTAAAAAACTCTTTTGGCTTTGTTGTAAGATTGACATTGGAAATGGGGAGAGGACGAGTTTCTGGGAAGACATT
The DNA here is from genome assembly GCA_947311845.1 of Poa pratensis. Classification (NCBI taxonomy): domain Eukaryota; kingdom Viridiplantae; phylum Streptophyta; class Magnoliopsida; order Poales; family Poaceae; genus Poa; species Poa pratensis. The sequence goes on from CAMZMU010000065.1 coordinate 8,536,154, forward strand.
TGGGTCGATGATGAAAGTTTAGCGAAAAAATTTCCTAGACTTTTTCAGTATCGACAACGAAAAATTTAACAGTTAAGGAGGTGATAGATGGGGGTTTGATATTTTGAAATTCAGGAGAGCAAGAGTCGGGGCTCTTAGGGTGCAGTGGAATCAAATGATAGAATTGTTAAATAATGTGACACTCAGTGAAGACCGAGACAAGTTAAGATGGACTCTAACTGCCTCTAGGAACTTCTCTGTGAAATCCTTCTATTAGCAATGCAATTGAGTACACTGTGCCTTATAAGTTCATCTGGAAAGTTAAGATTCCCTTGCAAATCAAAACATTCATTTGGCTGATTTAAAAAAAGCATTCTGATAAGGGATGTTTTGCATCGCGCGGGGGGGGGGGGGGGGGGGGGGATGTGAGCTAAAATGTTTATTCTGTGGACACAAAGAATCCATATCTCATTTATTTTTCCTATGTCCTCTAGCCAGACATGTCTGGAATGTGGTTAGTTCAGCCTTAGGGATTAACTGTCAATTTAGATCGGTTGATCAGTGTATCTCTGGCTGGCTTAGGAGCTATGGGAAAAAGAAAAGAGATTTGGTGGTTGTAGGCATCGCGGCAATTCTTTGGAGTATTTGGAAAGCTAGGAATTTGGCATGTTTTCAGAATAAGTGGCCTGATGAGCCCTGTTCTGTTATCTTTCGGATTTGTATGTGGATTCAAACTTGGAGCTCTCTACAGGTGAAACAGGAAGGAAAGGACATAATTCTCTTCAGTGCTAACGTGATTGAGAAGGTGGCGATGGAGGTGTATGGAGCGAGAAGTAGTTGGAGGCCATGGATTCCAATTCTCGAAGGTTGAAGGCTGGTCTTCGCGCTGTGTGCTGTTTCCATCGCTGGAGAATGTTCGAAATAGCTGCGTTTTGAATATTTCTGAACCTTGTCTTTATTTTGTTTTCCCTGTACAAGACTGTAAGGATCGAAAAACCTGTCGCTGCTCTCCGCAGTGTGGGTAGTGTAATGTCTGTTTGTTGTGTGTGTGTGAGGTGGATATTGTAGTTGGTTTCGTTAATGAAATCGGGGGTGACCCTTTTATCTAAAAAAATCATGGTTTTTAATATAATCTGGTTTTCAAAATATATATTAGAACCAAACACCTTAAAGTATTTCAAACTACAGTATTTTTAGAAACCGAGGTATTATGAGAAAACTTTAGAAATACACCCTAAATCTTATTTTGTAAAAGAAAGGTGTCTTTTACTCTGTATTGACTGATGTACACAGCCATGTTGGTTGTTGGCAAGAATTAACCTACAAAGAAAGTGAAAGAAAACAAATTACATGAGCACTACTTAATTCCATTGTGTAATATTAACATACAAAACCAATCGCGCGAGGATATCCATCATAAGTACGTACTTATTTCACCATAAGATACTTTAAGTGAATGAAAACAAATTACATGAGCACTACTTAATTCCATTGTGTAATATTAACATACAAAACCAATCACGCGAGGATATCCATCATAAGTACGTACTTATTTCACCGTAAGATACTTTAATTAATTTCCCTGACATGATCATTGGTAGCTCGATCCGTGCTTAGTAGTATATCATTGGCTAATGATACGCTGCAGTACACCATATCCGGCATCGATCTCAATCTTCGATCGTGCTAATTATTTGGATGCAGAGAAGATCAATACAAACACACACAATCCGTCGATGACGCGGAGCTAGCTAGCCCACTCAGTACCCGTGGTACATTCTGGATGTTTGGGTGAACACGATCGTGATAAACCTCAACTCAAGTGGCAGCTTTAAATTAAACTGTGATGCGATACGATCTTGTATATACATATATAGTCTGACCATCTCGTGCGTAGGTGTGTGCGTGTATACGTATACGCAAATGCATGCAGTTAAATTGATTCCAACTTCCTTTTTTTTTAAATGGTTCCAACTTGAGATTTGTAGTCGAGTGAAATTAGAAGGCGGGCCTCGCATATGCGGCCATAAGAGCATCTCCAAGCATGGTAGCTATATTCTCCCTATACGTCCGGGCGGACAGCCCGGATGCGTTTTGGGCTTTTTTAGTCCACCCAACGGCGGCCCCCAAACTCTCCCCAAACGTCCGGGCTGTCCGGCTCCCCCCAAAGCCAGCCCATATGTAGGGTGGGTTTGGGGGCGCCCGGACGCCCCCGGACGCGTCCGCCACGTCGGATCTGGCAAGGCGGGCCTACCCCAAATTTCCATCTAAAACTCCGGCGCGCCGGCCACTTCCACTTTCCCCTTCTCCGCCTCCATTTCCCGCCGGCCAATTTCATTCCTCCCGCCCCATCCACCTGCAAATCCGATGGAGCCGACGGAAGGAATCGATTTGACCGAGAACGGCGCCTCCTCCCAGTCCGTCGAGCAAGCGGGGGCCTCGGCGCTGAAGCCGGAGACTATCGCGCGGCGGACGCGGCGCCGCAGGCAGCGCCTCCGCGAGCTCGCGGCGGAGAAAGCGGCGCTGGAGGCTATGTCGGAGACGGAGGCGGAACGGATAGCGAACGCGGAAACGCAGGGCGACGAGCCGGAGTTGTCCACGCCCGTGCCCGTCGTCCGGCGTCCTACGCAGGTTCCGCATTTCCCCGCGCCGGCAAGGAGGTCGACATCCTCCACGACGAACCCGGCGGAGGATGCGGGCAACATCTTCCACCCGGATGAGTACCCGTCGCAGGTTCCGCCGACGCAGGAGAACGAGATGATGGGCGAGTCTCCGCCGCTCCAGCGGACGCGGGATGCTTCCGGCGTCACCGCTACCGACGTCGCCCACAACCTGTTCAACGAAAGTCAAATCGACTATACGGTATGCATCTCTACCCAAACTTCATAGTTCCGACTCAATCTAGCCTTTAGTGTAATCCTTAGCATGTTTAGGATGATAAGAATGATTATATGCTGGAATTGATCCGGGATGGGGAGGATCCGGCATCACAGGGTCCGTCGGCGGTGGTGGGCGAGTCCGAACCGGTGGGGAATGCGGACAAGCCGAAGGCCCGGAAGGCATACACGCCAAGAGGCTCGTCCTACTCCACTTTTGAAGATGTTTTGCTTTGCCGGGCTTGGTTAGCCACAAGCATGGATCCTATATGTGGAACCGAGCAAAAGGGCACAAGGTTGTGGGAGAAGATACATGCCCATTTCCATCACCAAAAGGAATACATGACACCCCACCCCATTGTGTCCGATCGCAATGCCGGCTCTCTTCAACATAGGTGGGCGGCAATTCAAGAAAGCGTCAACAAGTATTGCGGTTTCCACGCACAAGTGGTGAACCGGAATTCTAGTGGCGTCAACGTGACTTCCTATGTAAGCTATTCCTTATGATTTGTTCATTTGCATCTCTTCATTTTGCATCAAACTTCATGGGTGGTCATTAAAATTGTTGGCTACTTTTGTGTTTGATAGACAAGTTTGGCCGCCACTTTGTACCATCATGTGGAGAAGAAACACTTCACCTCTCACATTGTTGGCTAGAGTTGAATGGAAAGCCCAAGTGGATGCTCCAATATGATGATCACAAGAATCCGGCCAAGAAATGGAAGACCAACGATGGATCAACCTCTTCCATCCCAATTGGAGTTGATGAGGAAGATGGGCCATCCGAAGGTGGAGGTGGCCGGAAGAGGATGATGATGGGGAAGAAGTGGGAGAAGGACCGGGTGGCACGAGACGGCGCCGCCGCGAAGATGTCCACCACATGGAAGGACATATTCGAGAAGAAAGATGATGCCATGCAAAAGTTGGAGAAAGAAAGGGAGGACAAGAAGGCCGAGAGGTATGACGCCTTCTTGGCTTTGCAAAAGGAGAGAATGGAGTTTGACCGCATCCGGCTCAAGGAGAGGTTGGACATTGAGAGGGAGAAGTTGACCGTGGCGAAGGAGGAGGCTTGGTTGAAGTTCCAATTGGAGCAAAAGAAGATAGCCAATGCCTATGAGATGGAGCAAAAGAGGATGGCGGATGCCTATGCCATGGAGCATGAGAAGAACATGATCGCAAGAAGTATGGAGGAACAAAAAATCATGTTCCAAGACGTTTCACTCTTGGATGAGGCAAGCGCCAAGTGGATCCTCATGATGAAGAAGAAGATCTCCGACCGTGACATCGGCGTTGATGGCTCCGGTGGATCCGCCCCTTCATCCGCCCCATAATCCGACTTTTGTATCGGACAACTTGTTAAACTTTCATTCAAATTTGAACTCTATGTCTTGTAATATGATCCGGTATGTATCGGATCGGATCGACGTTGCATGGCTTGCATGGATTTGGGTGTCAATTTTTGTGCATTGTGGTTGTAGGAGCCCAACTATGGGGGTCGTCCGGTCGGTGTCCGCGGACGCGTCCGGGCGCGTCCGGGCGCAGTTTGGGGGGCGGATTTGGGGGCTCCGCTTGGAGATGCTCTAAGAGCTACTCCCACCGTATCAAAACATAAGATGTTTTACCATTTTTGGACAACATATATGTAGACATGTTCATGTGCAATATTCATGTGAATCTTGCACATGAACAATGTCTAGATATATGTAGATTCAAAAATGCTAAAACAACTTATATTTTAATACGGAGGGAGTAGTTTTTTTTTCAACTCCAGAAGAGCTTGTTTCTAGAAGCTCCGGAAGAGCTTAGCATGAAATTTGATGTTTTTATAGTGCCAAACACATTACTCTACTTTTTTCTCACGTGATGATGAACTGATAATTGTGAAAATGCCACATGTTGCAGTTCAATCCCGTTTTGGTAGCGCTGCACACGTAGCCAAAAGAAAATGTTGCACACAGAACTTGCGTGCAGCGCCACGGGATCCTGCGTGCGTGGCCCATGAGAGAATGCCCGGGCCGGGCTGGTACTTGGGCCATTAGTCAACCTGTATCACTTTAGGCCCAGTCGCGTGGCGGCACCGCACGGACACCTCACCAACAAACAAACTCGTGACAGAATGCAGGCAGCAGCTCGCCGGCTATATTTGAACGCGGCGTCGTTGCTCCCGCGCGAAACGCTCCTCCACACCAACCACGCGCGCCTTGCTATTGAGATCAAAGCGATTCCGGCCGCGGCGACGACCCAATTTTAGCTTTTGCCGGCCACAGGGACACCGGCCGGCCGGAGCCACGTACCTGCCCAGCGGAGCTAGAGCTAATAAGCTTCCGTTTCAACAAGCAGCAGGTCGATCGATCAGGCAAGCAGATTGGGGAGCTAGGACGAGACATTAATCCTCCCCTCGCTCCAGAGCTCCCTCTTGCGCGCGCCAGCATGGTCTCCCTCCTGCGCGCCGGCGCTGTCTTGGCCGTTGCACTCCTTCTCCTCGTCGACGCCACATCTGTTGAGGCGTTCTTCGACCCGTTCAGCATCTTCCGCGCGCGCCAGGAGAGCGACATCTTCGACCCGTTCAACGTCGGCAGCACCGGCGGGGCGGACGACGCGCCGGAGAAGGCGGATCCGGCGCGGACGGAGGTGGAGGAGAAGGGCGCGGCGCGGCCCAACACGATGGGCCTCACGCGCGTGCCCCTCACGGGCACGCCCAGCAAGGCGACCACCGTCGTCCGCGTCGACACGCGCGACCGCAAAGCCGACGGCGCCTGGACCATCGTCAGCGAAAACTCCGGGGTCTCGGCCATGCACCTGGCCATCATGCGCCACGGCCGCGCCGTCATGTTCGACACCTCCACCACGGGGCGCTCGCTCATGCGCCTCAGGTTCGACAACTGCCGCGTCGACCCGAGGGCCAAGAAGCCGAACACCACCGACTGCTGGGCGCACGCCGTCGAGTTCGACTACAACACCGGCGCCGTGCGCCCGCTCAAGATCCTCACCGACACCTGGTGCTCCGCCGGAGGGTTCGACGCCGACGGCAACCTCGTGCAGTCTGGCGGCTATTTTGAGGGTGACAAGGCCGTCAGGTACCTCTCGCCCTGCGACACCTGCGACTGGGTCGAGCACCCGAGGAGCTTCTTCGATGGCCGGTGGTACGCCACCCAGCAGGTGCTACCCGACGGCAGGTTCGCCGTATTCGGCGGCCGCCGGTCGTTCAGCTACGAGTTCGTCCCCAGGCCCGGACTGTTCAACCACCAGTCCGTGCCGCTCCCTTTCCTCCGGGACACCACGGATGACGTGGAGAACAACCTGTACCCCTTCGTCAACCTCCTCCCCGACGGCAGCCTCTTCGTCTTCGCCAACGACCGCGGCATCATCCTCGACCACCGCGCTGAGCTCGTCATCCGCGAGGTCCCACCGCTCCCGGGAGGCGCACGCAGCTACCCGGCCTCCGCCATGTCCGCTCTCCTCCCGCTCGACCTCCGCGGCGGGAAGCTCCAAGGCAGCGCCGATCCGGAGCCCGAGGTTATCATCTGCGGCGGCGCGCCCAAATCGTCGTTCAAGGACGGCGAGAACGGCACGGTAATTTTTGCGCTCCGCGACTGCGGCCGCGTGAACCTCGCCAACCCGGACGCGAATTGGACGACAGAGGACATGCCGATCGCCCGGGTCATGGGCGACATGCTGATCCTCCCCACCGGCGACCTGCTCCTCCTCAACGGTGCCACCAAGGGGTGCGCCGGGTGGGGCTTCGCGAAGAATCCGGTCCTTATGCCGCTGCTCTACTCGCCGGGGCAGCCGCAGGGGTCCCGATTCCGGCCGTTGGCAGCGTCCACCATCTCGCGCCTCTACCACTCCACGGCGGCCTTGCTGCCCGACGCCACCGTGCTCGTCGCCGGCGGCAACACAAACGCCGGTTACAACTTCAGCGGCGTCGACTACCCCACCGAGGTGCGCGTGGAGCGGTTCTCGCCGCCGTACCTCGACAGGGACGTCGCCGCCAACCGATCGGAAATCGACATGCTGTCGGTGCCCAAGGACGGGATGCGGTACGGGAGCAGCTTCGCGTTCAGGTTCCGAACGCCGGTGCAGGCCGTGGTGGAGGCCGACGTGATGGTCACCATGTACGCGCCGCCGTTCACCACGCACGGGTACTCCATGAACCAGCGGCTGCTCATCCTGGCCATGACGTCTTTCGTCGCGGACGGGTGGAGCTACGGCGTCAGCGTCGACGCGCCCGGGAAGCCGGAACTGGCACCGCCGGGGTACTACCTCGTGTACGTCGTGGCCAAGGGCGTGCCCAGCACGGCGGCATGGGTGAAGATCCAATGACGATGGGTTGTTAAGTTGGCCCTGTATATGGAATTTATTGGGATTAATTGGAGTGAATCGCGGTGTATATATGTGTTCCTTTCGTTTTGTTAATCTAGATTGTCTGTAACATCCCAAATTTATAATAAGGATTAATAAGACCCAAAATTCAGAACCAACAAAAACTTTTTGAATTACTTCACTAATGATAGTGTTTTCCCTTATAATGTTCTGTTTAACCTTGTGTGACTTGAATGTTTAAGTTGTTTGACTAGTAAATGTCCACTCAAGAAATCAACCTAAGTAAAAATATATTCACAACTCTGGTGACCATGTTATGACAAGAATATATTCCATATATCTTTTCCATTCCTATGTTGGCCAAAAGTCTATTTCAATAATGATTTGGTTTTAGCAACAAATAAAATATCCTTTAAATTGAGACAGTAAAATATTTCCAAAGTTAGGTGTTTCCAAGAATATGGAGATTCATATGATATCTCCTATCTATTCTTCAACCTTGATATTTTTACAATTCCTATTTTTAAAACTCCTATGTTTCAACTCCATTTTAAAAGGAATACTAGTGGGGAATATATTACCTCACATATTTCTCTTTATCAAACCTTTTCGAAAACTATTAAGTTATGGGTTGATATATCCCTTAAACAACATCTTGTCAAAATTGAGTGTGACCATTTTTACAAAATAGTATTGTTAATTATGGAAAAGGTGGTTTGATTTATTCTTGTGGTTTGAACTGTGTGGTCTTGTTTGTGATGTGAATATTGTTGTGTGGTTGATATTGTTGTGCTATTACTATTGTTGTGTTATTGCTGTTGTGTGTGGTTTCTTGTGAGGATAATTCCTCAGTGTGGTTAATACTAAAATAGGACACACTTGGCAACCAAATTTGGAGTGCGACTTGAATAAGAACAAACCCTCTAAAATTATGCACACCCAAGTTAAACTCCTAAAATTTAGGGAGATGATCTCAATAAAACTCCCTCTCTATCTATTCCTCGATTCTATGAAAACAATTATATTTTCTTTACTCAAAATTCTAGAGAAGGGGAAGAAATGATAAATCCTCTCCATTTCATATCACTCACTCCTCAAGTAAACCTACTTGTTGATTTAAAACAAACCCCTCCATTCTTTTATCAAAAAGGAAATAAAGGTCATGAGTTAAAAATGATCTTCATAATTAAATTCCCTCCCAAATTCTCTATTTCCTCCAAACCAATTTTCCCTCTATGAAAAGATAAATTATTTTGAAGCTACCTTATTGGTCAAGGAAGTTCCAAAAGTTCAACACAATATTTTATCACTGGTTTTAAAATATTAAAGGAGTATCAAGGTATTATTATCCAAAAATGCTTTATTTAAATCCTATGAACAAAAATGGAGCAAAACATTTTATTTTGTAAAACCAATTTTTGTGGAGCTTCCTCATGTATATGGGAGGCTACCTGAATTTTCTCGGAATTTTGTAAAATGTTTTGATACCCCAAATAAATCCTTAAAACTCCACTGGTTTTAAAAAGGAAGTAGAAGAAACTGAAACGTGGACCTAGTTGTGACGGGAATAGTTTTTCCAGGGGCCTCTTTGCAAAAGGTTCATTGACTTCCTGTAGCTCCATGGCAGCACGGCACGGTGGCGTGCTCCCGAGCTCGCCGTGCTCTCCTTGCCTCGCCCCTGACGCAGGCCTCGCCCTGGAGGAGATAAGACCACTCCACGCCACTCACCTCTGCTCTCCCTTGTCCCCCATCACCCCTGTTGCAGCGATGCTGCATGGCACGGGGCGCCGTGTTCCTCACACCATCGTCGCCGTGTTCTCCCCGCGCGATGTCGACACCGTCTGGACCCCGCTCCTCTCTGCTGCCCTGCGAGACGATAAGAAGCACCACGCCGCCCCCTTTGCTCCTCTGCTTCCCCATTTGCTCCCTCACTCTCCCCCCCCCCCTCTCCATTTTTCTTCCACGGACAAGAACCACGGCCGAAGTTGCCGTCGCGCATCGCCGGCCATAGAGAGCTCCCCAATCCAAATCCCAGACCACCAGCAGCTTCGTCGTGCCCTACTCTCCCTCCCTGCGCGAAGAATCAAGGAATGGGGCAAGAAATCGTGGCCATGAAGCTTTTCCCTTTCCTCTCCGGCCGCGGACATGCGAGCAAGCTCGCGGTGGGCACAGGCCACCTTTCTCCGCCATTTTCGTGCACACGTGCTCCCCTTGCCGTGTTCTCTCTCATGGACAACCCCGATTCTTTTCTAGGTCACCGGAGCCGCCGCGCCGTCCTCGCCGAGCTTCCCTACCGTACCCCGTCGTCTCTGTGCTTGACGAAGAAGAAGGAAGCGGCCCGTACCGCTTCGTCGCGCTCGTGGGCCGCGAGCTGGGCTTCTCCCTTCACCGCCCGGCCCATATCCAGCCAGCTCCAGTGCCAGATCCAGCCCGCTAACCTTTTTCTCTAGGTTGTTTATTCTTTTCCTTATAGATTTGTTTCTGGAACTTTAGTTTAAATCATTTTAAAATAGTTTGAGTGCAATGTTGACCAAACCAAAAATCACACAAGTAGCCTAATAAGTTTGGAATCATATCTAACTTACAGATCTGAAAAATATGAATTTGTGTGTCCTTGAAAATTGTTGTGCTGTGATTGGTCAGGATCAGTGTTTTGTGCATAACTTAATGTGTGTTGATCTAAAATTTATGAACCCAATGGTTTTAGAAAGCTTTTCACATTACCTTTCAGTAGAAATTGTTCTCATGTGTTTTGGATGTTTAGAACAAAAGTTGCATGCATTTCTAGTTTAGGCCAGCAAGCACTTTGTGCATTTTTAATAATTTATGTAGATAACATTTTGGACCAAACTCAATTGGAATAGTTTCTAATAGCACCCAAGAACACAAATCCAAGTTTGCATGGTTGTTTGATTTACAGAACTCTCTGGGTGCAATTTTTTTTTAAAAGTGTTGTTCTGCCACTAATAAAAAGAAATTAGAATAATTGCTTTTAGTTTTGAATTTGTGGTTTGTGTTGATTGTTGATTGTTTTGGTGCTGTTGCTTGTGTGTTACTAATCCTTAACATGTCAGATTATGTTAGTACTATTAGTGACTTGTGATAATCTTGGTTGCAATAAAACATATATCACTAGTTTCTGCCATATTTAAGACATAATCAAATAATAGTAATTCAATTAAAATTGAAACCAAATTGTTGTCTTGATGAGTGCAGTAGCTATGTGTGATGCTTTAGAGCTGTTGTGATGCTTGATTAAGTTGTTTAGTAATGGTATGTATTGCTTGTTTATTTTGATGATTAGATCATTTTGTGTGATGAATATAATTGCCTTGCTTGTTAAACTTGGTTATCTTTTAAGTTGAGTTTTAGCTTGAGTGTCTTGTTAATATCTCCACCTTAACTTGGTGAGACATGTTGAATTACAGAGAATTATTTTGGTAATTTAACTTTTGTCTGAAGTATTTCCTGTCTAAGGAAATTTGTCTGTTAACAACTCTTAAGTGGAGTTGTTTAATGCTTTATGTTTTTAGCTTGTGTTTGGTATTATACTCCTGTTAGTATAATGCCCTTGTGATTATGTCTTGGTCAGTTGACTTGTTAGGTAGTTTAAGTATGAGGGTGTAGTTAGACAAGTGAAGATTATTGTGTAGAGTTGGGATTAAAATTATAAAACCTATGTTTGTAATTCAGGATGTCTAGTCTTTGGTTGGTGTATTATACTTGTGTTAGTAGCATGTGATGTCTTACGTGTTTGGATTAATTTCTTGTTTGCATCTAGATAAGTGGGGTGATTACTAAACTTGTTTGGTTAAATAATAATGTTCCCTCATGATTGTTGTTTGTTAGTATGGTTTGATGTTGTTACTTGATTAAATGGGTGCTATGTTTTCGGTTTGATTACTTGTTTGTATACCACTTATGGTTTGGTTTGCTTATTGTGTGTTGTTTTATTTTCATGTTTGCGACGCTAGACATATACGCTACCGGAGTGTTATTTGGGAAGGAATTATTGAGGAAGGATGAGATTTTTATTGATCAACAAGGAGAAGTCCAGGGACATTATGCTGAAACCAGGCAAGCTACTTCACTGAGCTTGCATCTATATACATCTATTTTGATTTACCTGTGTTACTTATAAGTAGCATAAACGATTCATGTGGTGTTGCCACAAAAGCCATGATTTTGAAATACCTTTTCCAAAATACAAGTATATTGTTGAGACACCCGATATAGAGGTGTTAGTGGTATACAGTGATTTCTAAATGAATTTGTTTTACTCAGAAGCCTTCTACGAAAATCTTTTGGTGGGATGACGAACCACCCAAGTTTTGGTTAAAAGAATTTGCTATGAGAATTGGAAATGATTGTGAAAACCTTTTCAAAAGTTTATGAAAAAACTATTTTGCCACTCTATGTAGAAGTATCAGTTTGTTTAAATAAAACTATAGGATGGGAAAAACATTGTTTATTCAAAACTCTTTTGAAAATCCTTGGATGAATTATGGTATGCCGAGATGTCGGTGATGAAATTGAGAAGTGGTGAATGGTGATGTTTCTGAAAAAATGCACATTGTGTCCTGGTACTTACCAAACAACCAATAATCTGTGCGACCACATTTACCCACCTATGGGCAAGGGCGTAGTCATATAATTTGCTCGTGTTAGTACTGGATGCCTCAATAACGAGGATAACCTCGTTCCATGAGGGGATGGTCTGAGGACCTACCCCCTGACCTGGGTCCTCTTCATTGAAGTCTACCGGAAGCCGGTATGAACGTGTCGGAGGAAGAGGATTGAAGGGCTCCTGTTGGGGATATACCAAGTAGGGGTATCTCTAACATGGGTCAATCCGGCTAACAAGGCGGATGCCAAAGAAGACGGATGACAAAGAAGGCGGATGACAAAGAAGGCAGAAGGCGGATGACAACAAGGCAGAAGGCGGATGGCAAACAAGGCAGCCGGCTGGATGACAAACAAGGCAGCCGGCAAGAAGGAGGCCCAAGACTAAAGCCCACGAAGCCACCAAGTCCAAGAAGGCGGTAACTTGGTGGCTAAGCATAGGACTCCGTAGACTTGCTGGACACGTAAACACCTTGTAACCCTAGGTCCGGCCGCCTATATAAAGCCGGACCAGGGACGCCTTTAGACGATCCAACCAATACTTTCATACATCCAACTCATTGTAACCTGTTCACGGCGATATTGCCTTATAGTGAGTTATAGCAGCACGTAGGGCACCGCCACCGCCGTGGTGCCTGAAGCTGGGTAAACCGCCGTGTACAATCCCGACCTTGACGACGTCCACCTTCTTGCCCTACGTTCACCCTCGGCTAGCAGGACCCCGTCTCCTATCCAAGATGCCGATACGACGACAGCTCCCTTGGGTCTGCCGGGCAGAACTACGAGTCCTCACACTTAGTTTCTGAGGATTTAAGTGTGGATGGGAAGTGTCGTAGCGGTAGGGTCCTATACTAGCATGAGCAAAGGAGAGGCTATGGCCGGGAAACCGGATGGATGTGGGAAAAGCGTGCTACCTCTGCAGAGGGTAAAACTATTCGAATAGCCGAGTCCTCGGATATGGACAGTTGGAACGAACTGCTGGGTCTTATGTGCAAGTTTTACAAAGTTTTGAGTGTTGAAAATAAAATGAAGTGGAGTTTGTTTTATGCAACTATACCGAGGGGATGGTATGAGGTTGCTGGAAAATGAATGGCCCTGAAGGGGGCTATGTTCGGAAAGGGAGGAGATTTGGTAGAATTGGACAAAAGGGTGGTTTTCGAGGAAAAAGGTTTTTAAAGAAATTTCCTATCTTTTAACCAAAGGTATATTTTCGAGAAAAAGGTTTAAAAAGACTTCTTACCCTTTTCAACAAACATGGAGAGAAAACTATTTTTCCAAAGGGTTTGTTTCCAACCAAGATACTGAGAAACTACTTTTCAAAATATTTTGCCTTCAACAAGATTAAAGATCTATTCTTCTCTTTTTCAATAAAGACATAGAAATGTTTTCTTTTCTAAAACTAAAGATTTTAAAGATTATCAAAACTAGTGCCTGCTCAAGTTGGGGTAGTTTGCGAGTACAATCAAATGTACTCATATTGGTTTCGTCCCTGGCTATTGTCTTAGCCAGATTTTAAAGAGGAACAGTTCGAAGGAGAGGAGTTCACTGGCGTCTTTGCGAACTAGGGCGCTTCCCAGTCAGCTGCCTGTAGGGTTAAGGCGAATAACTTGGGCTCCACGTTGTTTGGTGATTTCCGCTGCAAGCACCTGATGAAGCTGATCACTTCAATCACGTAAGTACATTTAATCGGTATATATGGATGTCCTGTGATGCCAATTCGAGTTATGTGCAACAACAGACTGATCACGGTATTGTTGCAGGAAACATAACGAGTATCTCGGATAGTTAATCCGGGGTCCTCACATTGTCCTCTCTTTTTCGTTTGGCAAAGAAATTAGGGATTAGGTAGGAGACATACATATGGAATCAGTTTGAGCAAATGTGTTATCGTGCAGCGTAGGTGATCACAGTTTTTGATAATGAATTGATAATTTGAAAATTCATTGATAATTTATCCACGATCAAAAAGAAAATCGACGGTCATGATATGTGGGGGATCTTGCGGAGTTGCATTTCCCCCTTTTTTTCTCTCTCTCACTTCACCTCTTCAAGCTTCTCTTATCATCTCATATATCGGCGTTTTACAGTAGTGTTCTCGGCGAGTGGGGCGGTGACACTGGCAAACTTCATTCTTGTCGGTCTTAGTTTGCAGGGTGAAAACCCTTGGCCTGGTCTTTTTTTTTGCAATGGAAAGAGAGAGAAAATTAATGGGTACAATCAGACTTCAGTTCCTCAGCGATTTCTGGAGGAGTAGAATGCAGCCACACTTGCAGGGTGAAAACCCTAGGCCTCGTCTTTGATGGTTGTACCTGGCAATGACGGTTCTCATGTCGTTTCCTTGTTGAATGCATTGTCTGTAGAGTAGACCTTCTCCAGGTGAAAACCCAAGACTAACCATACTGGCTAGACCGGACGACGATGTTTGTGCTTACCTTTCCTGAGGATTTGTTTTGGAGAACCTTTTCTGAAATTTAGGTGTCGCCGCCACTAGTGGTGCTCTTGCTGCTGCGAGTCAGTGATTGCTTTGACGTTTTTTTATGTTCTTTTTTTGTTTGCTATGTGCATTCTTAATGTCTAGAATCGATCTAAACATTATGTTGTTGCAAAGACTGGGTATAATTGGTGTAATCTTGGTATTAATATAATCCTTTTGTTGAAAAAATCATTGGTGTTAAATCTACTCCCTCCGTTCCCAAATGTAAGATGTTTTAGTTGTTCCACATATTATCTACATGCATGCTAAAATGAGTGAACATACACTTAAAATATGTCTAGATACATGTGTGTACAAGTGAATGTGGACAAAAGATAAAACATCTTATATTTGGGAACGGAGGGAGTACATGTTAAATCTACCATATGATATGTCTCATAACCGAAAGATTTCAATTATTTGGGATCCAACCATAGACATGCATGAGCCAGTTCCGAAGCTCTCGACAAACCATGGAAACGGATTGTGTGGGGACACCATATAGCCTACAAAACATTTGTTAGACCTATTATCAACTTTTAAGCGTTGATCATTCGATTGTCTTCTCAAGCGTCGGTTTGTAAAGTGTCACATATGGAAGTTGATCAATTTGACAACCCCGTGATAACTGAGTGGTCCACTTTACAAATCGCATCCAAATTGCATAATCATACCAAATAGTGAGAAATGCAATCTATGTAGTTAATTAGTTATTACCAGATAGTTAAAGGGATAATTTTAGTAAAAATTCGGAGAATATCAAGGTTCTACGTAGAAAATTATGAGTGTAGAAAGAACTTATCATGGAACTCGATGAAGCAACATCACCAGGGATTGCACCAACGTCGGTAATGCTCACGAGGGTGGAGGTGACGCAGGATGAAAGTGTAGTGCATGGACCACGTGACATTAGAACACTAGCTATCAAACCCCTCCGACATGGATTTGTCCACCCGAAGAGAGTACGCAACAAAAATAGCGTCATGGGCGGAGACCAAAGAAAATATGCGGGTCAACCTCTCAATGTGCATGCTATCTTCCACCCTAGTGTAGAGAAGAACCGAGAGAGAAAATATGGATTTCAAGTTGATCACGATTATTTACCCTAGATGAGAAGAAGTGAATATCACCTCAAACTGGTGACGGGGCATGATAACCCCCAAGTATAGGGCATAGTCTAGCACCTAATAACGTGGAAGAACCACGTGAGTGAGAAGGCAAAACTATTTATTCTCGCAAACTATATTGTCACTTATATAGCTTTATACGAGGAAAAAAAGCTAAGATACTTCTGGGAGAGAATAAAACAACAACTAAACTAACAAGCAAAACAAAATAGTGGTTGCAAGTAGGAGGAAGAAGGCTCGGGATTAATGGGTTCATTTGATCTCTTATTAACATGGTGGTACAAAATAAAGAATAGATATGAGAAGCTGATAAATTGTAATGTGCCAGTGTATGAATGTTAACTCTGATTTCACATCTTTATGGGCATGACGTCCTAATATCAATATACCACACATTCCGCGAGTATCACTCCACCTAAGCGCATGTAATTTTATACAACATCGTAGATTAAGTACTAAGTAAGAAGCATTACCTTACCTTCTATGGAACGAAGTTGGGCATTTGTCTCCAACAGTAATTCTCTGATTAATGTGTTTGGTTACATGATCCTCCTCTAAACATTGTACCTTTTTTGGTGGAAGATGTAACAATTATCATGAATCTATACACATGATGGGATACTTTAAATCTTGTCCGTTCAATTTCTGATCAACGATCCAGATTGTCCCCATGTCGAGCACCAAACAACTTTAACTTTGTCCGTTCAATTTCTGATCAACGATCTAGATTTGTCGCCATGTTGAGCATCAAACAATTTTGACTAGGTCAAAACGTTTTCTGATCCTAAAGTTGGAAATAAAGGACGTGTTTGGTTTGGCAGAGTCCTGAAAGGAAAGGAAAACGTAGAATCCTGAGTTGTTTTGCCTGCCATATCCAATACATGTTTCTGTCTTTTTGCCTCCCTCGGAAAAAGACTCCTGGTCGATGTGCAGGTAGGCGGTTGCTCTATGTAAACCCCGCTCGATCCAAGTATCCATAATCGAATATTGGAAGGGTTTCTTTGTCGAGGCTCCGATCAAGATGAAGTTCGTGGTGGCGTACCTGCTAGCCAACCTGGCAACGGCAGCTGCTTGACCGCGTCTCCGTCTCCGTCTCCCCGGCTTCTCTTTGTCGTTCGGCCGCCTCAACCTGCCCCATCTCGGCCAACTCTGTCGCATGCGGTCCATTGTCCCGCCGCTCTGTCCTCATGCATATGCAGGATGCAACTACACATGACCTTGATGACGAGTCCGTTCTTCCCGAAGCGATTCCTGCAAATCGCAGTGACGTGAACATGAGAGTCACGAGGAGTGAGGACGGAGAGCTTCTTATCCAACGGTTGCGTGTACTGGGCGATGGACGACGAGAGCGCGCCCGAAGCGATTCCTGCAAACCGCAGTACAACAGGAACATGAGGGTCAGGAGGAGCGAGGACGGAGAGTTCTTATCCAACGATTGCGTATACTCGGTGATGGACGACGAGAGCGAGGTGTACCTCCTGGTGCTCGACTGCTCGATACCATGGAGGAACAGTACGTCGGGAACATGAGGCATGAGGGTCACGAGGAGAGCTGAGAGCTTCTTATCGTGGCCATGGCGTGGAAGGGACAAGAGCACCAAAGACCGATGGGTTAGGGAGGAGGTCGGGGACTTGACCAGCTTCCAGCCCAGGGTGTGTTTAAGCTACTTTATTTCAGAGCAGACAGTTCGTGTAGTGCTATTGGTGGAGATCAGTGAAGGTTGCACTAAGCTGCAATATTTGTTTTGCTTGGCTGTATTTGCTGCACATAAGAGCAGAGAGGATCCATATGTGTGCATCAGTATGTATTTACATAACGGCGAGGGGCATACGACATGGACGGATAGCAAGACACAGCCCAAAGCTCCACACCGAGGTACAATTATTTGGACTTCACCACAGCCAGTCACCGCACACGCATGCCAGAGTTTACATACTTTCAGAGTCATTAGCATCAGTCGTTCAGTTGTTAAGTGCAATATTTTACAAAGATTTCAATACGAGTTCTAAGTTTAATTTATTCCACTACACTTTTAGAACCACACACCATGTTAGGACTTCCTTTTTGGCGGAAACATGAAAGTTTCACATATAAGTGCATATAGTTTTTATGGAATCCCCAGTTAAGTTACACATGAACAAAGTAGTACATGGAGTTGGTGATTGGTTCCTCTCTTCCAAAATTTAGCATTTTAAATATAAAAAATACAAAAAAAATATAGAAACGGCAATAAAAATGGAAATTGAAAAACAAATCAAATGTAGAGACGTGCGTTGCACGTACAAACTAACTAGTGAATATAAAGGAAGTAATATTATGTTGTAAAAAAAAGACCTAGCATGAAAATACAACTCCTAATTTGCAAACGCGTGTGCTAGCTGATTTTTCCAGAAATTCGTAACATGAAGTGGGCCAAAATCAGACTAGTCTACAAACAAAACCCTTCTCGAGCCTAAAATACAGACAGACAGACAGACACAGACAGCTCCAAACCCCCAACGAAAACCCCCGCCGTCGCCGCCTCCACAGCAGCGGCGCAGAGCTAGAAGCGGAAAAGCGCGGCGATGGAGTACGTGAACCCTCTCACCGGCTTCCGCGTCGACGGGCGCCGCCCCAACGAGGTGACGCCTTTTCTTCCCCTCACTATTTTGCGTCGTCTCGACTGCCTCTGATTCGCGTTCGGTGCGCCTCGCAGATGCGGCAGCTCAAGGGCGAGGTCGGCGTCGTCTCCAGGGCCGATGGGTGAGTAAAACCTACTCGATAATTAGGGATATTTCTGTACCATTCGATTTTGATGTGAACGTGTTGGCGTTCCTTCTCTTCCCTCGCGCCACAGGTCGGCGCTGTTCGAGATGGGCAACACCAGGGTCATCGCCGCCGTCTACGGCCCTCGAGAGGTAGTCCACGTGCCTCTTCTTGTTTACGCATATAGTCCGTGCACGCTACTTGTTCGATTAAACGTCTGCAAGGGATTTAGGGCGAGCAATTCCTGGAGGTGGTTTGGGGAGATCTTTTTGCAGCGCACATGACGTGTATGATATAATGCCTATGTTGTTATTTACTGAGGTTTGTAGTCAACTTCCACAGTCAGGATGATTTGGTGGGATTTTATTTTTGAAATGCATACGTTATGTTTGATGGAATGTCTAGTGAAGGATTTAGCGTGAGGTTTGTAGTTAGCTTACGGAGTTAGCCGATTTGCAATGGTTTTGGGAATTGCGAGATGGATTGCATCGTGGTCAGTTATGCTGGAGTTGATACAGAAGAGTGGCATCCTTCCGAATGTGCCAGTAGAACATGGGGTGTTATTCTGCTGTTGTTTTGCTGGTAGCTGACGCAACCCATGGCGTCTCTGCATTTTGTAGCTATGTTGATGCTTTAGCTCCGTAGTGGTTGATTAATATCAAGTCAAAACTAATCTTTACCTGTGCTTGTTGAACTCCTTCAGATCCAGAACAGAAGTCAGCAAGTAAACACCAAAGAGGCTTTGGTAAGGTTTTTGGTAGTCCAAGGGAATTAAGTATTTAAGGTTCTCTTGTTAGGATGCATTCCTGAGAAATGTGTCTGCAGGTGCGTTGTGAATATCGAATGGCAGAATTCAGCACTGGGGATCGAAGGAGAAAGCCAAAAGGTGACAGGTATGTTCCAGCTTTAAGAGGAAGTTTTGATCAAAATGACTCAACCATTGGCAATAGCAGATTCATTTATTGTTAGTACACACTTTTGACACGACATATTTTCTGTCACTGCCTTTTTACTTTCACACATTCTGCTATCATGGCCGCTTTCGGGATTGGGGAGCAGATTCATTGATTTGTTCTTAAAAATGAAACGGCCCTCACAACAAAGGGTGGTTGTTATCTCAAGAACTTTTAGTGTGTGTACAATTAGGAGTTTCCTCGTGAAATAAAGCTGATAGTGATAATATGTAGCTTAGCTTATTCATGCGATTCTTGGTGTGGTGAACACACAGTGTTCCAAGTGGATTCACATTGCATCAGTTAAAGTGTACATTATATTTCATTTCTTGTATAACTATAGTAGTGAATTATATCTACACTCATCTTACAGGCGGTCAACAGAAATTTCACTTGTTATTCGACAAACAATGGAGGCCAGCATATTGACTCATTTAATGCCTCACTCACAGGCTACATAGCACCGATACGGCGAGACGGATACGGCGACACGGGTACGGCGATACGGGATACGGCAATTTCAAAAAACAGCAATACGGCGATACGGCGAGTACATATGTAAAAATAATAATATGCCATGTAATAAAGACAGAAAAATTCAAGTGCTGTGGGATACTGAGATGGTGAGATGAGATGAAAATACTGCCCCATTTATTGCCTTTTCATGTCCTCAATGACTGAATAGTTATCATTCATCAATTCCACAATGCACTAGCCCCAGCCCCAACTTCTTTACCATCAGTAGCTAACTAGCACTAACTATTTTTGCTTGAACTACCACCAAAAGAAGACTGGCTGCTTGCCATGCCGATGCCTGCAGACGACATGTCGTCGGTATCTCACTCCAGATATTGGTAGCACCAAAAGAAGTCTGGCTGCCTGCCATGCTTCTTCACCATCAGTAGCACATAGATTTCAGGTATCGGTATCTCGCTTCGTAGACTCCAGGTATCGCCGAAGTATCGTCGAAGTATCCTCGGAGTATCGGCATTCTTTTCTTTCTTTTTTAATTCAGGAAAATAGGATACGCCAGGGATACGTGTATCGGAGTATCGGCGGAGTATCGGAGTATCGGCAAAGTACGGTACGCGGATACGCCAGGTTTTGAAGTATCGGTGCTACGTAGCTCACAGGTGAGTTCTGTGTAATCATTTGTGCTCAAGAAACCTCTCTTCTAAATGATAACTAGATCCACTTTCAATGCTCACTGTGTTTATTTACAGATTGATATTTTCGTCCAAGCTCTTCAAGCTGATGGTGGTAAGTGGACCATCTTTCAGATCATTCCCTTCTAAACTTACTCTGCTATTTATGGTGGAGCCAACTTTTTCCTTGCTAAACCAAAGCCACACAAGGCTGAGTAAAATCTACATCTATGCACTAAACAGGCAGGCACTCTTTCAGAATGCCTAGTTACCTACATATTCTAATGGACACTTTCATTCTTTCCGTTACTCAATCCTGCTACAACATATTACTATTTGTGCATATTTGCATATTGCTATGGCATGAACAGAACTTAGAATGAATCTGATTTTCATCTTGAGCATGACTCTAACAGGAACAAGGTCAGCATGCATCAATGCTGCAACACTAGCACTTGCAGATGCTGGGATTCCAATGAAAGACATTGTTACCTCTTGCAGTGCTGGATATCTGTGTTCTACTCCTTTGCTCGGTATGGCTTCAAAATTCCTGTTCTCACATGCATGACTAGCTAAGAATCATCTGGCGTAAGGAAGCCTGAGCCACTCTAATGTGTTATTTCAGATCTGAATTATATAGAAGACAGTGCTGGAGGTCCAGATGTCACTGTTGGCATTCTTGCAAAGATGGACAAAGTGACTCTTCTGCAGGTTACGAAATGATAATGAATTCTGATCCTTCCCAAACTTCAGAATTCCCCCAGCCCACTTTCCATCAAGATGCAGAGCAGCACGAGCACCATTTATGCATACACATTTTGATTCCTTGTGATGTAGAGCATCTTTTATGTGCTTTGTTTTCCTGCACAACGTTGTTTTTCAAGCAAGGCTAATGCTTAAAAAGTAATTTCCAGATGGACGCAAAGTTACCGATGGACACGTTTGAAACTGTAATGGACCTTGCAACCGAAGGGTGCAAAGCGATTGCAACCTACATCCGGGAGGTAAAGAATTGCCTGTTGCTATTTACTTCTGTTATACTTGGCTGCCATTGCCTTAATTTCGTTTTTCTTCTACAGGTGCTGTTGGAGAACACAAAACAGCTCGAGTGTCAGCGTGGTTAGTTAGACGCAGGCCAGAGTGTCATGGTTAAGTCTACAGGCGATGACCGTTGATTGATGTTTTACCGTTTGAGGCATGTTGTGTAACGCGTGATGATTTGTGTATCTGCTTAGATTTGGTGTTCAACCTGACGAAGAAGATTGGTTGATCATTCATCATGTAGATGTGTACTGCCTGTGGGCGAACTCTTGTACTGTCACATATGAATTCCATCCGCTTTGTTGGTTCAGCAGATTATGTGAAACTTTCAAGTTGTATTGAAGCAGTCTACCAGGAATTTCTTGCTACAACTATTTTGTTGACGTTTAAATTTTGAAATACCTACAATGGGATGAAACTCTTGGTTTGCGGGCATCAAAATGTACTTCTGAAAATTATATCCAGTAAAATTATGCAAATTTAAGAGCAAGTGACTATGGCAGACATGTTACATTTTGAAAACATTTGATTGTCTTTTTCATCCACCATCTTTTGCAGACTCCCATTTAGAGCCAATTCACATATATACGCATTGGCCAACATTTGAAAAAAAATGTATGTAAAAATGTATATTGCATACACACATAAAATTTCAAACTTTTCTAAGAAGAACGTCACATGTTGGCAACGCACCTACATTTTGCTTGCACAATGAGTCAAGAGGCTATAAATACATCAATTTTGTCCATAACTAAGCCAAAGATACAACAAGACTCGTGTCTAAAACTTACATGATTAATAAACAGATATCAATATTGCGAAAAAGGATGGAGGATATATAGATACAAATGGAGCAGCGAACCCCCGCAAAGCACCCTGGAACCGGTACACAGACTTGAATTAGTTTTGGGCTGAGGCCGCTTGGTTCCCGGCAGGAAACGCCGGCATCGTCGAATTATTCTCTTGACCCGTGGCGTCAGAACTCGCGTGTCGGATAAACTCCTCGGGTGCCATGTGGGTGCCGTGGCAAGCACATACAATCTTCACTTCGTTTTTGCCAAAATTGTATGTTACACCGGATATGGTTCTGCCATTTGGCCCAGTCCCAGTGGTAGAAACCCAGGGAAGATCAGGATATGATCCAGACCCTCCAAATTTGACATTTGGGGCGATGCCCGGCCTTATAGCAGGACCCATAAGAGGCAATACCCTATCCACCGTCTTATCTCCCACCACATGAGCAGAGGAGGATGCGCCAGCCTCTGCAGTTCGCAAAGAAGAGAAACAGATATCAACTCTCCAGATATGAAATGAAGAAGAGGTATCTGTGCAAACAGGAAGCTTACTAAGGAATAAGTTTTCCACTACGTTTATTTTACAGTACCCAGATTATAGAACAGAACTTGCATACCAAGAAGCAAGAGTGCTGCTGACAAATAGTAATTAAAACGAGTCTGAATTAAATGAGCTAACTACACACCTCTAGTTTGCTCCTATCATACCGAACTTAAGGAGTAATTAATCAACATGACCTTTGGAACTGAAGAGTAAATTAAAACTCATCTCCCAGATGCACTACTTACTCAGGCCATGGGTTATACCCAGATCATGTACTTCAACTCAATATTCTTACGTAACAAATCCAGATTCATTCAGAGTGGTAGACATCTACTTGAGTCATTTTATGACATACATAAGAGTACGTTACCAACAAGACCTTTCCTCTATCTCTTTGCGCGTAAGGAAACTATGGACAGATGTTACGAGGTGAACTTACCTTGAGCTTTCTTGCCATCATCAGCTTGCTTGGTTCCTGCTCGTTCAGCATGCTTTGCAGTAAAAGAAGAAATAGCTTGATGTGGAGCACCAAATGCCCATGAAGTGCCTGTTTCAAGTATTGGCAGCTGACCTGTTGGGTAACCAAAAGCAACCTGGGAGGCACCACCCGTCGGCTGGACAGCTGGTTCATTGTTTATGGGTGGCCTGAACTGCACCGAAGATATTGGAGGAAAATTTGATGCATTAATTATGCCAGGGGGAACTGAAGCCTGAGTTTGGCCTTGATATGGCACGGCCACTACATTTGATGCTTGTAACGAATTTCCATGCGGCAACTTTAAGGAGCTAGATTCACTTCCTGAAAAACTTGGTTGTCTCTTGCCTTGAAAACCACCTGCAGCTTCATCACCGGATCTCTTTATATCAGATCCTCTATTTACAACGGAGCCCTTAGCGCTGTCTTCACGCTGTGCAACTATCCAAGAGTTTGAGCCTTCCGCTTCTGAGTCTACAACATCCTCATTTTCACCGGTTGAACCATCATCGGTGCTAATTGAAATTGGCGCATTTTTGACACCTCCATCAGAGCACTTACTGAATGCATCTGGCTGGTCAGCAGCAGCATGATGCTTCTTCTGAAAACTTGTCTCTTCAGAAAGCAACCTGCGTTTGCTCGAGACTGGGTTGTTCTCCTCAGGATATTTTCCATTGTTATTTGAATTCCACCCATCCTGATACCTGGGAAGCTGAGATTGATGGGTTATTGGCTCATTCGATACATCCGCCGCAGGAGCAGAGGAACCCCCCTGTTGTGCCCAGAAGTTCCCAAATGGTGGCGTAGGGCTGTTCCTCTGCTTGCTGCTGTGTTCTTGGTTCTCAGCATTAGTTTGATAGTAATGCGCAAACTGAGGATCAGGTGCTTGTTGCGAGACACCTTTGCTACTGCTTTCTTCCACCTGAGGTTCAGCTTTAGGTTCTACTGGACCATCAGTTGCTCCCTTAGACTTTCCTGAAGATCCACCCGCGCCCAAAGAGAGGCCTAAACTGAGCTCAAGGCCATCCTCCATTGCTAGTTATTTGGTGATCGTGTGGTTGAAACCTAATTCTTGAAAATAACACTAGACTGCCTCAGTAGTGTATAACTCTTCTCATTCAACGTGTTATCTCTGCAATATCACAACATTTTTGTAAGGCTATGCCGGCACGTTCATGATCAATAAGTGAGTATATATGTCAAAACATAGGACAGTTTTGTAACTCTCGACTTCTCGGCTCACACAAATCATGTAGGGGAAATATTAATCAGTGCTTGGATCATCAGTAAGTTCTTTTTGTAGGATATGTACTTAGTAAATATGTTCAAGTACTCACTAGGAGTTCCCAGTCAGCCTTTTGAAGCCAGAATCGTCCTATCTACTCCGGCCAAGCAACCGAACTCTCTTCTTCCTCTAACAGCGGCAGCTCCCCCAGGTGGTGCCAGAGGCCCCGGCTCCGGCATCCGTGCTGGAGACGACGGCTCTGGCTCCAGCGATCCATCCCTCGTCCTTGTCACGCTACGGATCTACCTCCGGGCCCGGGGAGGGGCCTAATATACCGCTAAATTCATCTCGCGCGAGCGTGCTACTCCTCCATGGTCAAATCGTGAAAAATACCTGAGGCTACCCCTTAATCCTTCTCTCCACACAGATCCAAATCTTATCGACACACGCACCCCCAAATTTCCAGCTCACGACTCCGTCGAAAAAATAAAAACAGATCAAGAGCACCCAGAAAACCAGATGTTACAGGACCCCCGCCCGCGCATACCTTCTTCTCTGCAGCCGTAGAGGCCACGGTGGCCGGCGCACGCGTCGGCGACGCGACGCGCCGCGGGGTCGAGGCGGCGGTGGAGCTGGAGAAGCGGAGGGGACGACGAGACCGGCACGGCGGAGCGTAGGCGCGCGGGAGGGCCTCCGGTCGCCGAGGGCGGGAAGGGGGGATGGGGGAGTTAGCTGCGCCGCGTGGAGGAGGTAGAAGAGAGGAGCAGGGGAGAAGAGAAGCTACGCGGGTCCAAGGCGGGCGGGTGGGTGGGGCCCACGGATCAGTGAGTGAGTGAGCGGAACTTCCTCGCTCGCGGCTTCGGCAGATCGACGGTGCGCGGTGGGCCCGCCTCGTCTCTGTTACAATTTTGGCGCGTGGATCCTGTGCGCGATGG
This sequence comes from Poa pratensis, assembly GCA_947311845.1. Classification (NCBI taxonomy): domain Eukaryota; kingdom Viridiplantae; phylum Streptophyta; class Magnoliopsida; order Poales; family Poaceae; genus Poa; species Poa pratensis. Next base: position 8,561,412 of record CAMZMU010000065.1, read on the forward strand.
CACGCACGGATTAGGTATTTCTTTTTGGACAGGATATTGTCGTGGTATTTGTTTATGGAAAAGCCACCGTGATTTGTACGACTAGTGGTTTTTTCCTTCTCTGTGGAAAACCGCGGCGGCTGCTTCCTAGCTGTTTCGTTTGGTTTCTCCCATGAGTACGAAAGAGGAATTAGAGTAGAGGTTCAAAATGCTATGAGATGGGGCCATAGAACAAAATTCTTGTAGTTTTTGTAGCATGCACAATCGATACCAAGGAGATTATGGAATCATTTACAAGGTTTGGAACCCCTCCATAAATTCCTGTTAAGAACTCAAGATGGTGTGAAGAATTGTTTCTTTCTTTATTCCACTAGCAGTTCATGGAAATTTCCGCGTGTCTTAATTTTATCATAGGACTACCAATAATGCAAGATGCTCCACGCTAATGAACAGTAGCATAGCTAGGATCGAGCAACGACCCAGGCCAAGCTCATGCTACAGTGCAGAACCGTGTAGAACAGTAGCAAAAATAGCTACAGTCAACAAAGAAACGAGCTGCCACGCCCCAGGCCAAGGCCAGTGTAGCCTGGGGCCTGGCTACGCCTCTGCTAATGAAGCAGGTGCTTAGAGCTTGCTGTATAAGATATGTTATCCCCTATTCATTGTTTGACTTGCTTTTTCTACTTATCTTCAACTTCTGGCATCATATAGAGGCCAAGATGCAGCCTCGTTGCATATGATCCCGACGGGGCCACTTCTATAGAATTGAAATTTTTGGTTGGATCATAGGATCAACTTATACAAATCACATTTTTTTTCGAGTAACCATACAAATCACATTTAGAAATTACGTTTTTCAAAAACAAAAAAAAGTACAACAACCAACTGCTACTGGCTATATCTCAAACTCTAAATAATCATTTCTTTTTGCAACTCAAAATCGACATACAATTGGCGAAATAAAAATAACAAATCCAACTATCAACAGTGTCGACTTTGGGTACTATAGTGTAGGTCACATTTGGAGACACAATTTTTAGGGTTGGACATATAACATGGATGCGTGTTTTAGTTTATAGAAATTTTGAACATATTTGGTAATTTTTAAAATATAACTAACATGTCCTACCTAAAGGGCAGATCCTGCCCAATTTCTCCATCCTGAAAATGAAAATTAGTTTGGGTCACTCTGATAAGAATGTACATGAATATATAGGATATATCGGGAGGGGTGTTCTGCCACCATGGAGCATATGCTCCCCGGTTTTAAAATGTGTTTTAAACCCATTTTAAATGACAAAATATTAGACTCGTACATTTTGATATTGTATGTGCTCACAAAGTGATTTCATGAAAAATGTGCATATTTTGTGTCGTGTGTATAAAGGGGAAAAAAAGGTGCTAAAAAAGATTTTACGAGATTTTTTTCTCGTCTTTTTAGTGTTTACACAGACCACAAAAAATATCAGCTTTTCACGAAACTTGGCGTGCATATGGAATGTTGGTATGTACACGCCAAGTTCTGTGCATATTTTTTTGACATTTGAAATATTTTTATGTGTAAGAACATGTGCTCTCATGTGTGAAAGTGAATTTTACAGATATGCTGACATTGATCGTTAGAAGAAATCTAGAAGATCTTACTTTTGTTTGGCAAACAACCCGGCAAGTAACCACATCTAGTTTTTGGTGTCAATATCTAGGTGAATTTATTTGGCTAAATTAAGTGTAGTGGTTGAAAGTATCATGGCAAATCTTTTTTGAGAAAAACTGTAGCATGCATCTGGAGGTTATTTATGAAAATCACAAGTTTTTTTTTCTCTTTCCACATACAAGTTTTGATAAGTTTGTTTATTGATGTCGTAATGTACTAAAAATATTTATATACACAAATACATTTTAAACACTCGTCCTAATTAATTAGGCTCAATTAAGGGTAGCAACAACTTATGAGAACATACAAAAAATTCTAACACTCAGTTCAAAAGGTCGTGGTACTAATTCCACAATGATCCCTTGGATCTACTAGCATTCTTCTCGCTTGACCTCACAACAAAGTATTATCCCTTGGACTATGGAGTATGGATAGCCTATCCACCCACCCCGGATGACAAACTCCACAACCAATTCAAAATCACATGGGACTCTTCAGAATCTTCACAAACAAGCCACCGAGCCAACAACCACCAAACCGTTTAGGAGGTGGTAGCACCAAGAGTATCAGACTCGACTCTCACTCTAACCAATCGACGCGGAGAGCTCGAACCAATGTAATAAATGGAAAGCAATTCGTGCTCAAATCAAAAGTTAAGACGATTTTTAAACACGAGCAACGCTTTCAAGAGTCCAGGCTTGCTCTTGTGGAAGTAATGCCGAAACAAATCAGTAGTTGGCATACCCTTAGCAGCAACTCATACAGCTCGAAAGTCAAAAGTGTTTGAGATATACATGCACACATAAATTTACTTCTGAGTAAGTTCCACTATCCTTAGCTTTGAAAATCTAGCATCAAAAGTAAGAACTTCAACATTTCAGTGTCAGTTCTCACTATTTCCCTTATTATTCTCCTTTTATATTTCCACTGATCTCGTAGATAGGGATCTTTTGCGAAATTTGACAGCTATTTCTTCTCTTTCAAATCACTTGCTGGGCTCTCCAGTTTATCGTTCTTCTCGGGTGGTGTAACCACGACATCTGCATTGCTAAATCCAAGCTCTGACATATCTTGCTTTGCCATCAGGTTCCTGGATTGCACAAGAATAACATGATTTCAGATCCTAGTGGAAGAAGCACTAAACCAAAAATAAAATAAAAATAGAAGTGCATCTAGTTTATGAGCCTGTACAGTGAATTGCAGATGTCAAAATTGGTAAGAACTCTTTACTAGTGCAACTCAGAACTTCAGATATCACAACAATCATATGAAATATCTTAAAATCCAGTAGTGCAAGCATTAAACATCTCCTAGAAGGCTAAATCTAGTAGCTGTACATTTGTGGATGCCTGGTTGCCATTCACTCAACCATTAAGTACAGACGATATAGCACATTAGACATGTGTTGCACCAGAGGAGGCAAATAATCAAACATCGACAGAAGCCAGGCTGGGTTTTCTGAAGGCTAACGCAGCAATAGACCACTTCTTCACTCAACTAAAAATGGTTCAGAGCATGATGTTAACATGCTGAGCATGTGAACTAGAACTAAAACTATAAAGAGACAAAAGAGAACCACACAACAACAATTCATAAAAAAGTAAAACATATCGATCTACTTTATTAAAAACAATGCTCTCAAGAGTAACACACTTAAAAGCATATATAAGTGTAGAAAGGAGATCAACAAAATATCTCAATCAAAATCCCCAAGTATCCAGAAGTTTCTGATAGTTGTAACGACTTCAATTGCTATTTACTGATACTTTTACATTGCATTATAGAAGTGGGAAATTTTAAATAAAACAAATAATCCACCTTGCAAAGATTAGATGTCTTAGGTATCTGTTACTGAATAGAATTGGCTGTTTTGAGCATACAAAACAAATCAAGAAGATAAAGCCAAAACCACTTCTCCATTTGCAGAAAGATTGAGTGGAACTGAACTATCAAACATATGGTGGCTGGATAGAAGGTACAATGCAAATGTCATCTCCTTCATCTATCACGTGATGAACTGAACATGTAGTAGACACTAGACACAGAGCCTAAGCGTGTGTTTGGATCATTAGTTCAACTAGCTTAGCTAGGCTTAGGCTACACGAGCTCCTTTAAGCCATAGCCTACCTAGTCAATGTTACTCGTTAGGTTTATTCAGCTAGCTAGTAGTACAACAGCCAAATTTGAGCGCGTCTTAGAGTCAGTTAGTTTATTCACTAGCATGGCAGCAGTTGAGCACTGTATTTTCTCGCTAACATCCAAATGCACCTTAAATCATTACACATAAATTGGTTAAGCAATGGATGTGCTAAAAAGACGTTGACCGCACTACATTACTACGGTACAGCAGTTGTGGAAATATTACACAGGGAGTAAGCATGCTAACCTCTCCATCCGACACTCCAAGTATTTCTTTGAGAACATCCGGCACTTTTCAGACTGAGCACCTGTTGATTTCAGGCAGGCAAGATAGTCCTTCTTCTCCTGTGTGAACAAGTAGCTCTCAGATAACACATATTAACATTGTACCATATGAAAACAAAACAAAATTTTACAACTTACCAGGTCGCACTCATGCAAGTGATCGAGAGGGAATACACCTTTTTCAGGAGGAACAGGTCTCGCTCCCCTATTTCCACCGAACGCGCCACCTGTGAGAACTCGAAAAGTTATTCAAAGTTTGGTACACCAGTATCATGTTGCAACTTAGTCATCAGGTAGAAAACCGGTAACACAAGAATGGTACTCCACCCAAAGGTCCATCGCTAGATGTCTTAAGCTAATTTAACAGAAGTAAACTAGAACCTACATTAGCATATGACAGGGGATCAATCGATAGACACATCCTCACCTGCACTCATTTCCCGAGCACGTCACGATTCAGATCTCGTTACAGGCGCTCGCAATGCCCGAAGGCTGCAGTGACACAAAACACAGGTTAACCAAACTAAAGGCATGACCAGCCGACGCGGCATTTCATCGAACACCTTAGGTGCGCCCCCCCTTTCTGCACAGATGCACTCAAATTCAGAGAACCACGGGAAAATATACTCACAATGGTGGGTGGCGGATAGGTTTCCTTCAGATTTCTATACGCAGGAGCGAGGAGGGCGCCGGGGCAGACGGATGGAGCCGGGCAGCGAGCGAGGAAGATCTCGCCGGGGCGGGATGGATGTAGCGGCGGCAGAGTGGATGACTCCCTGCACGTCGGAGCAGTACGCGTATGGGGGTGAGATACGTCGCCACGACGACACCCACCTGACCGGCGCGGGGATGGAAGGAGGAGGATGGCGGCGCGCTGTCGAGAGCGACGGCGAACGAAGAGCGAGCGAAGAACGCGCTGGCCCAGTGCTACGCCTCCTCTTTGGGCTGGGCCATTCCAGCGGGCCCTTGCTGGGCTGCAAAAGGTGCGCCCCTGTAAAATCTCACTATCTCACAGCCCGCCTCCTCGTCCCTCTTCGCCCGCCACACAGAACCCTAAACTGCCGCCAGCCATGTCGCCGCCGCAGCAGCAGGAGCAGGCGAAGCCCGACGTGCCCCGCGCGACGGTGGCCAGCGCCGTGGCGTCCCTCACCAAGTGGATGCGCGAGCGCGCGGCCGAGGCGCCCCCGAACCTGCTCGCCGACGAGCGCGACGACCTCGTCGTCCTCCAGCTCTCGCTCCGCCGCGTCCCGGCCAGGCCCACCACCAAGCCGCACCTCCTCCCGCTCCCGCACCCCGTCGTCGCCCACTCAGCCGCCTCCGTCTGCGTCATCTCCGACGACCGCGCCGGCTCCGGCTCGCCCGCCGCCGCCGCGATCCTCGACGCGGCCAGGTCCCTCAAGCTCCCCGTCTCAGAGGTCATCCCTTTCTCCGCCATACGCACCGACTACCGCCCCTACGAGTCGCGCCGCCGCTTCGCCGCCTCGTACGACCTCTTCCTCGCCGACCGCGCCCTCCTCCCGATGCTGCCCCGCCTGCTCGGGAAGTCCTTCTACTCCACCAAGAAGGCCCCGCTCGCGGTCGACTTCACCCGCACCGGGTGGCCGGAGCAGGTCCGTAAGGTTCTCAACTCGACTTTCCTGTACCTGCGTACGGGGACCTGCTCGGGGATCAAGGTGGGGAGGCTGGACATGGAGGAAGAGGAGATCGTGGAGAATGTGATGGCGGCAGTGGATGCCGCTGTCGAGAAGGTGCCGAAGAAGTGGGCGAACGTGAGGGCGCTGCATTTGAAGGCAGTGGATTCCGTCGCACTGCCATTGTATCAGGTTGTGCCAGAACTTGGTCTGAAGATTGAGGTTCCGAGGCGATTGGAAGGAGGAATTGATGCTGGTGAGGTCATCGATGCTGCGGAAGTGGAGACGAAGCAGAAGGGCAAGACGACGAAGGCGTTGAAAAATGCCAAAGGTGCCAATGGGGAGAGTGTGAAATACAAGAGGAAAAGAAACAAAAAGGATCGTCAGACTGAGGATGTTGTGATGGAGGAAGTCCAAGAAGTGAGTGAGAAGAGGAGGAAGAAGGAAGATGTACATTCGGTAGTGGTCTCTGCTGACGAGGGTCTGAAGGTCGCAAAGAAGGGCAAAGATAAGAAGCGGGCATTGGACACGGAGGTGGAGGATGCCAGTCCGGTGGAAAAGAAGGGTAAGAAGAGTGAGCATGCGTCAAAGGAAGTTGGCAACAAGAAAAGCAAGGGCAAGAAAGAAGATAGCAACCAAGCACTCGATGAGGTGGAGGATGTTGGCAGCAAGAGAAGCAAGGGTAAGAAGGGAGAGGTCAAGGAAGGGAAGAAGAAGAGCATGAAGGATAGTCCTGATGATGGCGAAATCCTTGTGGATGGGGAAAGCCTTCCTGATACCAACGAAGAGAAGAAGAGCAAGGGGAAGAAATCAAGCGGTGACAAGATGAAGAAAAGAACAAGGGCAAGTGTTTCCTGTTGTTGATGCCTCTGGTATCTGTTGATGCCGGTCTCTTGAATTGATACCAACTGCATGTTCGATGCTGGTTATTCTGGTTTTCTATCAGCTGTCAGAAGCAATCATTACCAATTCTATTTCTTGTACTGGTAGGCTGTACTTGATGTTATACTGCTGGGTGTTATACATTGGTTCTGTGGAGGAACTTCTGAAGTGGTCTCTGCAGATTTTGGTAGGTCATTTGTAATCCATCTGGTATGCAATAATTTTGTGCTGTTCAGTCTTATCTAGTGCATCTATCTAAATGTAGCCACTGAATGATTTTTGGATGACATACTAAGTGAGTCATATGTCTCATACTTGACAATCATCCAATTTAGAACCACAGATCGATTTGCCAACATTTTATTTTACAAGTACCTGTCTGTATGAGCTTGCTGTTAGTTCATAGGTCACAATCTTGGCCTAATGAAGTCAGTCCTGTTACATTACTGTCTTGTACTCTTTTGACAGTAATTGCATACAAGGCTGTCCCCAACTCCCTGTAATCAAATTCCTGACATTTCTTTCGGTGAATTATCAATGTCTTGCGCTCATTCTCTCAACTGCTCATAGATGAAAAATACTCAGGGATCAAAACTGCTGCTCTCCAAGGTGGACAGTTTGGTTGGTTCCACGTTTCATCTAGAGTAGATATATAGGAGACTGGAGCTTACTGTTATGTTATGCAGAATGTTTGGTTTTGGGAAATTGTCTTCTGTGTTGGTTGGTGGTTTTTACTCGATTCTAATCTCCTGTACATTTAATCACACCCTCCGTACTAGTGCCATGCCCATCCAGCATTTTAAGATTAATGCTTGCATCTATGAAGGCCCTGCAACTGCACCTGATTGATCAATTTAAAAATCAACGTTCAAACACAGAAAGTTTTTCATTTGTGAGTTGATTATAGAAATGGGGTTGCGGCTGCGGCTATGAAGGCCCTGAGTTTATGAGCTTGAATTTCCCATTTAAGATTAACTACTGAAGATGATACATTGTCATAAAGGCACACTATTTTTGTTTGATTCTGTGAGTTCCTGTAGGAATTGCTACTGCGGCAGAGAGTATATATATATCACATTAAGACCATATTGCATCCAGATTCTGCAAGTGCTTGTCTGTATGAGCTTGCTGATAGCTCATACATAGGTGACCTAGTGAAGCAAGCCCTGGTTTTTCCCAAGTATACTGCTGCACTGTACCACCCTTGGTTTCTGCTTGACTTCGCCACCTGGATTCCTCCAACTGCAGGTGTCGGTGCAGCTAGCTAATATACGTAGCAGTTGTCGTGGGCGAATACGCTTTGCGCCAACAAACCATATTCCTTTCAGAGTTTCAAGTAACTGATTTGCACTTTAAAGAATGCGGTTTCAGTATTCCTCCTCTTAGTACCTATCAGTTCCAGGCAAGGCTGACAAAATGCTTTACTACAGTGCAGTAGCTTAATTGTCAGGGTTAAAGAGATGGCTGCAACTTGGCACTAGATGACAGAGGTGAGTGAGACTGTTCTAAAGCTTATGAGAGTAGTTCATCAACAAATCTTGCAGGGAGTATCATGTGCATTACATGTTCAGTGAACTGGGGACTGCATTAGGAGTTGCTCTACATTGGAAAAAGAAGCAAGAAGCAACAAGTTCTTCATCGTGTGGGATCTTGTGTATTGTCTAAAAAAAAGGCAATTGTTCTGTTGTCTACTAGTTTAGAGAGCAACAATTTTGTGATGAACCCATGGTACGCAACAGTTTTGTGTTCATCTGAGAATATGCTAGTGTTGCTCTGTCTTCTCTAATGCACCTATCTAGATGTGTCGACTTAATGATTTCTGGATGGTGTACCTCTCATGTTTGACATTCATCCGGACAGTTATATGATCCAATTTAGAACCACAGATAGACTTACCAGCATTTTATTTACTTCATGTGTTTTATCGAGCTCGAATGGCACGAGATTTATGTTTGCTGTCTTTGCTGCTGGGCTTATTTGGTCAAAAGATATTTGACTTTTTTTCAGATGATCGACATTATACTCAATAAATTACTTACCATCTCGCGCATCATTTTGTCAAAAGATGTCAGTCGGCCATGTTTGGCAAAAGATGCTTGATCATTTCCAGATGATGAACGCATACAGCAGCTGCATTCCCCTGTCATCAAATTTCTGTTATTTTCTTCCAGTGGTGTGGATTAAAACTGTCTAGTGCTCATTCGCTCAACTGCACGTTGGATCTTGCCAGCGCCACCTGTAACGACCGCGCCACACAATCGTCCTGACAACTTTTTTTTTTGAGATTAATCGTCCTGACAACTTGACACCCCACCCACCCCCACCCACACACACTATATTGGACATACGCCATTCCCATCTCGGCAAATTCAAGCATCTTAGTCTGGATGGTGAGGACATTTCCGTCCTATCCCCCACTCCAGCGGTGTGCCTAGCGCGGCTGAGCACGCGTGGAGTTGTGTGACCGTCGAAATTTCTAAATTCCAGTCGGTTTTCATATTCATTGTTGTGGTTATACGACTCTCATTCTATTTACAAGTCTCATTATTGTCGATGGTTTCTGCTCTGTTGCACTGATTATCTAGGCGATCTAATACAATAGGCTAAAAAGTTTTGCCTGACTCTGATGATGATGGATGATGGAGGTGGCGAGGACAGCTATGCGCATTCGTCTCTGTAGTGCTCGTAGTTGGTGGTTTACGGGCAATGATTTCTGTATTAGTATGGTTCTCTGGTGTTGATGATTATTTGTACATGTTGGATATCTCTAAATAAACCAGTTAAACTTTACAAATTACAATATCTGTTGGAAAACTAAAACAATAAACGAGTGGATAGGGACTTGTGCACGAGTGCGACCAGCCGACCACCGACCGATCGTGGACCACCTGCCTCGGCGGCCGCGTTTGCAGAAATATTGGCGCGCCATGTCGATGCCGCCATGCCGAGCCATGCGTGTCGCGCGAAGGCGCGAGTCCAACTGCCCACGCGGCGGCCATGCGCGCCCGCCCCGTCCTCCTGCCTCGCGTCACTGGATAAGCCCACTCACTCCTCCCCCGCTCCCGGATCGCCGCGAGTTTTCTTTTGACTTTGCCGCCCCACCCGCCCATCCCTCCCGCGTCACAGGGTCACAAATGGGGGCAAAGGCGAGATCGCCCGGTAGGAGTCCCAACTTCGCGGCCTAGCTCGCCGAGCCGCTCAGCGGAAAAGAGGTACGTGTTCTTGGTGTGCGCTCCCTGTGCTCGATGAAATGCCCCTCAGATGAGAAGCACAGAGACCTTAGCTAGCCCCGCCGTTCCCTTCTCTTCAGAGGCTATTGGTCTATTTATTAGTCAGGTGCCGAAATGGCGATGTTATTCTTGCAGAGAGGAAGACGAATTCATTTTTCATCCGTCTAAACGCACGGAATGCGGCATCGCCTGCACCAAGTTCTTGGATGATTTGAATTCTGATGCCTAACTTTCCTTTCAGTCTTGTCTGCGTTTGAGTCTTTGCCTGATGCTATGACCTTGATAAGGAAGAGCCATATTGTGTCAACGACACAACCCCTCCTCTCCTGCCTTGCTGATATGATCCTATTTTCTAGGCTAAAGTGAATCAGCAAGAGTGATGCTCGCCGATGTTAACTTCCTGGAACTTAAATGGAGGACTATTTTTCGCGCATCCTAAACCTTGCCTGGCAGTTACGACAGCACTTGACACAACTCATAGGTACCAATTCGAGCATATATGTTTTGATTGGTTGAAATCATCCGGATATCCGACTTGCTAATATTTCATACACAATGTTGTCCTGACTCCTTGCTGATTCTGAATTACCGTTTTGTGTGCAAAGAGTTACCTTTTTCATTACTGTGGAATGTGGAGCATATGATTTTTTTTTACATGTTAGATATCATTTAAAGATGGACTTGAACTTGGTAGGATTAGCGAGGATGTGCTCGAGATGGGTGTTTTATATTGGCATTGTTTCTGTCGAGTTCTCGTTCTTTAATGTTGGGTGTTCCCAAATTTTCCTTTTAGCAATCTCTGACATTAGAAGTAGCCTGTTTCGTGATTAAATGGTATTTTATCTTGGCAGAAGATGTGTTTGGGTGCATTGATTGGATTCCTCGACCTTGTGAACTCCAGTTCTCTGCTTCCGATAGAGGATTGTTGCCTGGCGTTGAAAGATATATTTATGGACAGAGTTCGGTGTTGTCCATTAGTAATACGACAGAAGAGTTGTCCATTAGTAATACTACAGAAGAACAGGCTGCAGATAGGGTATCTGTGAGGGAGACCACATTCAGCAATGGCTTGTCCAGTTTTTGTGGAAGGTTAGTATTCTCTGTGTTGATCAGATTATGGTAATGCTTGGGGATAGTAATCTTTTTTACTGCACTGGCTAACCATATATTTTCATTTTGTATGACGGATCCACTCTACAATTGTTCGTGCTGTCAGATCGTATGCCAGCTGGTCTTCCTATCTTTTGCGAAGCTACAGATTGGGACAAAGGCTGGCATTCCATGTGAGAGGGCTGTGCAGCCTTTTTGCAAATGAGATTCATACCAAACTAAGCAGGTTAGCTACTGTGTTCTAAACTCCAACTTCTATGTGTTTGCTCTCAGACTTGACTATCTGGGGCATCTTGCAGTCCAGAGTGCTAAAGTCCATCCAGTATACCCTTTTATAGATAGTTGCTAAAATCTAGTGCATGCTCACAGGTTCTTGCATCGTTTCTGGACAACACTACAGGGCTCTTCTGAAGATATAGGATGGTTACAAAGAACTCGAATGTCGCTTTATTCAGTTGACGGAACATCTCGCTTTCATGAGCTTTTGCATGATGTCAGGTGAACTGTTTCTCCTCTCCAGTGATGTATTTCTGATTAAGGTCTAAATTCAGTACTATGTTTTGGTACATGTGTAGTGTCGTTCCTGTTTTCAAATATCTTATGAAGTTTTAGCTATGAATTAATCCCTACATTTACTTCATAATAAAGCGCTGTTTGATCACTTGGTGGTATCTCTGAAATTGAGTGTTACCATTGATTCCTTTGCTATGTTTTCATAACTACATGATCGTAATTATATGGATGTACTTTAAATAGGAATCCAACCTTGTCAATTTCCTTTACATAGCGAACTTACATGTTGTTGGATTAATCGTTATTCAATACATACATTTTATTTATTGTTGAAACGAGTGGGGCTTCATGAAGAAATCCACATATGGTAGTGCCTGTTTTGAATTACAAATGAACTTGGACAAAAAACAATGACACTGAAATGTTCTTATTTTTTCAGAAATGGCATGCATTATCTTCCTAATACACTAGTTTACTTGCTCATCCCTGGTGAGACATCTTTCTCAGTTTTTATACATGACCTTAACATGCCGTAGTGTAATAATGACTCATGTTCGTCCTTTATGCAGGCCTTTTTAGCAACCACAGTCCACTTTACTTCCTCACTACAAAAAGATTTTTTTCAAGGATGGGGCTTACTTGCCATATTGCAAAGATTCATAGCGAGGTAATTCACCTCAACACGGTTGCATAAAACTTCCTAGGTTCCAACCTAAATTTATCTTCTCGAGTGAGGTCCTATATTTCTTTTCATGCTCTGCATGTGCGTTGAATCAACACATGTTTGCGTCCCACAAGTGACGTGTATTTCTCAATTGGTCCCTGCAGTGTATGCCTTGCAAGTTTGTGTTTCGTTCTGCTGTATTTTGCTTTCATTTTGTCCAGGCATCAGTGGAGAAAAATGCAAGGGAACTGAAACTATACATTGAAGAGCTCTACTGGGGATCTGGCAAACAGGTTTTGCTCCTTGGACATAGCAAAGGAGGAGTTGATGCGGCAGCAGCGCTTTCATTGTACTGGTCTGAGCTCAAGGGCAAGGTTGCCGGTCTGGCATTGGTTCAGAGCCCATATGGTGGCACCCCAGTGGCTTCTGACATCCTTCGGGAAGGCCAGATTGCTGACAAGGAGACCAGGAGGATCATGGAACTAGTGTGCAGACTAATTAAGGTCCTCACTATCTTGATTCACCTGTTTATGAAGAGCATGAACTGCCTGTGTAGCGTTTATTCTGTTCCATTTTATATCTTAACAAGTAGATGACTGCAGGGCGACATAAGAGCATTGGAGGATCTCACATATGCAAGGAGAAAGGACTTCATCTCGAGGCACAAGTTCCCCGTGGATGAACTGCCAGTCATCTGCTTCCACACCGAGGCCAGCACGGCCCCGACAGTGCTCGCCACACTGACCCGCATCGCCCAGGCCGAGCTCCTGCCGCTGCTGGCACCCTTGCCGCCATTCTTATCCCAATATGTGGAGTCGTTCTTTGCTTCTCTGAAGCTGCCCCTGGTGATGCCGGTGTCGGCCGCGATGGCGGTTGTCGCGCTTCACCTGCGGCTGCGGTACGGGGCACGGAGCGATGGCCTGGTGACACGGCGCGACGCCGAGGTGCCGGGGTCCGTGGTGGTGAGGCCGGAGCGGAGGCTGGACCACGCGTGGCTCGTGTTCTCGACGCTGAGGCGGTACCGCACGGAGGCTGATGCCACTGAGGTGTGTGAGGCCCTACTAGCCATGCTCGTCGAGATCGGCAGCAAGAAACGTCGTTCGATTGACCATCTGCCTTGTTGAGCAGATCTGTGCGTCTTGAAATGATTTTGTTTCATTTGTTGTTAGTTGAACAAGAACATACTGTATGTAGTTACAGGAAATGACGGGACATAGTGGAAATTGCAATGAGCTCTCTCATTTTTCTTCGAGAACAGAGAACAAATGGCATGGCAGAGGTCTCAGACAAGGAGACGCATTATCCCCAATGCTTTTTATACTGGTCATGGATGCCTTATGTCTTTTATTTGACAAAGCTGAGGAAGATGGCATCTTAACTAAGTTTCAGACACAACAAGCTGACATGAAACGGCTGTCAGTTTATGCCGATGACGTCCCTCAAAGCTTCTCAGCATGAAGCGGTGGCAGCCAAACGTATTATCGACATTTTCGGGCATGCCTCGGGGCTCAAGTGCAACATGAGCAAAAGTTCGGTCTCAGCTCTCTCCTGTGATGACAATACTTTACAAGAGATCAGTGCCGCTCTCAGCTGCAAGGTCGTCCCTCTGCCCATCACATATCTCGGATTGCCTCTACATGTTAGGAAGGCAAGAAAGGAAGATTTTCAAATTCTGATTGACAAAATTAGAAGCCAACTTGCTGCTTGGAAAACACATATGTTAACACAAGCGGGTAGGCTCATTCTTGTTTAGACGGTCTTGAGTGCCATGGCCATTTTCCATCTCTTATCCTTGGATCCTCCGCCTTGGGTCTTCAAAACTATCGATAAGATTCGGAGGGCTTTTCTTTGGAAAGGCACTGATACCGTCCAAGGAGGCCACTGCCTGGTTAACTGGCAAACCGTCTGTCACCCAAAACCATGTGGAGGTCTTGGTATCATGGACCTCAAGATAATTAGCACAGCTTTTAACACTCGTTGGGCCTGGTGTCTACGAGCAGACCCGGAGAAATCGTGGAGAGATCTTGCTAGTCCGGCTGATGAGAGGACCAGAAGCATCTTCAATGCAGCAGCTAACGTGACCCTAGGAAATGGAGAGCGAACATTCTTTTGGACTGATCGCTGGTTGAATGGAAGGTCAGTGGCAGATATTGCACCAAGAATTTATGAAAACATAAACCCAGAAATAAAAGCCAGAAGAACGGTCGCTCAGGCTCTCAATAATGGCACCTGGATAGATGACATCAAGAAAAAGATGACGATTGATCAATTTTTGCAAGTTCTCAAAATCTGGGAGGAATGCAAGTCAATAAATTTAATTCCGCACCTTCAAGACAATTGGACTTGGTCGTGGGAAGCAAAAGGAGTGTTCTCAACAAGGTCGGTATATCAAGCTCACTTCAAAACAAAGATATCTTGCAATTCAGCCACAGCTATTTGGCGATCATGGGCGCCGCTACGATGCAAAATCGCTATATGGTTATTCATCAAAGGTCGTGTTTGGACTGCAGATCGGCTTGCCAAGAGGGGATTACAACATAATGATAAATGCACCTTCTATGATTCCACAGCAGAGACCGCCCAACACTTGTTCATTGGCTGTGCAGTTACTAAAATCGTATGGAGCAGGATTTTGTTAAAGGCTAATATGCAGACACTAGCACCTTCAACAGATATTATGCTGAAGACTTGGTGGCAACAAGCAAGGAGCACTTTAACAGGGAAGAAGCTGCGGAAGCTGGATTCAGTCATCATGTTGACGGCATGGTCACTCTGGAACGAGAGAAACAAGAGAGTGTTTGAGAAGGAGGCCAGGTCAATAGACATACTTGTGGATCACATCATTAGCGAGGCAGGACAATGGGCCATAGCAAGCAAAGGTCGATTCACTTTGGCCGGGGATTAAGCCTCCCTGTAGCCTTGTGTGTCGTTGTTCTGAGTTAGTAGTTTCTTCAGAATTGTAGTTGTCTCTCCTCAGTTGTAGTTGGTCGTCCTGCAGCAGCAGAGACCTGTTTTCTTTGTTGTTGTTTATTTTCTGTTGGTGTTTTGAGGGTCGTCTCCAAACCTGTAACTGCGGCCTTTTGGCCTTGCTTCTTTCTTCTAATCTAATACATGCAGCTCTCCTGCATGGTTTGAGAGAACAAATACAATATGTCAATCTTTTTTTGTTAAATTATGTGAATTTTGTTCTGCGTTACATATGTTTGGCATGTCAACTTAGTGCATGAATTCCAAATAATTTGCTGTAGGAACTGGTATTGCCTTTGCTGGTGCTCTGTTCCATTCAGAAAACTGTAGGAGCTGATATTGCCTTTGATGTTGTGATGGAGAAAGTCCAAGAGGTGAGTGTGCCTTCGGTAGAAGTCTCTGCTGATGAGGGCCTGAAGGTCGCAAAGAAGGGTAAGGATACGAGGCGTCATTTAAAGAAAGAAGATAGCAAACAAGGACCCAAGGAGATGGAGGATGTCGGCAGCAAGGGAAAGAAGGGAGAGGTCAAGGAGGGGAAGAAGAACAGCGTGAAGGGTCTCTCTGATGATGGTGAAAACCTTGTGGATGGGGAAATCATTCCTGATACCAAGGAAGAGAAGAAGAGCAAGGGGGAGAAATGGATGCATAGCTGAACTGGTGTTTGTTATCTCATTTCTGATTAGGAGTTCTATTTGCAGGATGCGAAGATCGTTGGAGAGTTTTAGTGTCGACCAGAGTGTTTGTCTGATCTATAAAATGATTCCTCATTAAACTTAATTGACGCAGATTTGCTCCTCAGAACAAACAGTTAAATGCTTTTTTTCGAGAGCATGCAGAATGCGTGCCTTTCTTTTATAGAAGGTAGAAGGCAAATTACAAGAAAAGGTCATCCCTTACAGGCAAGGGCGACCGAAACTCCACACGCCGAAAAACACACAGGACTACTCCCTCGCTACAAGGTTTGGGCCTCCACTGCCTGTTCTCCTAGCTAACAAGCAAAGATTGGTTTCCTCTAAGATTTTTGTGGCGAGCAGAGCACCACGCCACCACCTCCACTGAAACTGTTCTCCATCTTGCGTCAGGCTTCTGTAGTTGGATTTAGCTGTGTAACTACCAGAGCTGGACGCCGGCCAACTGAAAGTGTGCTCCTCCGTCTCATCGCGCACGACTCCTCTGATGGTGATCCAGAGTGTGATGCATTCCTGCAGTAGTAGCAGCGGCGGCCAGTCTCCTTGTATGTCCAGGATCCAGCGGTTCTCCAATAGTCCTTGCTTAACTGAACGAGAGTTGCGTGTCCTCGTACTGATCATGCCAAGCATTGTCGGCGCAAAATCCGCAACCGCACGTCCATTGATCCATCTATCTCGCCAGAACAGAGTCTTGTTACCGTCGCTCACCCTGATGCAAACGAGCCTGTCGAACACCTCCCTCGCCTCTGAATCTTTGATCATGGCGAGGCCCTGCCATGGGCGACAAGCGTCCGTGCGTCGCAGCCACTCCCAGCGCACCCTTAAAGCGATGCCCTGCAGCCGTACGTAGATCCTTGACGCCGAGCTCAAACGGCTTTGCACACCTTGACCTTGTGCCAGGCCACTAGACACTGGCCACCTGAAGCTCGCTCCTTGGCTGCCCAGAAAAATCCGCACAAACTCGTCTCGACCTGCTCCAGTAGCCATGCTGGCGCCTCCGCGATGAGCAGGTGGTGCACCGGCCGCGCCGCCGTCACCGATTTCACTAACACAAGCCTGCCTGGACGCGCGATGAGGCCTCTCTGCCAAGCCGGAACGATGTTGGTCGCACTACGTCACAGTCTTTAATTAGAGGCACTTTGAAGTACGACTAATAATCAGAAAAGTGCCTCTTAAGTATTTTTAGAGGCACTTTTAATAATGTTGCATTTAATCGTGTTGCTAAAAAATATAGAGGCATTTTAAGGAAAGTGCCCCAAAAAATAGGTATTTTTAGAGGCATTTCTAAAATGCCTCTATATTTTTTAGTGGCACTGTATTTGAAATGCCTCTAACTATTTTTAGAGGCATTTCTATTTTTTAGTGGCACTGTTTTTGAAATGTCTCTACCTAGAGGCATTTGTAGGAATGCTTCTAATCAATATAAGTACCAATTATATTTAATGGCACTGTAAAAAGTAGTTGCATTTGCAGCAAACATTCAATTGTCAAGAACATAATTCATAACATACATTCAGGAATTCATAAAATACTTCATAACATACATTCAGGAATCAAATGCCTCTGTCAGTAATTGCACAAACATCTATTCTCCAATCTAAATTCAGGAAAGTGGATAGGAATTGGACAACATTCATAACATCTTATTCAGGAAAGTTGACAGGAAACGTCTATTCTACAATCTGACAGAAATTGGACAAACATCAACATTAACTACTTGGTACCAACTGCATTCCCAGTCTGCTTCTTTGATTTACCACTTGTTCTCCCAGTCTGCACTACTGTAGATTCAGCAGTTGATTCTTCCACCTATATATAGGGAAGAAATAAATATTTCAATGAGCAAGAACAGTAGAAAGAAGCAGTAAATATTTCAACCAGGTGAGCCCATAGACAAAAACAGAGTACCAAGACAATGATGCAATTATACAAAAACATAGTATCAATACAAAAACAGAGTACCAAGACTTGTTAGTCAGCTACCAGTAACTGCACTATTGATCATGAAAGGGCCAAGAACTCCCAGTGTCCAGACATACAGACTAAAATCTTATCATCATCAATCAGTCAATCTAATTGTATGATGGTATAATACTAATCAGATAAGAAAAGCATCCGAGAATTACTATAAACCAGGAAGACTGCTTTATACTAAACAAGGAGCGTGCAATAGGGGTTGCGATATCAAAATTTCCACAATACCTACTAAACGTACAACTACCACAATAGATCGTCACACAAAATTGTATCAACTGTACCAAATCAGTAGCTATGCGTGTGATGAGCAAGAATACTTGAAGAAAGGCATCCTCCATTTCAAGGATAGTGTATCTACGATCAAATATATGTCACCGTAGACCTTATGTCTGTTTTTTGTCCTTCATTATTTCTCAAGTTGAGAAATTCGAAAAAGAAACACCAAAAACTTCAGCAAGATAATCATTTTACCTAGATGTTGTCAAATCTAATATGACACCAAAAGACATTCAGAGTGGAATGATGAATATTGCATGGAATAAGTGTGTCAGCTAGCCATAAACCATAACTCTGTGGACAGGAAATTAAAACCTCAAGCGTGTGAGATCTGTTCAGCAAAAGCAATATCCACCTAAATAAAAACATGCTAACCTCGAGAGTATGATCTTTCAATGTATGCATGCTACTATAGTTTCCCTCCTCACTCCCTTGCCAAATCCGAACAGTCTGCAGTGTTTGCAAACAGGTCAGCGAAGACTTAAATACCAAAACTGATATCATCACTGGAAC
Source organism: Poa pratensis (assembly GCA_947311845.1). Taxonomy (NCBI): domain Eukaryota; kingdom Viridiplantae; phylum Streptophyta; class Magnoliopsida; order Poales; family Poaceae; genus Poa; species Poa pratensis. Next base: position 8,579,921 of record CAMZMU010000065.1, read on the forward strand.
CCCCAATATCTTTCTCGATGGCTGAAAAGACTGATCAGGTCCCGTGTTTCTGCCATGAATTTTTTCAGTGCAACAATGTGAAGCAGTCCCTTAAATCCTTAATGAAAGGAGTATTGTATCCCCACAGCCAGGTATAACATGTTAACATAAGGTACGAATCTATGACTAACTTATTTCAATGTCTAGTCACAATGTTAAATATGAAGCTACTACTAATTTTTTAAATCATATGAAGTATTTTTTTCTCGGTTAAAAAGGCTATGTGTTATCAAAATCAAATCAGGCAAACCAACACAAATAAATTCTCAGATTCCGGGAGAATATGGTTAATCAATCCAAGTTTACACATAAAAGGTGCTTACAGTAGAGATAAAAAAGCAAGATATATAGCTAATCCATCCAAGTTTTAAACAGAAACAGAGCTGATGCCATTTTGTACCAACAACGTGGTACAAACTCTATCACTAAAGATTGGGATGCCATAACATACAAAACAAGTGCAGAAACCTGATTCTTTCAGAGGTATCAGGGACATCGGAAAGGACGAGCACATTATTACAACATGCATCAACGGACAAGAAGACCTTCCATCTAACAAAAGGAACTCAAGATATGAATAGGAAAGTGGAGTCTTACCTTTCCTTGGCAAAAAGAGAGGAGGGAAACCAACTACAAACAATTTATGCCAAAATTCATATTTACATGTAACTGGTTATCTAAGAGAAGGCTTACCAAATTAAGGATGATGTCACAACTCACAAATGATCTGTCCTCAAACACTTTGCTCCTATCAGATTGACCAGACATCTCCATCGGACAAACATTTGAAGAGCTGCATACAACAAGGAAAAATACACATAAGAGTGTGTAACTATTTTCAGTCTGAGGTTTATTTTGCAACTTTCCTTGACACTTAAGTACACCAAAGCATATTGCTAAGATCATGGTGACTACATGCTCATATCAACATGAATAAGATATGTACCTTTATTTAGTGGATCAAATTTAAGTTCCAGCTCGTTGCCAGGCTAGCCAACGCTAATATTGTACTTGAGTAAATTCCACTTAGCTCATGGTGACAATTAAACTCCTTCACAGGCTGGTGTTAGTTTACTTAGTTATTATGCATATAATGGATGCAATGACAGAAAGGCCAAGTGAATCAAAACATGACATGAAAATTCGAGCAGAAAGACATACATTCAGTAACCATATTCACCTGTACCCATTGATATTAAGATGATCTTGGGTTGCAACTAAAAAATATCAAGGCTACACATTTGTTAATCTAAAATGTGCTCGAATTGAGCAGCGTATGCATCATTAAGCATACGTGTTTTTCATTCAGAGCAACTAAAACACATGGCACTAGCTCGCTAGATTTAAGTTCTCCTAGAGACCACCGTTTCCCCCAAGAGGGGTGTACAGATCTAGCTGATTTCATTGATACGAGCAATGACATATCTAGGCACACAATTCAGGGACAACCAATACTGACTACTTAGTGAATTGTTTGCGGGGAAAACTGACAGCAACTGCCGATATCACTCGCTAGCTGCTACTAGAGGAATTTGAACTCAAGTATGCTCGCGAAAGAAAAATGGTTGTAGCCTTGTAGGTAGTCAGCAAGTGAACTAGTAACAACATGAGTAATGACAATTGAGCGAATCCAGTAAGAGAGAGGGGTACCTATTCCACCGCACCACAACAGCACCACCACCACACCAGCACCATACCACCATAACATCGGAGAGGCCAATCGGCGCCATGCATCTAGGTGAGGCCGAGACGGAGAGGTTGCGTAGGGCCCCGAGGTAGAAGCTCCTCACCACCTTCACCTGGGCGCCACATTTGCTCGAACACCAAGCGCGCAAGGATGGCACATGGTAGGGAGCCTCAAACAACAGAGTCACTAGAGCGTCGGCTCGAAGGCTGAGCTGTAGGATGGAGCTGTATACAATGAGGAGCAGCAGCCGAGGGCGCGGTGGCGCGGGAATCGCGCCGGCGGCCGAGCCGAGCCCCCACGGCTAGGGTTAGCCGCGGCGTCGCACTCGGGAGCGGAGCGGCTTGTCGGCGGCAGGGAGTCGGCGGAGATATGCGAGGAGAGTCCAGGCCGGAGAGCGCCGGGGCCGGCCGCCGACGGCCGAAGCCATGGGCGGCGGCGCGGGCGGTGTGAGGGGAACGGGAGAGGAGCTGCGCGGGAGGAACAGAGCTGTGTGAGAGAGAAACGAGAATAAAAGATAAACTTGAGGGTATGCTAGTCATGTATAAATGTACGTATGACATCACCATTACATCATCGTGATGTATGCATACATGTTACATATCGTATAAGTTCAAAGGTTTGCATAAACTAGTAGCCGTGCACGTGCAACGCACGTCTTCAAAATATAAATTGTCTTTTTAGTTATCAGAGCCATATTTTTAATTTTATAACAATGATAACATAAAATGCATGCACGATTGTATCACTTAAATCCACAAATCATAAAATAGTAGTTGTCACTTACAGAAATATTACAATTTAACACCAGTTCAAAGTTATACATCTCTTTATGTGACAATAATTTCTCGTTCCACGACAGGAATATTGTATATCGCCAATGTTGAACAAAATACCTCCCGTAAAGTACTCCATAGAGTTTAACATCCACAAACAATAAGATGACCTTCGTCGTAAAAAAAAATCACATGATGACCTACGTCATTACAAAATTTAATGATACAATTTTCAATATCGTTGATTAACAATTATCACAACGTATTACTCCCTAGAATATATATAAATTTACAAGCAAACATGATGTTTAATATCTTATCATTAACTGGACCAAATGAAATCCCTAACAATATTTTTTTTCTGAACTGAAACAAGAGATATTTGCATTTGGCCTATTTCTACAAGCTTCAAATTGATAATCATGCCGACCACGAAGAGGTAACTGGAGAAGAAAATAAAGGAGAGTTGATGTACAAGGTAGTAGGTGCCATGAACACATCGCTCAGTCCTCTCGAAAAGAAGAAAGAAAAAACCGATGTGTAGAAAAAACCAAATCGGACACATCAGTCAATGCTCAGTCCTCACCATCCTACTCTATCTCAAGCTCCCTCTCTCCTCCAGCCGCGTGAACCGTCCGCTCCACTGCCTCCCCGCCGCCGGCACCGAGGGCCGCTCCGTCCACTTCACCCCCGCGGCCGGCGTGACGATCTCTCCACTCCCTGCCTCCCCACCCGCCACCGCTATTGCGAGCCTGCGACGGCCAACACCTTCCCTGCGTGCCTCCCCGCTGCGGCGCTGCCTCGCCCTTTCTTGATGCCGGCGGCACACAACTGTTCTCTTCTTCGCCATATTCGTACCTTCCGGTCATATAAGATCCCTATGAGGAACTGGAGATCCTTTGGAGAGCAGATGGCGCCAAGCTCGGCATGCTCGCGGCAGGTCAGACGACCCCGAGCTAGAAGCTGGCGAAGGTCTCCATCGGATTCGCGGCGGCGGCCGGAGGGCTCCACGGCGCCTGCCTCCTCCTCCCGGGGGAAAAGCGCCGGCGAATCGTAGCAAGCGCAGAGAGGTGCCGGCGAGGATGCATTGCTCCGGGTCCATCGCTTTCACGCCTCTTCAAGACTTCAACGGTAACGCGTCTTCAGAAGGTTCGTCAGTTCTGGTTATAGCATTGTTAGATCCCCTTAATGTTCTGGCTTATATTTGAGATCAGAGAACTATCTGTAAGAATCATTTATTTTGGGCAACCAATAGATAGTGTTGATGGTTTCACCAAAATATGCAGGAAGTCAACGTGACCAGTCAACGGTTCTTCCAAGACCAAAAGTCAGGCCACAAGGTGCAGAGCATCCTATTCAAGCAGCTAAGTGCCAACTACAAGCCTAGATCGAACTTGCTTGTATAATATTGTGCTACTGCATCTCTCTTGCTCCTGTATATAATTGATGAGCAGAGGCAGCAGATTGATTGTGCTTTGTGCCTTTTTTTAGAATACATGATGTTTTTGCCGGGAGAGTCAGGTGCTACCTTGGATCCAAAGAGTGAAAGCAAATATGGGGCATCCTGGGTAAGTAGTTGGACCTTAGTGTAATCATTGGGGGTTGTAAACACTTGACTGTAAAATTAACGTGTGAAGCAGCTCCTTCTGAAGTTATCAAGTTATCATTGACTCCACCACTGGTGATTTTGTGGCAGGTACAAGGATGGCCAGACCCCTGAGCATGCTCTCCTTGCTTTCGTCTTGGTGTCAGGCAGAGGACTTGCTGCTACAACACGGTATGATTTCAGGAGTTATATGTTGCTTGTTTATCAATTAATAGCACTGCTCCTTTCATGTTAAAATTGGTAATTTTGTTATTTTGAAATTTTAGACAGCGCAAACGTGAGTATAGGAGCACCACATAGTAGGGCAAACAAAAACCAAAAAACATGAGAAACAAAAGTTAGCCCATGCTTTATAATCGAAATAGTAATCGTTAATTCTGTGATAATCAAAGACCGTAAAACATCCCTTTACAAGAATGACAGTAGAATTTGGCATCCCCCTTGCTGCTTTCCTTGTTCTTTTCCTCCAGTCCTCTATGCCAGTTCCATATATCTGTCAGTAGCAAATGCATCATAAAAATATAATTGAAAGATCATGAAAAATTATCGAAGATAGTTTTTCTTTTATATGCCGAAAGAAATAACTTGTCATGAAAATTTAACATGAAGTAATGTTCTGTTTTTATCTTAGTATCTATGTGAAGTAGATCATGAGCAAGAAAGCTAACACTGTAGCTTGAGTGAGCGCTTGAGAGTTTACCAAGTAAAAGAATTCATAGTTTTTATCTTACCGAATACTGCAATTAGAGCAGCTTCAGTATACCACTAACTTTGGTTTATTCTAGTACAGTCTTGACTTCTTGCCTCTAAATTTGCCGATACTGAAACACCACAAATAAATAGAATGTAAAAGCTATGAAGTGTTTCTCACTAACGTAGTTGCACACAAAATGAAACCAGTACGTACACATTGATCAATATCATTTGGGTATTTGAAATGCATACCTGACCGCTGATTACAAATTGATATATCAGTAGCAAGCTACTTTGGTCAAACCTGCACAAGAAACCATTTCATAAATAGACAGAAATACAATACAAGCAGAAAATATTGTTAACCTCAAATTAGGTGCAATGAAAAACAGGAAAGAATAACGCACCTGGCTCATCCCTCTAAAACATCTCTGTATACAATGTTTTTGGTGCTTTTCCCAGATTTGTCAACCTCGTTGTTAGGCTTTGCTAAAATCCGCGTCGTCTTTCTTGAGACACCCCTTGACAATGCAACATATAGTTGTCCATGTGAGAACACAGGTTCGGGAAGGTAAATACCGACGTTTGGGATGGTTTGACCCTGTGCCTTGTTAATAGTCATCGCGAAACTCAAGCGTATGGGGAACTGTTTTCTCTTAAGTTTGAAGGGAAGTGAGGTGTCCTCGGAGGGCGACATAGGGATCCTAGGTATGAACACCCTTTTTCCAGCATGCTGACCACCAACAATCTCCGCATCGATTGCATTATCCTGAAAGGCTCTGATCATAAGCCGCGTTCCGTTGCATAGGCCATTATGAGGGTCGAGGTTTCGTAACAAAATGACTGGGCAGTTGACTTTTACTTTCAAAATATGCGGGGGCAAGCCATTTGGTGTGATCGAGTTCACAAAGTCAATCGTATAATTACCCTGAAAGTCATCCTCGATAGAGTCGAAGCTATGATATACCTTTTCTTCGCCCGGAAACCTAGAGATCATCTTGTCATTAAGGTCATCCACATGCTCATTCTTGGTCGAGAGAATTGCACGTGTACTCATGTACTCTCTCGACCTAGCATTGGCCTGCAGGGATGGGAAGACATTTTCGATGAGTTTGTTAATTGGTTCTTCACCCTCGGTATAACCAATCACAATGTCTTCAGGGAGACGCACATAGTCGTCGCCAATTGTTTCTTCTGTCCCGTTGCCTATCCTTAGGAGGTATTCGGAGAAGGAAGGGTCCGCTTGTGCCCTCATATTACGCTTGAGGCGTATCTTGCGGATCTTATTCCACAAATATGACCTTAACAGTGTAGCATCTGTGATTTGTGCTCTTGTCCCCCGTGTCACAACGGGGAGGACCTGCCTGAAGTCCCCACCAAAGACGACAACCTTTCCACCAAACGGCAAAGGACATTCCATTATATCTTGTAGCGATCTATCAAGCGTCTCAACTGCTTGACGCTTTGTCATAGCAACTTCATCCCAAATTATCAGGGACGCTTGTTTAAGCAACTCTGCTGTACCACTCTGTTTTGTGAAACTACACATGCTGTTGTCAGTTAGCTTGATTGGAATTTTGAACCTGGAGTGTGCAGTCCGACCTCCAGGCATTATCGATGCCGCTATGCCTGATGTAGCAGTTGCGATCGCTATTAGGCCCATCGAGCGCACCTTCGCTAGCAATGCCTTGTACAAGTACGTCTTCCCGGTGCCTCCTGGACCATCAACAAAGAATACCTGACTTCTTTGGTTCGTCACATGATCCATTATGTCATTGAAACCAGCCCGTTGCTCACTGTTCAAACAACTAAATAGATCTAGGTGTTCTTTGTCTACGGTGACTTGCCTCTCCTCAGTTACCTCTCTGTACTCGGCGTAGCAAGAACCATCAGTCTCAACCAGATCCGGAAGCCCGTAGCTTGTAATATCCTTTCCCATGGATTGCAACATATCCCTTATATCTCTAAGCACCATCTGCTCAAGTGCTGCCTCGTTGGATTGATCACGACGGTAATCCTCAGACATCGATGCTAGATGTTTGTCCCACATCTGTCTGATTTCTGTTGCCTCGCAAAATACCAGTATAGTCGCAAACAACCGTCTCAGGGCACATGGCATCTGAAATGTGGCTGCCTCCGTCATGCAATCATCAAGTGTCCTGTCGTGTTCAATAAGGCCTAAGTGCTCACACGCCTCTCTAAAGGAACCGCATGACTTCCCATTTACTGTTTTTAAATCATTAAATGAAGTGGCACCTCGGACATGACTTAAGAGTACACGCAGGTAATACCTCTCTCCTTCAGCAGGGTGTGCATACACAAGTCTTCCAATTTGCGATCTCTTGTTTCTTCTATTCTGCCACTTCTTATTTCCTGCTATCCATCTATAATGTTCTGGAAACTCTCTATACAACCATTTCCGTGCCCCCGGAAACTTCCTGTTCATCTCAAAGTACTCGGTAAGCATGGATTTGGAAGAAGATGGTCGGGCGACAACATCTTCCAGATTTTCATAAGCCTTAAATGCGACTGTATGCATGTTTGGCAAATGAAGCTGGAGCTGTAACACAGATGGACTGACACCGAACATTTTAAAACCACAAATCCTGTAAATAGACTCTGGAGGAGATACAAAACGTGCATCCCTATATTGTCGAATTTCATTGATAATTCCCCCATCATTGATAATGTCCTGCTCGAATGCAAATGATGTTTTATCATGCCCTTTGTAGATGTACTTGAATAAGTACTTGACTGCCTTTATGCTCGAGCATGCTTCAACATTAATGTGACAATTGTATGTCATAAGCAGAAAGGGGTTGTAAGGTACCACCCATCTATTGTCTAGATCTGATCCTCTGATCTTAACTCGAACCCCATCTTCCCTCCTTCTATATATGGGATATGAGTCTTTCCCTTGTAATGTAGCATCACAGTATTCTCGTGGGTAATGAAACCGACATTGCCCATCTATCATGCAAGGGCATTTTTATTGAGCACACCACATGGTCCGTGCAACATGTGTTTGACTACCAGTTCGTGCAGAACAGGATATTTATCTTTATCAGGTAACTCTGCAGATATCACCCGATCATAGTCATCTGGGGTCCTTAACTTGCTATTTGCTTTCATAATTAGAAGTATATGCTCATGCGGGAGACCTCGTTTTTGAAATTCTGTGACATGTACATAAGCTGCGACTTCTCCAAAATGCTTACCCTTAGTCAGCAAGTCCATCATATGTCGCTGTTTAGCTTTGTATACTCTTGCCACAAGGTCTGGACGGTCTTGTGGCAGCTGTCCAGGCAACAATTCTGCAGTTATCTCTTCCCAGTATGGGTTGCATGTCATCGTGATAAAATAATCCGGTTTACCCCAGCGCTGAACTATCGCCATGGCATCCAGGAACCTCCGCTGCATGTCACGGTCACCACCAGGAAATGTACGTGGAAGCACGATTCTCTTGCCAATCCGATCACCACGTGACTCGCCAGCAATGACAGTGTCAACAAGACCCTATAAGTGGCACCAATAATTCACGCCAATTAGTATAGAAGGTTTTAAGCAAAGAATGCGACATATATAGTGCATTTGTATTAGAAAAACACAAGCATGTTACCTGGTAGAGGTCAGCGCGTATAGCCTTCTGATTTTCTGGCTTTGAGTACCAGTCAAGTCTCATTGTCTCAATCTTTATGTACATGTCAACAGCCCACTGTTGGAAAAGACGTCCCCCGAACAAGACGATGTTAAAAAGCTTCTTCCGGACCTGTAGTTTGAAGCAATAGTATTCCCTCGCGCTAACAAATTTTCTGGACTGTGTTGCATTCATCTCATTGTCACCAAAATCCTCATCTGGGTCATCCTCGTGGTTGTCTAAAAAATGATTAATAAATATTGGTACGATAGATTCCTATTTGCATTTTAAAAATAGTAATGAGGACCAATACCTGTAGCTAAATCTGGTGTCTGGTCTTCATGCTGTGCGGTATGACCAATTTGTTCTGTAGTAATGTTATCTCCTGTAAGATGGATGACTGTAAGTATTCCACTAAATAACTATATAATTCAGTAGTGAAAATCACACCTGATGGAAAATCAGAGGCTTGGTTTCCTTGTCGAGATGTTGTCTGGTTTTCATGTTGTGCGGTAGGACCAATTTGTTCTCTAGTAATGTTATCACCTGAAAGATGATGACTGTAAGTATTCCCATAAATTGTTAAATAACTATATAATTCAGTAGTGAACATCACACCTGATGGAAAATCAGAGGCTTGGTTTCCTTGTTGTGCAGAATTATCCACTGAATCTTGGGTCATCTCATCGGGGGGGTCAGTATATGGCATCCAACGATTCCAACCGGTCTCCCCACGTGGAAAGAATAGCGGATATGACAAGGGTCGTAGCATCCATAATATGCTCTAATATACAGGGGTTTGTCTCCTTTTCCATACACGACAACACTCCTATCAAAACAATTTTGTGGGTCGCTCCCTTCAACCCATATTGCTGCCACCTGAGAAGCTGTTGGAGCATTGTATCTTCTCTGATCGAGGTTGATATCCGTGTTTAGTGAGATCCTATACTCATCAAGGTTCGGAACAGCACCAAGGCTCTTTAACACTTGAGCGTAAGGGTTATCCTTTAGTATTTCCAGAATATTCTGTATGAGATCTATGCGTAGATTTGGAGACCTCTTAACCCTATGTGACAAGTTTTCATCCGTATCATAAATATAGAGCTGCAAATGCCGAGGCCCATTAAGAGAAGCCACCAGTTCATCAAGAGCGTGGTACAACCCCCCACATGCACGGAATGTATATACGCCGGTTCCTGCCGCGGTGCTGACTCGACGATCAAGTGTGACCCCAAGACTGGTGAATGAGAAGTGGGAGTTGAAATAACGTATATTGTCTCTAAAATATTTAGCATCCTCGTCATCTTGACTTGTGAACAACCTTTTCAACTCTTCTGGAACCTCTGGAGTAAATAAATCCACTTTCCCCTTTCTGCAACAAAATGCAGGCCCCTCAAATTGAATCCGCAATGCATCACAATGGGGGCAGTCGGGCATTTTTTTGAGTACATGGTGCTTTTTCGGCAGGTTCATGTAAACCCTGTCATGAGGATCATTTGTGGGAGTTCTGTTTACAGGATGTCGCTCAACTCGGTAGGTTTCAAATTGAACATCTGCAAAGATAGATGCATTAATTAGCCCTTTTACAGAAACAACACTATTGTATTGATTTAGTATTGATAATCCATGATATGAATAATCTACCTTGTTGGGCGAACATCCTGGTTTCTTCGTCAGGCTCAGCGTATCCATCTTCTTCTCCTTGGTTCCCGTCTCCCAAGCAATCTGGTAGGCAAGATATTAAATGATGCATAAGTTCTTCTAGAATGGGGGCATGAAACATTAGATTTATTATGCATACCATCAATGTTTTTCGTGTTGACATCGGGCTCGAGTATTCCATACACATCTTTGATGTGGTCGTTGCCTGATAACATTATTTGGCAAAATTAGTAAGTACCAGATTTGAATTGTAGGTATAAACCCAATGGGTAATATAAATCAATATGAGAGTAAATACCAATATGTTTCTGTCCAGGTGCCTCGCCACGTGATGTGGGCATAGGGTTGACAATAACACTTATTGGATTCTGGGTGGTTTGACCATCATATGGAGATCGTTCCATTACAGGACTCTTGTCATGCAGTTGGGTTGTCACAGGTTCAGTGGAGCCATTAAAAGGCTGTCTCCCTGAATGCACAACAAAATCACCCAAATTATGGTAAAATAAGTAGAGATTAGAATTCAGCACTTACCATAATCGATGAACTGATAGAGGCAATGTTGGATACGTGTGTTGATGAATGTACCGAGTTCGGGGTTCTCAACCACTGACAGTTGTGTGAGCGGCACTGCAGTGTGCTGCGTGATCATGGTGCCATCTCCTTCTGTGCAACATTCATATGTCAAATAAAGCATTGGTATTGGGAACACCAAAATACATAATATGTCAAATATACCACTGCTTGCGTGAATCATTTTCTCGGTAGAGCACGCCAAATGGGATCGTGTTGATTCTGTTTGAACACTGCTTGTTACAGAGGCTCCAGCATTCTTCTTCTTTGTGAGGTAATAATTTCTTTTCTTTTGTCGTAGTGTCTCCATTTGGTCAGGACTCATAGAATAGTATCGAGCTCGTTCACGCATCACTTTTACTTCCGAATTGCTTTGTTGCGTACTCTCTGCTTCAGCATTGTTTCCATGGAAATGTTGGACTGATGACATAAGCAAGATAACAAATTATACAATAGTTTACATAGAACATTATATGGGCAACTAATACTTAATGGAAACCAAGAGAAAATGTTTGCCTGGGCTCCCCATTGCATGCTGAAAATCTGGAAGCAAATTTCGCCCAGAATACAAAATTTGAGAAGCATCCATTGGAGACTGAACAAATTGGGTACCCATTTTTTGAGAAACAATATCCATTGGAGAACCACCCATCGGAGACTGATACAATCGGGGTACCGCACCTTCAAAATTATACATAGGAGACTGAAACAATTGGATATCTAATACGTAATAGAAACCAAGAGTTTACCTGGGCTCCGCATTGCATGCTGAAAATCTGGAAGCAAATTCCGCCCAGAATAAGAAATTTCCCCAGCATTCATAGGAGACTGAAACAACTGGGTGCCCGTTTTATGAAAAATGCCCATAGGAGACCGAGCCTCTTGGAAACTGACATTTGTAATCTGAGTTGTGGCTGGGGAAGAATCCATAGGCAACAGTACAGGCACAAAATTCTCAACAGCTTCTTGATCAGATCGAGTGGCAAGAGCCTTTTTCTTATGATAGCTGTCACGTCTCTTTTTCAGATATGCCTCTTTTTTTTTAGGGTCCATATTTGCATACCAGTCTCTGGAACGCTTATTCGAATCGTCTACAATGATGAATGTTTGCAAGTAGTTCATAAAAACAGATTATTATAATTATGTGGATAGGAAAGTTCGAACACAAATGGTGTTTGAACTTACCTTGTGTAGAATCTGAACGACGGATGCATACATTTGTAATATCGCCTAAAGCTGGTCGCAGCGGTGCTGCAGATAATATTATTGATGAATGTAAGCCTCAGAACTCATGTCCAGTAAAACATATTTGATAGCAGTATATGAAGCTGAAAAGTACCTTGTGTTATATTGGACAATTGAGTATTTCTGTTCGTAATGTCTCCAAGAGCAGCATGCATAAGATTAGAGTCTCCAAGATCTCCTCGTACATGTTTTATGAATGAGAAAATTGAAATGTGTGTAAATCAGGCGTTGAAATTTTCATTACATTTATATTGTGTTCTAACCTGAATTTTCTTTCCGCTGCACAGATGTTGCAAGACGCTGGTGTGGCGGATTCGACATGATCGGCACCTGAACTGTGCGGCCTCTGTGGCGGCGCAATGCAAGGGTGTTGCCGAGGTAGTGGACCCGGAGAGGTCGTTCTGTTGGTCGGCGTCCTGTTCGTGGTCCTCCTCGTCGATGGGACGTGTGGCATGGATCTCAGACGGCGAGCCTGAGAGCAGACGTCATGGTCGTCGCCGTCGTGTGCGTGGCCTTCCTGCTCGTCGCCGTCGTGTGCGTGGCCTTCCTGCTCGCCGTCGTGCTGGTCGTGGGCGAGAAAGGCTGCATGAAACTCAAATGGCAAAGGGCGATTGTTCTCCCTGTAATTTCGGATTGTGTTGGGTGCGGGCACTTATTGTTTTCTTGTGTGCGTAATATGGCAGGCGTGAAGTGAGGAAATTTACTGTGTATATATATGGTAAGCGTGATGCGTGGAATTGAAGAGGGGTGGGGAGAAGAAATGTCTGAGGGCCGTTGATCTGTTTGCACGGACGGTCGAGATTTTATTTTCCTGCCATGTTTGCTTGTTTATTAGTAGTGGAGATGGATAGCTGAATCGATCCACGTCGCGTACGATATCCACATGGTATTGCTGGGTGTCGGTATTGTATACTTTTAAGTAAAGTCTATAGTGTTTATAAAGACACTTTGAAAAAGTGCCCCTAAAAAATGGCATCTTTAGAGGCGCATCTTATAAATGCCTCTAAAGATATTATTTATAGAGGCAATTTTAAAATGTGCCACAAAAAATGCTATTTTTAGCATCATTTTGTGAAAAGTGCCCCAAAAATGGTATTATTAGAGGCATTTGGTGAAATATGCCCCTAAAATATATTTTTAGAGGCACTTCAAAAAAGTATTTGAAGTGCCACATCAAAAAAGTGCCACAACCAAAATGCCCCTATAAATAGGTTCTCTTATAGTGTCGACGCGTCGAGCATGGGCTGCCACTCGGCCTTGGTCAGCGCTCAGCGGCCGGAGTGCGAGTTGGAGTCCGAGGTATCGGATGGGGAATTCTGCATCGCAAGCAGCTCCCAACTCGGTCAGCATCGTTGTTTCTCCCTCGGATCAGGGTTGCGGAAGACTTGCTGTAATTGACAACCAACCCTGACGCCGCACCAAAAATCTCCACAATTCCTCTAACTGCCACCATGTCTTGGATCTCTGGCTTGATGAAAAGGACCACGTCGTCCGCGTATATCGAGATACGTTGCGTAGGTGAGCAATTTCCAATCGGGGCCAGTAGCCCTCTTCCTCCACAGCCCTACTGACAATGAGCGTGACTACCTCCGGAGATTGTAAGGTGATTAGTAGAGTTAAGGTCAAAACCAACATATATTTGTCGTTGCGATCGTCAAAGAGTTGGAGCTGATACTGCGGCGTGAGTTGAACCGAGCAGTGCCCACTTATCCATACTCAAGTAAAGTTATATACTAGCTAGAAGGCTATGAAAAGAAAATATCTATATGGCTATGCTACATTTTAGTTGGCATGATTTGGGTGGTGGAGCGGTTCAAAGATGTTTCTCTACATATTGTAAACATGTTTTGATTGAGTTAGTTCTGCATCAAGTAGGGTGTCTTTTCTCCCGTATGATTGATATCATGTGTACCTTGTATCAGTAATGATTTGATGATCAATGATACACAATGGTTGCGGAGCTCATATGCTCGCACCCAATAAAAATAAAAAACAATTATTAAATTACTTCAAAAAAATAAAAATGGTGACAAACATATACAAGTGCTCTACATATGTCAAAAATATTAAAATACTTCCAACAATTAAAAAATCGTTTGCTACTTTCGTTCCTATTCCTTTTTTATTTCTCATTTTCTTTTCCTTTTCCGTTACACTTCTTCTTTTTCGGTAGCATTTTTATTTCCGTGTTTTCTGTTTATTTTGATTGACGCAGATTTCCTTCCCTGATTGAAAATGGTTAAGATTTAAAAAAAATCATATTTGAAAAAAGTTCATTTTTAAAAATGGTCCAGAATTTGAAATATCTTTATTTTTAAAATGGTTTTGACTTGAAAATGTTCAGATTTTGAAAAAAAAAATTAATAAAGGTTTAGATTTTAAAATGGTTCAAATTTGAAAAATATTCATTTTAAAAAATGTTTTATATTTTAAAAATATTCAGATTTCAAAAGAAAATCTAGATTTAAAAACAAAAAAGACAAAAAAAATCACGTCTTATTCAGGAAATAAAAATCAGAAAGATACTCCTTCCGATCCTAGAAAAAGTGATGGCACTTGGACGTATGTAGATAGCTGGTCATTCCTAGCAACACTAATATTGGATCAGAGGGAGTATAGAAATTTTAAAATAACAAAACTTTTTTTTTTTGAAGGTCACCGGGGGGGAGTTAAACCCCACCTGAATTTTCTTTATTTCCAAACAGAAGGCCTGAAGCCAAGATTTACAGGGAGTATATTGGACGGGTATCTGTGAGAATGAAATACAGAGAGGAGCCAGGCTACGTCACACAGCTAGCCGAGCGAGCCAGGCGTCAACATCATCCTGGTGGGAGGCGGGCATGCGATGTCTCCAGAGCGCCGCGTCCTCGCGACAGCGGCTGCGCAAGGTGGCAAGGGACGGGGATTCCCCGTTGAAGACTACACCGTTGCGGTGCTTCCACAGCTGCCAACAACAGAGAAGAAGGAAGGTCGGCAGTGATCTCGGAGGCACGCCTGCCGGGGGCGGGAGCATGTGCAGCTCGCGGACGTCCAGCGTGGACGCGGCGGTGGCTCCGACCGATGCCCAGAAGCCCTGGACAAAAGGGCACTCGAAGATCAGATGGTTCGCTGTCTCGGGGGCAGCGGGGCACAAGGGGCAGCCGCACTCCCCGACCTCGACGATGTGCTTCCGCAGGAGGTTGTCCCTGGTCTGAATCCGGCCGAGGGAGAGCAGCCAGCCGAAGAACTTGACGCGTGAAGGCGCATGGCTCGTCCAGACGAACGACGCGAACGGGGCAGTGACCCCGCCGTGACACACGAGCTGGTACAGCGCAGAGGTGCGGAGGCGTCCGTCCTTGGCAGCACAGCGTGACAGGGTCCGAGTGTCAGCCGCGACGTCGAGGTGGATCCCCGCGAGCACTGCCGCGAGCTGCTCCTTCTGCAAGCCGGCAACCGGGGTGAGGCGTGGCCGGAGGGCGGCGTCGAGCCCACATCGCACCACCGAGGCCACCGACTCCTGTTCGTCGAGGGCGTGAGAGAAAAGAGCTGGCATGGCGGCGCGGATCGCACCAGAGGGGAGCCAGGGGTCCAGCCAGAACGCGCAGCGGGCACCGTCTCCAACTCGAACCGCAGTGATCGACCTGTAGAGAGGAACAAGGCTGCAGAGGGATCTCCAGTGGGAACCGGGGAGGCGTTTGATGGTCAGGTCGGTGAGGGGACGATCCCCGACCGTGCCCCAGACCCAACCAGCCCAGGGGGAGTCCTCGCACGCATGGAGGCGGTGCAGGAGCTTGACGAGGATGCAGCGGTTCTGGTCCTTCAGGTTCTTGATGCCTAGCCCGCCCTCTGCCTTTGGCCTGCACACTGCTTCCCAGGCCACCAAGCATTGCGCCCCGGAGGCACGCTCGGCGGCAGCCCACAGGAACGCGCGGCGCAGGGCGTGGAGCGCCTTCACAACGGGGGGAGGCAGGATCATGGCCGCCATGGCATATGTGGGCAGCGCGTCAAGAACGGCGTTGATGAGGACGAGCCGCCCGCCGGCTGATAAGAGCACCACACGCCACCCCGAGAGGTAGCGGTCGGCTTTGGCGATCATGGGGGCGAACGCAGCGAGGTTGAGCTTGTCGCAGGACAGGGGCAATCCCAAGTAGTTTTGGGGGAAGCTTTCCAACGCGCAGCCGAGGGCGGCGCACACGTCGTCGATCATCTCGCCGGGCACATGGATGGGGACCAGCGTGCTCTTGTGGAAGTTGATGACGAGCCCGGTTGCCCGGGCGAACATGTCGAGGATGACCTTGAGGCGGGCCGCGGCCGCCGCGTCAGCGCGGAAGATGACCAGCGTGTCATCGGCATACTGGAGGACGACAGGCGGCGCCCCGTCGATGAGCGGGTGCTCGAGGACTCCCCCGTCATGCTGGATCATCTTCTGAAGGACGTCGGCGACCAGCAGAAAAAGGTAGGGGGAGAGGGGGTCCCCCTGACGTAGATCACGTTTGCAGTTGATCCACCGCCCTGGGATCCCATTGAGCACGACGGCCGACCTGGAGGAGGTAAAGATTGCTTCCATCCAGTCGCACCAGATGGCGGGGAACCCGCGGACGAGCATGATCATCCGAAGGCTGGCCCAGTCGATGGAGTCGAATGCCTTGGCGAAGTCGAGTTTTAGAGCGAAGGCGGGGGCGCGACGCCTGTGGCAGCACTGCACGATCTCCGTGGCGTAGAGTTCTCGGATATGCTGCGCCCGGCAATGAAGCCGGACTGGTCGGCGTCGATGAGGCCGGTGATTTGGAGTTGGAGCCTAGTCGTGAGGGCCTTGCACACGATCTTCATGTTGCAATTCTGTAGCGAGACGGGGCGGTAGGACCCCGGCGAGAGGATGCCCTCCTTCTTCTCGGGATTAGCACAAAGTGTGGGGAAAGTTGTGTTGTGTTCGATCGAACCCCGACGGAATCGTGCGGGCGAGTGACTCGCTACGAGCATAGTAGCATAGGTGTTCCTATGGCACGCAAGCTTCATAGCTCGAACACTCCAGCCGTCCTCCTGAAGCTTGACATTACAAAGGCTTTTGATACGGTCAGTTGGGCCTTCCTTCTGGAGGTGTTGAGGAAGATGGGGTTCAGTGACCTTCTGCTCACAACCATCTGTGCACTTCTCTCGTCAGCTTCCACTAGGGTGCTACTCAATGGCCATCCTGGTGGGAAGATTTTCAACAGACGTGGATTGAGGCAGGGAGACCCGCTCTCGCCTCAACTGTTCATTTTTATCATGGAGGTCCTGCATCTGTTGATTGAGAGGGCTACGGCCTGTGGATTGTTGTCGCCTCTGGCTGACACGGGTCTTAGGCACCGCACGTCGATCTATGCTGATGACGTGGTGACCTTCCTCCGCCCCCTTGAGAGGGACCTCAGGGTTGTCGCTCAGCTACTCGATGACTTTGGCTTGGTGTCCAGGCTGAGGGCGAACCTCGAAAAGTGCTCGGCGCATCTGATCCGTTGTGGAGAGGCCGAGGCGGCGTTGGTAGCTCGAGAGTTACACTGTCCGCTGCTTCCGTTCCCGCTGCGCTACCTGGGGCTACCGCTCTCCCTTAGGAAGCTGACGCCCGCTCAGCTCCAGTATCTGGTGGATAGTGTGGCCAGCCATCTTCCTAGGTGGCGTGCCGGGCTGCTCAACCGTGGAGGACGTCTTGAGCTTGTTAAGACCACCCTCTCTGCGATATCTATTTTCGCTATGATGTCTCTTGACCTATCTGTGAAGACCCTGGTGGCGATCGAGAAGATCATCCGCATCTTTCTCTGGGTTGGGCGCAAGGACGCCCGTGGAGGCCACTGCCTGGTGGCGTGGGAGAGGGTTTGCATGCCCAAGCACTTGGGAGGTCTTGGGATTCCCAACCTGCGGCAGATGAACCGCGCTCTCAGGGCTAGGTGGCTTTGGCTTAGCAGGACGGACAACTCCAAACCCTGGTGTGAGTTCAACATCCAAGTCCCCCGCGTGGTACAGCAGTTGTTTGAGGCAGCCACCACTTCAGTTGTGGGTGACGGTGCCTCCACCTTTTTCTGGACAGACAGGTGGCTGCCCGGGGGGCGTGTGAAGGAACTGGCTCCGAACCTCTTCATGAAAGTGTCGAAGGCCGCGCGGTGCTCCCGACGAGTCAGAGATGGACTCGCAGGTGGATGGTTGGACGACGTCTCGCCTGACCTGGACGCGCAAGAGATCCGCGAGTTGTTGTCCTTGGCTGACAGAGTGGCAGGGTTCGCCCTGACAGATGGGGTCGTGGATGAATTCAGGTGGAACTGGGAGAGCAACCGCAAGTACTCAGCTCGCTCGGCTTACAGAGGACTCTTTGAGGGCAAGATCGGGTTGGCTGGGGCGCAGCAGGTTTGGAGCTCTCGAGCTCCAAACAAATGCAAGTTCTTCCTCTGGCTTGCGCTGAAGAGCAGATGCTGGACTGCAGACCGCTTAGGGCGGAGAGGCCCTAGACCGACCGCTTGCCCGCTGTGCGACCAAGTGGGAGAAGACATAAACCACCTTCTCCTTGGTTGTGTCCTCTCTAGAGAGGTTTGGTACTCCTTCCTAAGCAGGTGGGGTAGAGTCGATTGGGTCCCTAACCATGATGATCGTCTAGTGGATTGGCTACCGGCCAAGGCGCCGGGAGGTAACGACGAGAAGGACCTGTGGACGGCGATCAACTTGATCTGCTGGAGCTTGTGGAGGCATAGGAATGGAGTGGTCTTCGAAGGTCACACTCCTTCGGCAGCGACCGCCATCAGGATGGTAGAAGCCGAGGCTGATCTGTGGCGGGCAGCGAGGATGTTTAGGGGTAGCTTAGGACCCGTAGACAGGTGGAGGGTTGGCGAGTAATCCCTTTTGTTTTTTCTTTTGGTGGATTGGCGTTTTCGGCGCATGTGCCGAAACGCGTTGTAAACGGCCGCTTGGCCTCTCCTTCTTGAAACCGATACGTCCGCTTGGACGTATCCTTTAAAGTAGCATAGGTGTTCCTCAATACTAGTACGCTACCGGAAAAGCCCAAACTGGAAAACGTGTTTCTGGTTCGACCCAAACGTGTTATCTGATTTGAATGGTTGGACTTGGACATAACAGATACTGCAAATTCGTCAGAGAACATCTGTTCTCTTCTGGGGCGGATCAAGTATCCATCCTGCCCGGTTTTAAAAAAAAAGTATCAATCCTGCTCGGGCAGGCGCCCCGACAGGGCTCCCGCTTATGTTATGTAACTTTATACATTGATTTTATTGAGAAATAGTCATCTTAAACACGTTTATCCAGGCTTCGAGAATTTTATGGATCCGCCACTTTACATGATCATAGTTCGTCGAAAAGCATAGTTCACCGGAGAACATACATAAACATAAAATACATAGAACATGCATATGAAACAACCTGAAACTAGATCGACACGCTAGTCGCAGCCGTGCCGCTCGCTCCTACGTAGGAGCTAGGAAGCACTAACGGTACTGCTTCTCGCACTCCCGCCGTTTAGCTGCGAGCTTGTGGCTCAGCTTAATCCCGTTACGGAGCCTCTCGCAATACCACCACTCGTTCTCCTTCTGGGCCGCCTCCTTCCGCCACACCGTGTGAACATTGGAACATGATCGACTTCACCTTGAGTGTCGGAGGAGCTCAACGGCGTTAGTAATCCTGGCAGCTGGTGGAGAAGTCTGCGGGATCGTCGCTGGATTAGTCGGAGTAGTCGCTGGAGGAATCCCAGTCTAGCGCCAGCACGTTCTCCAGTTCGACACCAGCCGGGGAGGCGCAACGCCGAGGACGCGGGAGTAGCCGCACCGAGGCCCGCTAGCGGAGGAAGCTCGGTTGAGGAGCGGAACCGAAGTCGTCGAAGCCGTTTTCCATTTCACAGTGGAGGCGGAGAAATTGCTCGCCGGAACTCGGTGGCTGTAGCAGCGGCAGGAAGAAATCGCGACGGAGGGTTCCGGAATGTGAGCCCTAAATGGGCGTCGATTATAATGACGAGCGGAACGTATATTTGGGTCAACGGATAAATTTTTTCAGGTCGAACAGTTATACATCGTCTTTCCAGGCTCGAAAAAATGACATGGACAACGAATCTGACTGAATTTTCCTGGACTTTTTGCTAGAGATGCTCTAAAGTCTAAACAAACCAGCGATCTTTTTTCTTTTTTCTTAGCGAAGGTTCGACCGCTCGAACGAATTCCGACAGCTAAATGACAAAACTCGCCGGAGAGGAAGAAGACCATCCCAGCCACCGCCGGCCGGACCGCCTGCTTCCGCCGCCCCGCCCTCCTCAAACCGCGGGTCCTCCGCCGCCCAGACCATCCCCTCTAAAGTGCGTAGATAAGCAATTCTGACCTATACTATATTACGGCAATTTCTAGCGCACAGATAAATTTGCTGCTGTCCTTTAGTCCCACACTGCTACACAGGTTCGATGGGTATCGATTTAAATATCTTTTCCCGTCCAGCTAGATATACTTGGGTTGAGAGCCTGAGAGCCGCACCCGCACCCGCATTTCTTCTCTGCTCTCCGCGTCCACCCTCCTCTGCCCCGTCTCCGCCGCAGCAGATCCAGACGTTGCCCGCGCCTCCTCCCTCCTCTCCTGCTCCCGTACCCCGTCGTCGCCCACTCGGCCGCCGCCGCCAATCCTCGACACCTCCGGTTGGCCGGATCGTCTTCCCCGCCGCTGCGGCTTGCGGTGACGCAGGTCCAAGGAGGAGGGAGGGAGGGAGACGGCGCCTGGCTCCGCACGAGGGGCTCACTCTGGCACTCGTCAACATCGACGCGTCCAGCGCCGTCAAGAGCGCCCAAAGAGGAGGGGCACAGTGGGGAGGCGATCGCGCCCTACTTTGCCGGAGCGGACGGACAACAACATCAAGAGTTACTGGAGCCAAGGACGAGCTGAAAGGCACAGGGCCAACCGCGCCCCAAGGGCGCCCCGAGCTGCCATGGGCGCCGCCCTCGTGGGCGCACTGGAGCCATCTATGCTCGCTGCTCCCCGTGTACAGGAGGGACACCACGGCCTTCTGGCTCGATCGGTGGAGCGGCACGGTGGCCACTATGCTCCCACGGCCGAACGCGAGCGGGAGGAGCTGGTGGCTCGCCTCGACGGCCTTCGCGTCACGGCCGGGGCCCCCGATTCTCGCCGCCTCATACACTGCCAGGGGACCCAAGGGCGTGATCTTGGCGTCGGCGCTCTACAAGCTCTGTCAGCTACGGAAGCACAGAAATGGTGTCGTCTTTCAGGGCAAGGAACCCTGCATCCCTCTCCTGCTCAAGAATTGTCCCGGCTGCATTGCTTTCCTTGGAACCCCAGCTAGCTTATGCTCTGTTTCCACAGTAAAACCATCTGTATACGACTGTGGCAAGGTTTTTTTGCCCTTGTAAATTGAAAACTCAGGTGGACAGAATTTTCCCTCCCCCAGTGACACTTCAAAAAAAAAAGACTAGAAGAACAATTCTGTGTAACATATCACTGTAAAAATATGCTGTGTAACATATCATTGTAATCATTGTTTGCCTGAAAAACAATTCTGCACATTTAGTGCAAGCCAATACTATTCAGAGAATCAAAAGTTCCTTTCTATGCAAAACGATTTACACTCCTAAACGAGCAAAAGAAGAGAGCCAACTACAAGTGAACTCTGTTCCAAAAGTGTAATCCTATCTATGCCAAAGCAGTTGAGATCAACGATCCTAGCTAACAACAGTCCAAACACTTAGTCCAAAACGAGAGCTGGGATAAGTGTGGTCTCATATCACATTATGACATGACAAATGACAAGAAATTCTTTTCTAAACCGCCGATTGTGACATGTCCGGGGCACCTTTTAGGTAACGGATCTGAATTTTGACCAAAACCAGAATCGAGTTACTGATTCCGCCGCAATAACAACGACCAATGCCATGATCCTTGCATCAAGTAGTAGTACCAAGTTTTTCTTAAATAACAACTACCGTAGCATTCCTATCATAAATTGGACATGGGAACACTATCATAAATATAATTTATACTAAACTTTTATAATTTTAAAGACTTATTTTTAGCATGCTACATTCTTAATGAGAATAAACTTTTATTAACTATTTGGTATAGTTAACCACATAACAAAGTTGCCATGTATGCTTGTCATGTCATTTGTTGTACAATCGGAATTTGTATGGTTGAAAAATCATCCACATTATGCTAATTTAAAACTGTATTTTATAACATCACTTCCTTATCAAACTTAACTGTTTACAATTGCACAATCTGAATTGGGTATACATGTTTATAGTAGAGAACTCTAAAACGATTTGTAGTGCATAAATAAGTAGGGCATCTGTAGAAACTTCGAGAGTATGAACTAAGCCGTTGGCATAATCTTTTACTGTGTTGTTGCGACTTATAGTGATGTTAGTGATAAGTTGATAATGTGTGCATGTTTTGTACTTCGTATATAAATATCTCACTGATAGCAACCACCGTAATAGGAAAGGGAATGGAATCTACTACTTTTGAGTACATATGATTTGATATTGATATGTTAGCTATCCCGTCATGCAATTGGTGTCATCTCTAACGTTTTCTGACATCAAAATTGTGCACCAAATTATTCATGAAAATCGAGTTAACGTGGATTTTGGTACAAAGACCTGGACTTTTATTTGAGAAACACTATAATCCAAACTAATCAAGGTTCTCGCTATTTAGGTTCACGTGTTTTATGAAGAGCATTAAGTTGTTGTGTAGCCATAGGCGAGGCTGAAAACTACTCGAAATCGCCCGAGCACGAAAAGATAGTCAAAGCCACCACAAACATGGTGCTTCCAAATACTCGGAGTAGGAAAGGTACTAGACGTTGTTTGCCCAGACCCCAACCTGTTTAAAACTGTCTCCCGTGTGCTAGCATCCAAATATTCGGAGCAAGATTGTCTGGAATAGACCGTAGGTGGGACATTCGTGTAGGCCGGTGCATCCTTTTAGGACGTGGGGCGTGCGAAAACTAACCACATGTGTATGCATGCGTCCGACAGAACCCATCCCTGTCATATCCATTTTTCCACAGCCGCATCGCGTTTCACCAGCCAAGCTCACCTCGAGTACATGATGTATCTCTCCAGTCTCCACGGACCGCAGCCGCGCCAATGAAGGGACGTTTATTCCCTATCCGGATTTAGATTTTTTTTTTGTTAAACACAGTACAACGCATGCGCTCATATACACGCGCACACACTCACCCCTATGAACGCACGCACGCACACCCTATCCCTATGAGCACCTCCGAGAGACTGAATCGGCGGGTCGAGTCTTGAGATTGACGAAGTCACCACGGACGCCTCGCTGTCGACGGGAACGTCGCCTCCCACTGAAGAAAATTCCGCCTTAAATGAGAAACACCAGCGTCAAACCTGGGGTTTGAACTCTGATGGGCTGGAGGTACACCCACCCTCCTAACCATCTTGGCACAGACAAGTTCTCTATCCGGATTTGGAGTTGATGTCAACGCAAAATCATGTGCTTGAGTGTATAGGTACATTCTATGAAAGCACTTGTCGGGTAGACGACCATGTTTCTCTTTTGCGTGTGTTTAGAAACCACGTTTCAAGAGGGGCATTCACTTCAGAGCAGTGGCGGAGCTAGCTCATCGATAGAGCCTGGGCAAAGTCCAAGTGAACTTGCTTTGCCAGATTTTTGCCCTTACAAAACTTTGATTAACACCTCAAGTGCCGATAGTTATTAAAGGGTAATCACCAGCTTAGCCCGGGCAGCTGCCCGGGCATGCCGGGCCCTAGCTCCGCCCCTGCTTCAGAGGTATGGCCGTAAGTACTACCTTGGTGTTTATCCGGAAGTACCGACCTGCAGTTCCGGGACAACTCACTCTGAAGCGTAGACATATTAAGCCAGTCAGCTTATGTTGGGTGTGTCTAGCGGAGGAGGAGAATCTCAAACATGCGTTGATGGACTGCTTGAATGCAAGGAGGTTTTGGGACGAAGCTCAGACTCGTTTTGATTTTCTGCTCCCTAATCTGCACCCACTTACATGGGATCAAGATGTCATGTGTGACCCTAGTTTCTCTGCTGAAGTTCGAGCGAAGATTTATCACCGTCTATTTGGCACTCACGTAACAGGTAAGTGTATGATGATGAGCCTCTGGATCCTGTCTCGTCAATCATCCGTACTAAGGAAGACCTAGCTATGCTAGATTTACCTAGCGCGTGTGCCAATGTACTACCTAGACATGTTGGCGGCCGCTCGAGACTGGTTTCATTAAAATTAACACGGACTAACACGGACGCTGATTTCAATTCTCAGTTGGGTAAGGCAGTCGCAGAAGGGGTGGCCCGATCAGCTTTTGCCCTACTTGGTGCTTGGTGTAAACCCCTCGAGGGGGGTCACCGATCCGTTGATCGCACATGCCAAAGCGTTGCGAGATGGTGTCATTTTTGCTAAACTTCGGGGTCTTTCACTTTCACATGTGATCATTGAAACGGATTGCCTGAAGATGGTGAATCTCTAGAACTCTCGTCGCAACTCTCGAGGCGTTGTGGCTCTGATTCTGTTAGATAATTGGGAGCTGGCTATTTCTTTTCGGTCTTCTATTATTCAACATGTACCTAGATTTTCCAACCTCCTGGCCCATTTGTGTGCCAAGCGAGTTTGTTCGCTGATGGTGACCAAAAGTTGGGTCGAGTCTAAAGCCCTATAGCATGCTGCCACGTTTCTTAGCTATGATTAGATGCATGCATGAACCAGGCCGACATGCACCGGAGGCAAAACTCACCACTACTCGTATTACTTCTAGCTAGCTCCATCGATGGATGAAACAGAAATGCTACTAGCTAGTGAACATGATTAGATGCATGCTCGTTCGCTTATTGGCACCGGAGTTGGAGCTAGAGTACCAAGGGCGGCTCCTTAGCTTCTTCCCCCACGAGCGAGTATAAGTCGCCGCCTTCAGACTAGTGGTCCTCCAACGTCCTCCACTCTCCCGCGAACTCAGACGACTCGAACGCCGCGCAGAACAGCGGTGAGATGCACGCAAGACACCATTGCAGCCTACTTGGCGCCGCCACCTCCACCACCCCCGGCAATCGGCGCCTAGACTATGTTCCTCCGCAACGACGACGAGAACCACCTAAGGCACTACCGTCTCTATCGTTAGATCCTTATTATGTAATATTTTCATATGTAATATTTGATTTAATTATGCGTAATTTAGTTTATTTTGAATGAAAGTCGGCCCAATTTGAACAATTGATTCGAAAAAAAAACCAATTGAAGGTGTAATGGATACGCAGTGGTGCAGCTGGGATTAGAGTAAGGACGTAAGGTCATGTCAAAAACCCAAAATAAGTGACAGATGAGATTAGTGAGGTCATTATATAGTATTTTTAGTGTCAAAACTAATGTATTCACATCTGATATCAAGGTATGCATCAGATCTTTGTGATGTCATTTGACATCATAACTGCCATTGTGGATACGTCCCAATATGAGGCAACATCCGCAGAGTCCCAATAACACTCGTCCGATGCTATTGTCGGACAACTACTGGAGACGCTTTTACAATAGTAGACTCAGAATAGTGAAAATAAAATGCTCGTACAGCTGAAAAGATGCAATTTATTTGTTTGTTGGAAAACAATACCTGAGAACCGGCAAAACCATGGTTTTACATTAGACCCCGATTGGTTCGTCGTAATCTAACGGAAATGGGGGTATTTTCTCACGGACCTTCACACCTCCTGCTATTTCTCAGCGTCAGTAGCGGAAATGACCACGCGCCGTATTTAGTTTCTGGCATCCAAGCGGGCCCTTAAGGGAAAGCGTATCCTTTCTCTGCCAGAGACTACGCCTTCGCCTCGAGATCGCGTAGAATCCCTGCGACCGCTTTCCCCGCGGCACGCCGTGAACAGGGCCCACCTGCAGCGTCACTCGACCGTCTCCTCTTTTCCTTAAACCCTCGTCAAAACCGCTTGGCAAAAACAACATTTCCATTTCTACCCTCCGCTCCTCCTCGCCTCTCCTCCGCCGCCGCCGCCGCCGTAGCCATGGCGACGCGGCGATGCCTCCTGCGCCTCCTCACGCGCCACCTCGTCCCCCAACCCCTCGCGCCGGTCCCGATCGCGGCCCAAACCCTAACCTCCCTATCATCCCAGCCCCTCGCTCCCCGTGCCGCCGCCGCCGCCTCGCTCCGGCTCCTCCCCCGCGCTGCCACTTCGCGACCCGGCCCCCTTCCGACGACGATGACGAGGAGGATGAAGGGGACGACGAGGAGCACTACGAGGACGAGGAGGGGAGCGGGGACGAGTGGGGGGAGGGCGACGAGGAGACGCCGGCGGCCAAGCCGCCCAGCGGGAAGACGGAGGAGGAGAAGCTGGCGGAGGCCGACGAGATCGGGTACAAGGTCGTGGGCCCGCTCGGGGCCGACGAGAAGCCCTTCAAGCCCTACGAGCCCGTCTTCGCCGTCGTCCAGGTTTGCACCCCACCCCATCTGGCCCGAATCTTCTTCCGTTTCGCCCTTCGGATCTGGTTGGTGATCTCGGTGCGGTTGCTTGTTCCTGCAGATTGGTTCGCACCAGTTTAAGGTGAGCAACGGCGACTCCATCTTCACTGAGCGATTGAAGTTCTGCGATGTGAACGACAAGGTAATGTGGCGCCTTCAGTTTAAATAGTTTTGATTGCGCATTTGTGATTAGGTGCTCAAGTTTGGTCATGAAGTATATATATCAGCATGATCAATCTTAAAAATCTGAACTGATAATAGAGCTATGCGTGCTATGGTGAAGATGTAGAATTGCATGCAATGCATGATCTGACATGAGCATTATGTGCACATCGTTATCTCGGCATATCCCGTAGCACTTTGGACTGGTCGATTTTGTTCCATGCACGGTGGGAACTGACAACATAAGAGTACCGCTTCAAATTAGTTAGTTCAATCAAGTATTGTAACTTCTATATTCATCTTTTTCAGGGAAGCTGCTTAAGATGTTGCTGTAAATTGTACCAAGAATTGATTTTTTAAGCTTGATGAAGTGTTATGGACTATGGACGTACTAAAAATATGAATGGTTATGGTTGATAGGTTGAGTAAAGCTATTATTAGGTGCCGACTTCTTCTCTTTGTTGCATTAGTGTCAAAACATACGATCCTCATAATACTTTTCTTCAACCTACCAATTTCAAACAAAAACTTATATGGAACTACTGCAGTGAACCAAGTTGATTAATTCTGTTTGTGATCCCAGTAGCAAACATATGTCGCTGCTCACTAGTACTTGTCATTTCATTGATAATTTACTGAAGCTGTTTTCATCTGAATCATTTGGTGCAGTTAATTCTAAATAGAGTTCTCATGCTTGGCTCACAAGCCCAGACAATAATTGGGAGGCCGACTCTTACTGATGCTACCGTCCATGCTGTTGTTGAAGAGCATGTAAGGAGGATGCTTATTTAATCTATCTTTTTTTCTGTTTTTTCTTGGTGAGTGTTCGTCAATATGTTCAGTAGAATGAAGTCCATGGAATGATTTATGAACTCTGTTTTGTTGGAGCAAGTTCATAAGTATGTCTGCTTTATTATTAGGTCTGCGTTCTGCAAATTATGCACTAGGCAATATGTATGTGGATTTCAGATTGATCTGAATATCCTTGTTTTATCAAACCAGTTATATGACCTGACTGTTGCACTTGAAAGCTGATGTACTTGTCTATTATGCTACCATCACTCAGGCTGGAAATGTGCGCAATAGCGGGATTAGTTACACTGGAAATTAAAACTGATGTACTTGTCTATTGTGCTACCATCACTCAGTGTGGAAATGTCCCCAATAGCAGGAGTATTTACACAGGAAATTATAAATTCCTTGACTTATTGCACTACACTTCTCTTGAATATTCCAAGTATTGAATGATTATATTAGCATGCTAAATATTTTCAAAGCTATGTATGTTTGGGCAATTTGTTGGTATCCTAATCATACTTGTGTATGCTGCAAAGACCAGTTTGATGTCTGCTTACCATATATCTGTATGAGACATTACTAGCATGGACTCTTTTTATCCCTCTTCAAGGACCACAAAG
Source organism: Poa pratensis (assembly GCA_947311845.1). NCBI lineage: Eukaryota > Viridiplantae > Streptophyta > Magnoliopsida > Poales > Poaceae > Poa > Poa pratensis. Next base: position 8,607,874 of record CAMZMU010000065.1, read on the forward strand.
GCTCGAACTAATTCATTGGGCACCACATTGGCTTGCATTGATCTCTCGAAAGTATGAAAATGTGACAGAACTGACATGCTTATAAGTTATAACATGAAAACACCTAGTGGTTGGTTCTGCTCTCTCTGCTAGTTTTTCATTTTACTGGCACTATGGGTTCCAACATGTACAACAACATTCATAGTTGATTGACAATGTCTATATTCCTCAATCATTACTGGTTCAGTCTTGTTGGTAGTACACACATACTTTCTACAATTACTCGACCAGAGCGCATCTTTGATATATTAGGTTGTTTTAGAATTTAACTACTGCGCAATTTTGAGTCATTTCTCTTGACAATCTTTGTTAGGCCCTAGATGCAAAAGTTATTATATTCAAGAAGAAAAGGAGGAAAAATTACCGCCGAACAAAGGGACACCGTCAGGTAATTTTGTTCTTTACATTCCGGTATTTACTTATCTCGAAACAAAATATCACATTGACCTTATTCTCTGGATTATGTTCTTACTGTCTGCTGTGACGATTTCCAGGAATTGACAAAGCTGAGAATAACCAACATCGAAGGAATAGACAAGTCCTTTCTTCAACAAGAAGGCATAGATAAAACAGAGAGCACTGCTGTTGCTGCTTGAATTAAGACGATGGATCCAAACGAACATTGCTGTTTTGTGTTTATGTCCACAACACCAAGCGATCCTTAATGCTGGTGTTAGACATTCTTGATCGATTCTGGATACGTGCATGTTGCTTTTGTTCTCAATTAACTGATGCAAGGATTGAACTGAAGCTGAAGGCCACGAGCCTCTCCGGCTATCAGCTATGCCTGCCACACAACACCAGTATGTTGAAAAGTTTCGGATTTGGATATTCTGATGTTGATCAGCTCCTGTAGTTCATAGCTACACTGATTTTTCATTATTATTTTGTTCCTGTACTCCTTACCTCTTTGAACGTGTTCTGATATGTCATCGCCATGTTTACGGTCCCAGACATGAATAATAAACCGCAAATGTTTTAGTCTCGATCTGGTTCCAGACCTGGAACTGTTCATGCTTATGCAAATGTAACTGAAGTTCTTATACTTGCCTCGATGATGGCAATGTAGTTTTTCGCAGACGATGCAGCATATAGTTTTTCCTTTGCACTTATCCAAGGTTAATTTACTAATCCAAACGTGGTTACTCTGTCAAGAGTTATCCCTTGACACCATTATCAAGTCCAGTATCAGTTGGCAGTTGACTAGATCTGTTTTGATTCTGAAGCTGCTCCAGCCAGCCATAGTGTGCCACTAACTCTAGGAAGTAGGATCAAGGAAAATATATGAAATCTCCTCTTAGTGGGCATGAGAAGTAATCATTTTCCTCCTGTCACTTTCTACAAGAAATTTTATTCTATTTTGATACGCCCATGAATCCTACAGAAACCACTGATCTACCTGCAAAACACAACAAAATTGAAAATGTTATTTGTCCTTTCATGTTCACTGGAGTCAAATTCACTACATTATTTTTTTCCAAATAAGCAAAAGGTTTGCGCAACATTTCATTAAGAAATATCAACTTGGCCACACTTTGATTCGACATCGGAACTTTCTTCCATTAGAATCCTCTTTGCGAGGGCAATATGTACAATGATGCAACTTGCATTAGCACCAAAGGATGCCTTTACGTATTAATCTAGTCCTTTGCGTGTGACAATTTTACTCACGTTCCGTGTAACAATTTTTGTTTTAACTGGTGGTGCTTAAGGTGGTGATCGCGTTGGTGGACTGGATTTTCTTTATTTGTGTTTATATCTTTCTTTTAGGCCATTTTGTGTGGCTGTGATTGCAAACGTGCATTTTGCTTTAGTGTGCAAATGTATACCTGAATGCATAATATTCTGAAGGACTATAATGTTGAATTGTCGATTACTCTTTGGTTTTCAAACGGATGGCAGGATCTCTGCCTGTCAGTTAAAGAGGAAGAAAGTATCACAGAAGAGGAGAACCCTGCGGGAGGGCACTCCGGGAGGAAACACCTCACATAATGTCCAAATGTCGACTGAATTTCAGCATTCGAATTGACAGTTGAACTTCGGACTGAAGGTGATTCTGCTTTTACCAGATTATCAAATATTTTCTTGAATTTTCCTGATGTTATCTTATACATCAAACTTCATAGGATATGCTGCAAACCATGCCTGTTTAAATCAGAGTATTGTAGGAGTATCCACATAGGCTAGTCCCTTTCAGACAACAACAGGAATGCAGACCATAGAATATCATATGCAAGCATGGAATTCTAGAGTCCAGACATTCATCGTGGATAAACAATATGGCTATCATGATGCTAAACCCACAAAAAAAAATCAACATATGTTCATCCTAAGCACTAACAAAACTGAAAGAAAAAACAGTCTACCATGCAAGTGCCAAGAAACCATCATCTTAATTTGTAGATCCGGTACTGAAAGCTAATCTCAGAGACTAATTAATTGGAAACCAACCATGTTCATCTACATAGCCTCCACCAATCCAAAGTTGCCACACCAGAAAAAGAGGTTGGAGGCAATGATGTGTATGCGCAAAGGCGCTTTACACCAGAGGCACCATTGGTGGGTGCCATAGAAAGCACATCCTGGGCAGTGTTTGTTATGGAGGAACTGTTCCCAGCATTCATTCATGCGTATTGGAGCATATCATCTTCAAGTGCCTGTTTTGGTTTAATTGAAGATCAGTTGATTGGCCATCCTGCTTTGGGTCTCCTTTTCTAGGTGTCATCTCCCATCCCCCACTTCGTGATGTGTCATGGAAATTGAAGCTGAGCTTATCCGGTAACACCTTACCTCTCTTATTGCAATCTTTTGTCCATCTGTCTATCTCCTAATCTGTCGCAAGCCTCTTTTGTGACAAGAAAAAAAGGCCATGATCCTTCCTTCCTATTGATCCAATCTAGCTTCTTTTGACAATGAAATGTGTAGATGGCTGGAGTGGATTTTTTCAGATGCTTTCCGGCTGAAGCCCTTTCCTGCATTTTGTAGCAAGTATTACAAGCTAAAGACCAGTTGAAGGGAACAGAGGTATATGCTGCAAGAGTGGTTTGAACTTTGATCCCTTTTCCCTTGTAAGGTCACTTTCACAAAATCTCAACCTGTTGCGCCTAGATTGGAAAGCTAAAGAGTACAGCGAATATGCCGAAATAGTGGCCTGAACTTTTTTATTTCTGCAAAAGCTTTGGCTCAAGAAGATTTGAGATATCCTCATCTGATGGTTTTTCTGCTGAGCACTCATTCAGAGAACATTGATCTGGTGAAAACTTGAAAATTGATTTCTTTCGATGGAATGATGATGATACACAAGGCTCTTGCGTATACGTGAGAGAAAAATACAACACTCGAACTCCGAGGAAAGTTCATGGGGGCAAAAGCATGGCATATGCTGCAACCTGCAAGAGTGAACTGTACTTTTGTCATAAATTAAGCTTGGTGCACGACGACTATGAAACCCTTAATCTTAAAGCTCAGTTATCAGCTGTACTGCAAAATCAATTGTATAGCCTTCCTGTTGATTGCACTCATCATGAATCGTACAGCACAAGCACATAAATCATGTGCTGATGACGATGTTTCCAAGCTCTCTTTCTCGGTTGTCACCAATCCATTACCATTTCATTATGCAAATTATTTCCTAATACTCAGAGATAAATCTTAAATAGATGTTGTTAAGTGTGTGTTAACTTAACTTTCAAACATGTATCTAACTATCTATATCTAATTTCCAGTTTGAGTTATTATCCACGTCAGTATAGATTTGTCACCGCCGGATATTAACCACGGGTCCACTGTGCTTTAAGATCCGTAAACTTTACTGATAAAAAAAAGAGGCGTACCGAAACAAAGCCTGATTCTGGCGAAACAGGTCACAAGATCTAGGAAGGACAGAGAAAGAAGAGCAAACACACCTGACCAGCTAGCTGACCTAAAATTGTTTAGTTGGCCCACTACTAGTTTTGACCTTGTGGCTCCAAGATCTAGTGGGTCTTGCACAGCTACACCATTGGCTGCACAATGGAGAACAGTTCTTGCGCCACATTTTTTTTGAAGAAACTTTGTGGCATACTGAATTTGGTGGAGAGTTGCTGTTGAGAAAAGAAAAGGAGATGGCACCTATGGAACAGCACTGTGAACAGTAGCACAGTCCTCCCATTGCCTAATATTTATTAACTTTTGGACACCCCTTATGATTATAGCGTAACTCAAGATATCCTTATGAAAAAAGAAAAGATTCTTGTATCCTTATGAAACCATGTTACGATGCACCAATACAGAACTCAAATGGTACAAAACTGGGCAACTGGATGGCATTCTTAATTAACTTCGCCTTTAGCATTCGGCTAGTTTTCTGGATAAACTTGGAGAAAACATTTTTTTACCACCGTAGCTGATCTTGGTCCCACACATTGTAGTCAGTAAAGCAACCCAACTAGCACAACACAGCTTTTAAGTTGTTGACTTGTCAATACTTCGATAAGCTAAGCAACCCAACCAACACAACACAGCTTATATCCTGATGACGTGTCAACACCTCAGTAAGACTTCTACACACACGATTGCATCTCAGGGCGTCTGATTAGCCCTGCTCTGTCACGCAGGTTCTTTCCCAAAATCAAATCCCTTTTGAATAGCACTAAGCCGGCTACTTTGAGATAATGACACAAGAGGAATATGCATTTCTTATTAGCCAAATAAAGCACTGATTAAACTACCATCACCTACCTACTCCACCCACTGGTGCTGCACTAGTGGAGCAAGGGACGCAGCTGCAATTAATAAACATTTTTATTCATCGCTAAACCTTACAAACAGAAATACTAAGAGGAACTTTCATGATGTTTGGAACTAAACGGGTTTGCTGCACGCTTCATGGAACTAGGTCAGTGTATTTTGCCAATACAAAATGTGCCTTGGTGGCTTGGGCCCTCTAAGTGGATACTAATCTTACAAATCATGACACTACAAGTGTATGTGGTGTTGTGCATCATGTGTCTGTTTGATTGATGCGTGAAAACTACTCGCTCCGTTCCTAAATATAAAATGTTTTAACTTTCTCCAGCTTTATATGTATCTACATGTATTTAGACACGTTTTAGTGTGTAGTTCACTCATTTGGGTCCACACCTAGTCAACATGTGAAACACCTAAATCATCTTATATTTAGGAAGAGAGAGAGTATTATACTTTTAAGACGGTTTCTTCATTTATCCCATATGGTCTCATGCAATGGAAGAAAATAGTGAAATTGATTCAAGAGTAACAAAAGGTTTTACACATATATGGCACAATTTAAAAAGACATGCTCCGCACTCAAAAGTCATAGCTGACGGTGAAGGGCCAGTAATATTCTACTAGCCAAGTCAAGCAAAAGTCCGAACTGGTGGAGAAAAGTGGTAATATATTTCAACACCGCCTAGCAAAACCTAGATTCACGGTAATTGCCACCCGGACCCTCCTCTGTCGGGTTTGGTCGAATCATGTCTGAAAATTCGAGACACGCTATAACTTTACGCACGGCCCGATACCATAGATGCCGTAGTTCGAGCAAACCGGCTAGAGAGACGAATCCGACACGCAAGTAATAGAAAGTGCCATCGCTTGAACCGGTGCTCTCCTACGACATGCATTGCATCAAACGAGGAGGGGTATATTCCATAGTCCATCTTCTTTCGTCGTCGACGCCTAACTCCCGCTCTTGTTCCCCGGAATATCCTTATATCCCACGGAGATACCTTAAAAAGAGGAGACATACCTAGATCCCTTAAAAAACAGCACATGAAAGTTGGTCAGATTGTCACGGTTGGCGCCGGGAAAGTAAGGGGTGGACTTTCCGTTATATTTGCCACATCGATCGAAGTCACTAATGAAAACTGAGATCGATCATATGGTTATTTGTGCAGAAAAGCTGATGAAGTGACCGACCAAACTTGTGAAGTGCTGCACTTTGGGTGGCGTACGTGTGCAGCAGCCGTACGTGTGGATGAAGGATATTCTGCATGAGATCCCGGCATCTCCTATAAAAGGGGTGATGGGTGTTGGGTGCACTTTCAGGGGCAGAGAGTGGTTAGGAATGTTCCAGCTGGGTCTTAGTGTCTTTTCCACCCCATAATACGATTTAGCTCGAGGCTTGTATGGAGCTTACAATTTTTACAAAAATTAAATGGAAAAAAAATCCCGGAGATGAAAAGAAATTAAAAACATACCTCTTATTGACTTGTTAGGGATTTACTATAGGTTCTAAATACATGGAAGATTATGCGTCAAACGAGGTACTACCTCTGTTTCTTGAAAGAAGTCGATAATTTTTTACTGAGATGTCAACCAGCAGTGTTAAATTTGACTAACGTTGTGCAAAAAACTATGGACACTTATAAAACTATGTAGAAGACAAATGCTTTGGGTGAATATGACCAAAATGAAAAAACAAAATATTAGGAGGAAAACTCTATTTTACACCCGTAAGCTATGTCCCAGTCCGTCCAAAGTCAAAAACATACGTCCTCTAATTAGCAAGACCGTTCAGTTTCTGCCCATCGGGTGTTGTGCAAATAATTTTGAACGATTTGGTGCCTACATGTTGCAATTTTCATGGGCTGTTCTTTTTACTGTTGCGAGTGCATCGATTGCCACACCAAACTCTTCAAAATTCTTTCAAAAAGACATTTCATACAAAACTATATACCCAAAGAAGACAAAATAATTTTGTAATTCTAATGAGGCAGAGGGAAACCCATAGGAACGACAACTTTTAAGATCCCTTTGGATTAAAATAGTTACTATATTTCCAAGCTCTTATTTTCTTTTTGCACCATATTGCAAGGTCTCTCTTTTTCAACCAGAGGTACAATGTGAGGCTTGTATGGAACTTATAGTTTTACCCTAGAAAAATCCAAAGGAATGAGAAGAATCCTAGGTGAGCATGGAAACAATAATCTAAAACATTCTAAAGACGTCGAAGATTCATGTGTTCTTCCTAATAAGGTACAGTGTAAGTGAAGGTGGGTGCTTTTGACAAATGGAGAAAAAACATTATCGGGAGGAAAAATACTGATTTAGAAAATGAAGTATGTCCTTAGTCTAAATTTCATCCTCCCCTCCAAAGTCACAAACACATACCCCATGCGTTTATCTAAACCGTTCACTTTCATCCCATCGAGTGGTCTTGCAAATTATTTTGGGCTGATTTGGTGCCTATATGTCACAGTTGTTATGACGTGGCAAATTATTCCATTCTTAGTACAAGTGTTCTTAGCTATTGATACTTTATTTTGGTTGCGCATTTGTCAATTAACAGATGAATTGGTTAACAAAAATGCAGGTTGAGTACTAGCGCAAATTCAGACTTGAGACTCTTAATTCCTTTGGCGAGTCACTCTAAATTACTCATATATACAATAGGCGTGCCAAGAAACTGAAAGTGGGCGAAACCAATCAATAGGTGAGTTAGATCACTCGTGGCACTGTTGCCGTTACTTAAAACATGAATTTTGGTTGATATTTGTTCCCTCTGAATATTGCGTATGTATTTCTATTGTTGCAGCTCTAGATGTACCAAGATGTCTACAATTTGGAGGAGATGACAGGCTTGAAAACAAGGTGAGAATTGATAAAATATATCCCTTGTTCAGTCATTTCTTTTCCTTATCTCAGTGAGTTTCTATAGTGTTATCTTCTTATATGTGCATTGCTTGTGTTGGCTTCAAAAATTGCATCAGAAGTGGGGTCTCTTTCAGGTGAACTGAACTATTGGTTGGTTTGACTTTTGTTAAGTAACTCTGCGAAGTATTTTGTCCTGATGCTTCACTGCGACCCTACTATGTTGTTATTAGGTGAACTATCTTATGGTTTGAACTGTCGCAACAATTTTTTTGTATTCTCCTTTATTGAAAAGGAAAACAAGCAATGATTATTCTTTAGCATAGTATATCTCTGTAAAGTATTGGTGTATGTCAAAGTCATTGCACTAAATTTCAGTTTTGCATCTTTTCTGGTCTTTCTGTTTGCACCACTTACTTTAAATCGCTGCGACGTTGACGAGGCATGTGTAAAATTCAACAATATTCGTACGCTAATATATTAATGGGAAGCTTTGTTGATGCAACAAAGCTCTGAGTGTTCTCTTTATGCATGTGTTTTGTGACATGTGGAATTAAAAGTACTTCACTGGAAGTTAAAATGTAACTCTAACATGCCAAAACCATATCAAAATTCATGTTAGTATGATATGCCATCTTGAAAGATAGAATTGTACCTTACTTGCACGTAATTAACTATTTAAATGGCAGTGTTCTATTGAAGAGAGTATGACAAAACAAGTTTCCCATATGAAGTGTATAGAATCACAAGGCTGAGCGGAGACAACCTTAGATGTTAAACGCCACTCCTTTGCGGGTGTTACATAGTACAAGGATAACACCCGATACCTATCATGCTGAAGTTTGATAAGTGGGTGTACCAGGCTACCAGCAAGCAGACGCAGTGACATAATCAATAGGTTTGATCTTTGATCTTTGAAGCGTGAAGATTGAAGAGAGAAACCACATGGTGAGGATCAAGGGAGCCCCTTGATGGCTTGATGCATTGTGGTCATCGAGAGAAAGAAAATACAAGTTTTTGTTGCAACGTCCTTGAGCTAGACTGCACCATTGGGGAGTAAAACAACCTTTTGGGTTCATGTCTCTATGTTTTTGGTTCTGTTTTGCGCTTTGGTTTCTAATTCCAATTATAAGGAAGCGGCATGTCCAAGAAACCTGACATTTTACCATACCCGGTTATAACTGAAAATATTTTTTTATATAGATGAGATATAGTTAAACTTTATGTAGTTTTTAATTACTAATTTGGGACTTGGGATGTACTGGAATTTATTAATACTCTCATTTTGGCAGAGAAAAATCAAATGCGAAAGTAAAAATCAGAGAGAGACTTATTAAGTGGGAGCTATGAAGGGTTTGGGATATGGCAATATCTTAGGCACAACAACGAGAAAGGACTGAAAAAATATGGTTGCTATGATTCTCTAAAAAAAGTTAATTGTAAGGATAGAAAACACAGTCAATTTAGTTGTATTTGCAAAATTGAATGCCTTGTGATAAGTATTTCTACTTTACGGGACTACCGTACCAACATACAACGGTGGATTCGTTCAGACATCGCTGGGACCGGCTGTATTTGAATTGATATTCTGATGGACGACGACACAATCGAGAGTGACATGGCTGAGGCGAAGACCATACCGACTCCTAGGCCTAACAAAGGTAGACTGAGCTTGTACATCAGAGGACGATGCATATCAAATCTGGTACTTGAAGCCGTCTCTAAGATACAAGAAAATAGAATCTTCAACAATACATAATTGTTGGGTTGTTGCTTCACATAGATACAGAAGTACAATAGTTTCACTATCTCTTTCCTACATACGTGAATGTTCATACGATATTATGTTTCTATCATTCTATGTGCAGCAAGAAAACAACTTTAAAACAACCGTAGCAACGCACGGGCATTCAGCTAGTACGATTTAGCTCGAGGCTTGTATGGAGCTTACAATTTTTACAAAAATTAAATGGAAAAAAAATCCCGGAGATGAAAAGAAATTAAAAACATACCTCTTATTGACTTGTTAGGGATTTACTATAGGTTCTAAATACATGGAAGATTATGCGTCAAACGAGGTACTACCTCTGTTTCTTGAAAGAAGTCGATAATTTTTTACTGAGATGTCAACCAGCAGTGTTAAATTTGACTAACGTTGTGCAAAAAACTATGGACACTTATAAAACTATGTAGAAGACAAATGCTTTGGGTGAATATGACCAAAATGAAAAAACAAAATATTAGGAGGAAAACTCTATTTTACACCCGTAAGCTATGTCCCAGTCCGTCCAAAGTCAGAAACATACGTCCTCTAATTAGCAAGACCGTTCAGTTTCTGCCCATCGGGTGTTGTGCAAATAATTTTGAACGATTTGGTGCCTACATGTTGCAATTTTCATGGGCTGTTCTTTTTACTGTTGCGAGTGCATCGATTGCCACACCAAACTCTTCAAAATTCTTTCAAAAAGACATTTCATACAAAACTATATACCCAAAGAAGACAAAATAATTTTGTAATTCTAATGAGGCAGAGGGAAACCCATAGGAACGACAACTTTTAAGATCCCTTTGGATTAAAATAGTTACTATATTTCCAAGCTCTTATTTTCTTTTTGCACCATATTGCAAGGTCTCTCTTTTTCAACCAGAGGTACAATGTGAGGCTTGTATGGAACTTATAGTTTTACCCTAGAAAAATCCAAAGGAACGAGAAGAATCCTAGGTGAGCATGGAAACAATAATCTGAAACATTCTAAAGACGTCGAAGATTCATGTGTTCTTCCTAATAAGGTACAGTGTAAGTGAAGGTGGGTGCTTTTGACAAATGGAGAAAAAACATTATCGGGAGGAAAAATACTGATTTAGAAAATGAAGTATGTCCTTAGTCTAAATTTCATCCTCCCTCCAAAGTCACAAACACATACCCCATGCGTTTATCTAAACCGTTCACTTTCATCCCATCGAGTGGTCTTGCAAATTATTTTGGGCTGATTTGGTGCCTATATGTCACAGTTGTTATGACGTGGCACCAACATGAAAAATTGGTGAGCGATGTAGGTATAAGTGGGCAAAGTAACACAAATAAACTCATTTCACCAACATGTCGCATACAACTCGTTATTCTTCTCCTTTTCTCCATCTAGTTGGAAATGTTTGGTAAAGCTCTCTTTTTTATCAAAGAGAGAACTGTGAGGGTAGAACAAGAGAAATGGGCTAGGGAAGGAGTAAGGACTACAGAGGTTGAAGGTGGATCCAAATTCCCTTTTTTGTTGGGTTGCTAGTAATTAGGATGATAGTGCCAATTTTAATGCCCCAGATGCCAAGTCATTTCAAGCTACCGAGGCATCTCAACCAATTTTCTAACCAATGCGAACGACATCATACATAGTCTAGAGGATTAATATGAACTATTATTGCCATGAGCGCGTCCATTGCTACAACGACATCAAACATTTCACAGAAAACTAAGTATCAAAGGAAGATATAATTACTCCATATGAATGATAACTTTTAGGATACTTTTGGATTAATTTTTTTCATAAGAAACCATATTTCATTCGCACAGAGGCATTTTGGTTCAAAAGAAGAATAAAAAAACATGCCTCTCCCCAAAATAGGAAAAAGGATAGATATACTAAATTTCCATAAGACCGGAAATCATAATCACAACTTATGTAGAAAGGTCACACAATCGAAACTACCTGGAAGATCATTAAAGAACATGCATCACTTCTCGAGTTAATAGCTTACTTTTCCATATAAGAGACATCGAGAATGTCCATTGCGCATACCTAGGAATTTCTGCGGTTTTTCTCTTCCCATCAAGGCGTGTATGTGGAGAAGCACATTATCAGTGATTCGTCGTTGATCTACTCATGAACCTGCTAATATTGTTCCAACAGCCCTGAAGGTTCGAATACATCGATGAAGGTCCCTGGTTGTAGGAGCATAGGGCTTGGGATCATACTGGGCCCTAGTCCACCCTTCCCTAGAAAATCTCCATATTTAAGAATGCATTTGGCACACAATAGTTTAAGATATGTGCATATATTGCTTTAAGGGCCATTCTATCTTAGAAACAAATGAATCAACCATATCTTGTTGGCCGCCACTGCCTCGTAGCTCCTACCACCCAACCACAATACCACAAAATTTTCTCGTGAAAGTATTGTGCCGCGCTAGGTTTTCTTTCTAAAAATAATACTATACGATTTATAGTAATAATTTGAAAACTCATGGAACTTTTCATATGCCACACATTCTCTCTCTCTCTCTCTCTCTCTCTCTCTCTCTCTCTTCAAATTTCTGCGAATTTCGCGCTCAACATCCAAAAATAACCGCATTCAAAAAAATCATGTGTTTTGGTAAGTCATAACATGGTGAATGTGTCCTTATTGACACAATTTTAAAAACCATTGTTCTAAATGGGTAACTAGACTTGGTTTACGGTTGCTGAATTGTGATGTATTTAGCTTATATTTAATTACCATGGTGAAAACATTAAGCATGGAGACTACAAAGTTAGTTGGATGAAGGGTAAAATAGAAAAGACTGGTCGAAAAAGCTAGGTTATCATTATCTGCATCTATGTCAAACAATTTTTTATTTAATGTATGTAGTTGCTCACTCCGGCTCACAAAAAAATAACGCTTTGGACAATGTGTGGTATTGAAAATGCAGCGTTTCATATTCCTTGACAAATCTATGTACGTACTATTTTCTCTTCCAAATTATAATACGATTATTTTGTTTGAATCCCATGTATATAGAGTTATTGATGTGTCATTTCACTCAGTATGCACACTGAGATATCCCAAACATGTTATAATTACTTTTTCTCAAACATACGCAGGAGATCTGCGTATCTTTGTATTAAGTTATATGAGATAGAACAGAGTCGATTACACACCCGCAAAGAAAAGACCATACCACCGGCCCCACCACGTGTTATAATTCAGGGAAACTCACTCCATTCAAAAATAAGTGTCTCAAGTTAATTTGCCCTAAAATGGATGTATTAGACGGAGGGAGTATATGATTTTATAGTTCCCATTCTAAAAGATTAGAAACGTTTAAAATTTCCAAAATTCGACTTAAGACACATCAATGACGTTTTTTTTTTCAGGACAAACGCCACGTTTTCTCGAGCTCGTGGGTGAACAGAAGATTTTGGGTAGGAGAAGGTGTAGGCACATATCACTCGAGACGAGCGACATGCGAAAGCAAAGCAGCCGAGCAGCACGGAGAGAAAGCGAAGTCCAAGACTCCCGATTTCTTTTTTCCCCAGTTCGCACCTGGAATTCTCGGGGCAGAAAACCAAAGTGACAGGGAGGAATCCCATTAGCGCAAAAGAATTTAGGATTTCGATTTTAGTTCAGCCGTGGCGCGCCCCCGATTAAAGAAGGCGAAAGAATTCGGGCGTGGCACCACACCGGAAAGGCGAGCCCCTCGCGCACCGTAGAAATTGGCCACCGCCAGCCATCCCATTCACGGGCAGGGCCGAGCACCGAGCACCGAGCAAAGAAGCTTCTCCACCTCTTCCTCTCTCTAGGCTCTCCTTCTCTTCTCCGACTGCCAGTGCGCCGTGCCAAGATTTGGTCCGAGGAGGAGGAGGGGAGGTGGTTCCGGTGATCGTTTCTTGGAGGAGTCGGGGGTGCTGGGGGGTCAAGGGGCTTGCTTGCCGACTATGGTCGACGGGCTCGCGGATGGATTGAGGCGCGGGGGGAGGGGAGGCTTGCTCCCTCTTCTTCGGTGATCGCTTCTGGGGGCCATGGCGGCGGGCTGGGCTTGGCACAGGTACTACTGCCATTTCCGTCTTAATCTTAGTTTTTTTTCTGTTCATTTCGCATTGCGGTGTAGAGGCGCCGCCCCTTCCCCCCGCCGCGGCCACGCGCTTGTCCATTGCGATTTGCGAGGATGCGCAATGGCCAATTTCTCATAGTAAACTCGCTCTATCAGCGTCCCGTTTGCAGGGCCAAAACGTGGCTATCAAGATTACGCCACCCGGTTTCAGGGAATCAGGAATATTCTGCGAGATGCCATTTCCGTCCAATTTCGACCAATTTCCAATTATCCAGTCCTCAACTAGATTTGCCACCCTGTCCTTGTCGTGGCTGTCTGTGTGTGATCAAACAACATTAGCTTAGCTTGGGGTCAACCCAAACGATTGGACAACAACCATAGGTGCCCGACAGAGGAAGCTTTGTAGTCTGGTTGAGCAGCAGGCGACCACGGCGGCGTCAGGCCATCCCGGCAGCCTACCGCGGTGGAGGCGAAGGTGGATTCAGCTAGTAAAATTGGGTGTCCTAGATATTTTGTCAGTTAGCTCTTCAGAGTTTGTAGTGCAGTGTCTGTTTTTTTTTTAATTCGGCCTGATAATTGCTTGGGTGGATGAATTTTGGCCATGTTTGGGTATGGTGGTATGCGGTGTTAGGTGTTAGTTTGGTGCTTCTTTTTTGCCGGTTTTAGGAGAACAATTAGCACGGAAGGTATTGTTTTGTTCTGATTTGTTTGGCAGGCTTATCCATACATGGGTTGTCTTTTAGCTGTTTTCGATCGTATGATGGTGAACGATGTGTGGTTTGTCGTCATCGTTTGTTTCTGCTATGAAAAGATCCAAAACTCGCGTGTCAAAATAAAGAATCAGAGTTTGCTGTTTGCTAGCTAAAAACTAGGTTCCTCAACTGGTTATGCAATATCATGCAATTAAATAGATAATTTATACATGGTTTGATATTCCAAATCTAGATTTATTTTGTTATGCTTTAGCATGGACTTTCAGATGTTTCGTCTTATAGTTTTGATTTGGCCTGGCCTTACCTATTAGGCATTTAATTACGTTTTGGTAAAGTTATCCCAATATTTATTGGTGAAACAACTCTATACCAGTTCATGTATGTAGCTTTTAGAGATAAAATTATAATCTCAGATCTCATTTTTTGACAGTTTTGTGTAATGATTATTCTTTTTGTACCATCTCTATGTTATTTGCTTTCTTGCATCTAGTTTGAGTTTATCACCACTTCTCTTACATCTCATCAGTAGCTTTTGTGCATAGTGTTCCAGTATAATGGATTTGGTCGTCTCTTGAATGACTGATAGGGTTGATGATCTATCTATTCTGATTTTTGGTACCTTATCTTGTCCTTGGTACTTAAAATGCTTACCACTAAGCTATGTGTAGGCTGACCTTATACTGAATTTGGCCCTCATCTGTTCTCCTATAATAAAGGAAGTGGGTTGGCTGGCATTTAAAGATAAACATACCATTTCACAGAAATTTAATCTTTGTTGTGAGATTGATCCTTGTAGCACAAATTGTCTCTTGCGCCTTTTACATATTTGTTGGAGTAACTTCACAGAAATGCGACAAAGTGATTCTTCCCATTTTGGGTCCAACCGACATCTGTTTTTCCTTTTACAGTTTTTTAACATCTCATTTTTGAATAAATCATTAGTTAGCTGCATAGCTGTTTCTCTCATATGCATAAGATCTTCCATGATTATTCACACTGGTGGGTGCGGCAAATCTATGGAAAGCGTGAGACTTGATCTGCTTTATATTACGAGATATCATATGTATCTCTACTGTCATGAGCTCGAATGTTGCTAACAAATAAAACAATCTGATCCGCAGTCTCTTTTCACCATGGCTCATGGATTTTAATCTAGCAATTGGCTTAACTTACAACCATGTTTATTCCTAACACACGTCAGTCCTGGATATTGCATATTGCTTCTGTAAAGTCTCATCTTCCTTTATTCTTGAACTATGCAAATACATTACTCTATTTCTGAACCTGAAATGTGTTGTTCACGTAAGATGATGAACAGTTGGCCTAACATTCTTCTAATATGGCTGCAGGATCAGTTAATCCCTGGTGAAAAGTTTGTCGGTTGCTTTCTTGATGAATATTGGTCATAGGGAGGTGGCATATTCTCTGCTTCTATTTACGACTGCTGATCATTGAAGCGGCCGAATCTTTGGGTTGGAGTTTCCTCTCTGGGAATTATCTCCTGTAACAAGCAATTCCTCGTAGGCAAATCTCCTTTGGCACTGAAAATTTCAGATAGCGACTGTTCTGTCCTTCTGGGCAAATCTCCTTTGGCAAAACCTACCTATAGTTCTTGGCAAATCTCCTTTGGCAAAACCTACCTATAGTTCTGGGCAAATCTCCTTTGGCAAATCTACCTATAGTTCTTCTGATCTCCTTCGTCATATGCTGTTGCTTCCGATTGCTCCCTGGACAATTCTCCTTTGGCATTACCTTTAGCTATAGATTGCTATCTAGGCACATCTCGTTCGGCACTACCTTGCTTCATACTCTTATCTGGGCAAATCTCCTTTGGCACTAAGTGTTACTGTTACTTATTTCCCATTTGGGCAAATCTCCTTTGGCGGTTACTGGTACTATATCAGGGAATTCTCCTTTGGCATTAGCACCCAAGTGTGCTGACTGAACACATTGGTCTGGACGTCAACCTGCTGTTCATAGGTTGTTCTTTACTTTATCACATTATCAACGAACGCAGCTTGTTCCAAAAAGGTGGGCACATATTTAATCTAATAGTATATCTTAGCAAATCGTTCGTTTCATATCAGTTGAAAATGACCAAATTTGGTCTTGCAGGGTTCGCAAACATGGATTTGTTTGTAGTTGACTCAGACTGCGAGTCATACACTGGAACCAGTGACAGCGAGGACCAAGAAGATTGTGAATTTACGTACAGCGACCATGCGCAAAGCATCTTATCAAGCTTGGATGAGAGCATCGGCAAGATAGATGATTTTCTTACATTCGAAAGGGGGTTTCTTCATGGGGACATAGTCCGCCCTGTGTCTGATCCCTCGGGTCAGATGGGCCGTGTTGTTGGGGTTGCAATGTTTGTGGACTTGGAGACAAACTCTGGTGATATAATAAAAGATGTCAACAGCAAGCAGCTTTCAAGAGTGAGATCCTTTGTCTCTGGTGACTGTGTGGTCATGGGACCATGGATTGGGCGGGTGATCAGGGCATTTGACCTGGTCACTGTTGTGTTCAATGATGGGGCAAAGTGTGAAATGCTGTTAAGGGACCCTGAGGTACTGACGCCATTCCTCCAGTCCGTTTTGAAGATGCACCTTATTTCTACTATCCAAGCCAACGTGTGAGGATTGCCCATCCTCCTGTTTCCAAGTCGGGAACATGGTTGTCTGGATCATGGAGGGCCAGCCGAGATGAAGGTGTTGTATCTCATGTTGATGTGGGGCTGGTGCATGTGAACTGGATAACCTCGGTAACAAATGTTTGGGGTGATCGATCATCAAGTCCTCCAAACTTTCAGGATCCAAAGAACCTCACTTTGCTGTCATGCTTCCCTTATGCTAATTGGCAGTTGGGTGATTGGTGCACTCTGTCTGCTGGTCAAGATGGAAGTCTTGGGGCAATGGATTCTGTCAAGTCTTGCTTCCCAAGTGAAAACCGAAAGTGTTCTCAGTATTCTCAAACGTATGTCGTTGCTAAACAAAGAGCACTTTTGACGTTCTATGGCAAAATGGAAGTATATCTCTTGGGCTAGAACCCCAGAACTTGGCTCCTGTTAGCACCCCTGGTGATCATGATTTTTGGCCAGAGCAATTTGTCCTGGAGAAGCTGGCAGTAGAGGAGGCTGCTGAACGTCAGCGGATTGGGATAGTGAGAAATGTGGATGCACTTGAGCGGACAGTAAATGTAAAGTGGATTGTTACAGCGGATGATGACATTGCCAAATATGGAAGTGGCCCCACTGAGGAGACAGTGAGTGCTTATGAGCTAGTAGAGCACCCAGATTTATCTTTTTGCACTGGTGAAGTCGTTATTAGATCAGCTCTGAACATTGACAAGTCTGAAGCAGATCTCACCAATGGAACCATGACAGTTAGCAGGAAAAGTTTGGATACCTCCTCTGGCTTCTTATCATGCATTGGCAATGTTCTTGGGTATAAAGACGAAGGAATTGAAGTTCAATGGGCTAGTGGTGTGGTATCCAAGGTAAGCTTATCTTTGAGTTGGCTTTCTTCCTTTTGGTGTTCTTGTGTTTTATTATCAATTTTTACCCATCTTATCTAAATACATGGTCTGTCCAGACTATTGGTAACACATCTTTCTCCCTTGTATCAATTTCAGGCGCAACATTTTGAAATAATTGGATTAGAGAGACTGCTAGATAATTCACTGGAATCAATGAATGAGGTGCATATTTCTGTTGATGACGATGTTGAGCAGGACAAAATTCACCATGAGAGTACAAAGGTCAGTTTGTGTTTGCATCTTTCCTTGTACTGTTTTTAGTAACATATATGGAAATTTAAGCAACAACTTAATGTTTTCACCCAGGATGCTCTGGAAGAATCTGCTGAAGACTGCACTGGTTCATTACGCAATGCTTTTATCTTCTCCAAAACAGCTCTTGATTTTCTGACAAATGTGGCTTCTAGTTTGTTTGGTGCTCATGATTCTGCATCATCTAGCTCAGTAAGTTTTATATCTAGCTGAATAATTATGTTTAACTTTTCACAACTCTAATATGAAGTTGTTCTCCAGCTTACTGCAAATCCTCAATACCGAATTGTGAAGACAGCAGAACTACATTCATCTGCAGAAGATTTTCCCGAAGAAAAACATATCATGGAGTTGGTGACGCAGATTGAGAAGCCACAGTTACCTTCAGAAAATGACATAAAAAGATTTGATGTTGTGGTGGACTGTTCTGATCATCACTTTGTGAAAGAAAGTGGCCACGAAAATGTAATACTTTACTAATGTAACTTCATCTATTTATTTTGAAGTTGTAGCAGCTCTTGTACTATGAGCATATTCTTATAATAATTAACTCTTGGTATGTTAGGTTAAAAGAGGTTGGCTGAAGAAGATACAACAGGAATGGACAATCTTACAAAATGATTTACCAGGTTTGTTAATCTCTTTATTTTATAGCCCATTACAAGTCTACATGTATCTGAATCTTGTCATTGACCCATTGCATTATAAGTTTGGCATATGTTTACTGTAACTTCGTTTATTTTTTAGTCTATCACAACATAGTATTAATGGTCTTATAGGGCATGTTTCGTATATTGGCTCTTGTTGTGATGGACTAAAAAAATTAGTCACTTCATAAATAAAAGCATTACAGACATTTTTAATACTGGCCTTATTGTATGTTGAATAAATCCCTTCAATATTAGCTTGTCTTCAGAATCGCTTGTATGCAAGGACAACTTACGTGGTAAAACAAAAATCCATTGAATTATGTTCAGTAGAAAGTAATATTTATGAAATAACTGATGGAAACATGAAAAATTTCTGGTACAACACTTACATGAATTTCTTCTGTGCAGATGATATCCATGTTAGGTTTATGAGGAAAGGATGGATCTTCTGAGGGCTTGCATTGTTGGTGCAGCTGGAACACCGTACCATGATAATCTATTCTTCTTTGATATTTTATTTCCACCTAACTATCCTCATGAACCACCTGTAAGTTATTTTTTCTATTGCCCTTGTGTGTAACTTTGCAGTTGAGATCGTCAAGCTGCTGACTAGTTACTTTGTTTTTCAGTCTGTTCACTATCACTCTGGAGGCCTCCGCCTGAACCCGAACTTGTATGAATCGGGCAAAGTATGTCTAAGCCTGCTCAAGACATGGGCAGGAACTGGTAACGAGGTGTGGAATCCAGAGGGCTCGACTGTTCTTCAGCTGCTGCTATCCCTTCAGGCTCTCGTTCTCAACGAGAAGCCTTACTTCAATGAGGCGGGCTACGACAAGTTTGTGGGGAAAGCCGACGGAGAGAAGAACTCCATCACTTACAACGAGAATGCTTTCTTGCTGTCATGCAAGTCCATGATGTACATTCTCCACAAACCACCAAAGGCAAGTCACCAGCTCTGTAAATTTGTACTTGACGAATAATCTGAAGATCCCATATGCAAAAAACTGATTATGGTCAGCTGAATTTTGGTAGCACTTATTAATTACAGAACTAAATGCCATCTAGGAGTTTAGAATGCTTTGAGTCCTAGGTATAGCGCCAGATTTCATTCGTTCTATATTTGATATTTGATGCATGCTCTGACCAACCCATATAGCTTCATAGTTCATTAAGTTCAGCTGTACTTCAGTCTTATAATAAGAGGAGTAATATGTGTACGAATAATACTGACGGGCCTCACCGCCTTGTCTTCATCCAGCATTTTGAGAAGTTTGTCAAGGAGCACTTCACTTCGCGCGCCATGCATCCTAGAAGCCTGCAACGCGTACCTCGGCGGCGACCTCGTCGGCCATGCCCATGACACCGCATACATATCAGAGGACGGCTGCAAGAACTGCTCGACCGGGTTCAAGATCATGCTCGGCAAGCTGATGCCGAAGCTCAGCGCCGCCTTCTCCGAAGCCGGGATTGCCTGTGGTCAGTGACTTCAGAGCAACCGTGTCGCAGTGACCACGACGTCGACGGACTCCATATCACGACACTGGTATTGTATAGATTTTTGCAATAAAATGCTGCCTTGTATGTGTATGGTAGTTGTGCCGTGTCCTGTGCATATATAGCTTGTAAGTTTGTATGGTTTGTATGTGATTGGTGAACTGAAACGGTGCCGCAGATGAGAGAGGCAGCTGGTGTGATATGTGATGTGGCTTGTGACTTGGGGAGTTTGATGGAAGTACTCCTGCATGCCTGTATAGTTTGACAGAGAAGCCCTGCACTGGGTACCTCAGTGCGAAAAACAAACATGGCTAAATCAATACTTATTGAGATTTTAAGTTTGTTATATGTAACGGCGGTAAGCCGGTACTAGCGCTAGAATAACGCGGCGCGGCGCGAGAACGAACCGACTCCAGATCGGGCGATGCATCCAACGCTCTGACACCATCTGCGACCGGAACGAGACCGACTCGAACTCGGTGACGGACCGCGCGCGGGGCTATAAATTCAGGGGGGAGATCATGCCGCCGACACAGAACAGATCGACCTCCCCTCTCCACTACACTCCATGCCGTCGCTGCGCCGTCGAGCCCGTGGCGCCGTCCACCGTCCTACGCCGTACGGAATAGGCTGGCTCTCGCGGTGGCGGCGCCCGAGAGACGTGGCCTTCGACGACAATCCCAGCGACGTCAACGGGACGGGCCTCACCGACGACGCGCTCTCCGCCGTCTTCGCGCGGTGTGCGGACGCGGCGGACCTCGTGCGCTGCGCGAGCACGTGCCGGCTCTGGGCCCGCGTGGTCGCCGACGACGCCGCGGCGCTCTCCCGCAGCAGCCCTCTGCCGTCCCCTTTCCCTCGCCTCCTCATCGGCTTCTTCCACCACGAGGACGGCGCCGCCACCGCGCGCAAGCGCACGCGCGCCGTCGACTCCGCACAGCCTTGCCTTGTCCCGGTCCCCTCAGGCGCTCGATTCCTCGGCTCCCGCACCCCCTCGCGGCTGTCAAAGGCCTTCCACGGCATCATCGGCCATGGGTTCTTCGACCACTCCCGCGCGGTCGCGTCCCGCAACGGCTGGCTCGTCCTGGAGCTCCGGCACCAGGGCCGCGCGGCCGGGCTGGAGCTCTGCGTCTGCAATCCCATGACGGGCGACTTAGCCCTGCTCCCGCCCCTGTCCGGCACCGACATGCCGGGGTCCTACGCGTGCGCGCTCCTCGCCGGCGATGACGACCTCCCGCCCACATTCTTCCGCCTCCTCATCGTATACAACCGCCGCGGCTTCACGGCACTGCGCGCCTACTCGTCGGACACCGGCCGCTGGAGCGCCGAAGCCCGGAGGTCCGGCCCCAAGATCGAGAGAAGGAAGGTGCAAGAGCTCGGCAGCGGCGTCGTGCTCTGTGGCGTGGCCTACTGGCCGCTGATTTTCACGGCGCTGGCGGTGCGGATCGACACGCCGGAACCCATGGAGGTGCCCATGCCGCGGAACGGCCTCCGGGGTACAGGGAACAGGGCGCCGGCTGTCTGCTGGGCGTGAGCCACGCCCACGGCGACAGGCTCTGTTACGTGGCTGCATCAACTTGCGTAGGACCTTGCATGAGTGTATTTTGGTTCGATCCCAACGCCGGAGAGTACGGCGAGTGGAAGTGGACGTGCGGCTTGGCGGCCCTCCTGATGCAGCCGCAGAAAGATATCAAGGTAACACCTTGCGCAGCCATCAAACTGCGATGGTTCTACGAGAGGAGTGGTGTCGTCATCTTCACGCTTGGAGAAGGCAGCAGTCGTCAGGGACCTTCGCGTTCGACATCGAGTCAAATAAGATCAACGAGCTTATTGACGGCGTACACTGCCAGCGGTGGAAGAACTTCGTCGGATACGAGATGGACCCGGCCGCTTACCTTGCCTCGTTGACACTAGCATAGCATCTCGTTTAACTGCACCCGTTTTCTTTTCCAATTTTCTCTTTTCCTCCTTTGGCACAAGCTATGACAACTTGCAAAAATCTCTTGGTGGCTCCCTATAGGTAATGACTACTTGTTTACATCAAAATAATTTCTTTGAATTTTTAAGATCATATATAGCACACTTGCAGTTAAATTTTGAATTACTTTCGGTAAATCGATATAAACTCATTCAATTGCGGAAAACGAGATGTAAAGGTTGAAAATTCATAAAACTTGAAAGTTGTCCATCAAAATATGTTCTGCTTTGTGGACCAATGAGTGGTGTTATTTCGCACCATTTTATTTTTTCACTTGCTAAAAACCCCGCATTTTAGCACTCGGAATATGAAAAACAAATTACAAAAAATTGTAAACTCTATTTGGCAGAAATGTTTGTCAGGGCAAGATGCACCTACGTGCGTAATTTGGGCACATTATAATGAATAAACTATGCCACAAATATTACCATGACCTTGATTATTTGGCTCTAAAGTCATCAATGTACATACATATAGTCCACCGCATGAAGGATTTTTACAAAAATATGTCAAAATCCATATTTATCGTTTTTTAGCAACTAGTACACATAAATGAAGTTCATTCCAAAAATTGTATTTTTTTTCTTCATTCTATTTAAAAAACAAATAGGGTCAAAATCATCGACAAAACTATTCATGGGTAGGGTCAAAATCTTTCAACTTTTCTTGCGGCTACTGCATCATATGCTATTTGGGTATCTTAAAATGAAATTTATGAATTTTTATGACCAAACTAGAACACACTTGCAATTAAAATTTGAATTACTTTTGATAAATCGGCAGAAACTGATTTAAAAGTGGTCGAAAGTAGCCATTAAATATTAAAACTCATAAACTTGTGAACTGTCCATCAAATGTTCTAACTTTTGAAAAAATTGGAGTGGTGTCATTTTGCACCATATTCTTTGCATTTAAAACATGGAAAATCATTTTTTATAAGAAAAGGTTGAAATTTTTGTTTGGCAACATTGTTTCTCGTGAAGAGATGCACCGGCGTGTGGGTAAATTATACCCTCTCCGTTCCAATTTAATTGACTTGCTATGCATCACATATGGATGTATCTAGACATGTTACATGCCTGGATACATCCGCATGTGGTGCATAGCAAGTCAATTAAATTGTAACGGAGGGAGTAGTAAATTATGCCACACATATGACCACGAGTACGCCAAGTGTTTTCGGCTCGCCTGAATAATATGCTGAGTGTGTGTTTTTTTACCGAGCCTTTGTACGTGGACGACCCTCGCCAACGTCTACTGTGGGAAGTAGGGATGAAAACACTTTGGCCGGGCCTTTTCTTGTGAATTTGATGCATGGATCATTGTAATGTATTAAGAACCAGACGGCTAATCATCGGCACTGTTAGCTGAACTTTTTCACCGAGACATGCTTTGGACACATTCACCAAAGATCAACGAGTTCTCGAGGCCAGGCCGGGTATTAATTAGCACCCCGAAAAGAAATTGATCAGCACCACGTATATTTAGCACAATACTAACAATTTTCGGCATGAAATTAAAGGAGAATTAATACGACGTACATTGTGTATGAATACATATCCATCCACGCCCGGGAGCGGTTACATTGTAACTACTACCCCGATTAGGATGTAAAACCAAGATCGTTTGAAACCATCACTCTCTCTCGGCTGTTTCCCGCGCTGTGTTTCCTTCCTATTTTGGCACAAAATTAACCTCCGCAGCCGCGTCGCCGGATCCGAGCAGCTACAAAATACCATCACCCCCGCCGGCCACCCACAACCCATTATTCATCTACCATTCGAGCTGAGCTCTTCTTCTTCCGGCCATCACCTACCCACTCAGCTCTTCTAGCAAGCTTCTCCGTTGCAAACAAGCAAGCAAGCAACGACCATGGCGGGCAGCATGACGGTGCGGGAGGTGCTGTACATGTACGGCGTGGCGCGGCAGGCGTACGAGCGGTTGGTGTCCCTAAGCGGCAACCGAGAGCAGGCGCGGAACGCGGTGGCGCTGCTGGTGTGGCTGGACCAGGGCACCGTGTCCGCCCTCCACCACGTGCCCAGCATCAGCCCCGCCGCCGTGGCCACCGTGGCCGCGGAGGCCAACGGCGTCCTGGAGTGCCTCCGTCAGCAGGAGGCCACGCTCCCCGCCATCCCGCTCATCTCCGTGCTCTGCCAGGACGGCAACGTGGACCCGCGCTTCTTCGCCTTCCACCAGGACCTCGTGGTGAGGGGGGTGGCCGAGATCCTGGATGGCCTTGGCAAGCTGATCTTCGATGACCGGCTGCACCTGATGCTGAGGAGGTACCAGACCGGGCTGGTCGGCAACCCGCCGGAGCTGATGGCGCCCTACTGCGGCGAGCCCGTGGCGGTGCCGGAGGACTGCCGCTCCATGTTCATCACCTTCTCCAAGGGCATGCCCATCGACCGTGAAGAGATCTTCGACTACTTTAGGCAGTAAGTAGAGTGCATCTATGATCTATCTATTTTAGGGTCATGTATGCATGCACCATGCATGCATGCGGTTAGGAGCTTATACAACTTATATGACCCACAACCCATATCTCGACCGTCCGTTTCCGCGATTGAACGGCCGAGATTTGGCGTTGAATGCGTTGAATTCAACGTTAAATCTTGATAGTTCAACTGCGCGAACGGACGGGCGAGATAGGAGTTGTGCGCCATATAGGTTGTAAAAAATCCATTTTTGCATGCATGTATGCATTTGAACTAAAATCATGACAATAATTATGAAATGGAGGGAGTAGTAAGTAATTGGCTTGGCATGCAGGAAGTGGGGTGACTGTGTGGTGAGGGTGCTGATGGAGAAGACGTCGGGTGGCAACGCGCCAATGTATGGCCGGATCATCTTCAAGAGCGAGGCGTTCGTGAGGCTGGTGCTCAACGGAGAGAGGCTCGTCAAGATCACCATCAGGCACCGCCAGCTCTGGCTCCGCAAGTACGTCCCGCGGCCCACCAACGAGTGAGATCGACACTCATCCTTGCCAAGTGCTCTGCCCTGGAGTGCATCTCAGATCGATCTCTACCTTCTTACAGTTTTATCCAGGAATATCCATCTAGCTAGCTAGTCACTATACAAGGCTAGATTACTAGATCTTTATATCTAGTGTATATATATCTATTTATGTGTAATGCCCAAAAGTTCATTACAAAGGTTAATTTGTGCGTTGCGAAGACAAAACAACGAACAAAGAATCCACCTTTCACGTGTACCTGACGGTCATCCATGCTGAGACATCCGAGGCATGGTGAACATTTTAAAACGAGTATCGGTTGTTCGTCTTCCAGCCTATCGTCACCACGCTCACTTTCCAATTTCAATTTTTGACTGCCTTTCCTCCTCGTTATGCTTCAAATATCACTTTCTCCCCAAAAATAACAAGGGAAATGGATCTAGATACACTCCTTCATGTTCTATTCGTCGACATGCATCGTTGGCAGCCCTCGAAGAAACATGCCTAGTTAAGCTTGGTGCTGCCCCTCTGGCATGAAAAAAACCACATATCATTCCCTCATTATGCTTCAAATATCACTTTCTCCCCCAAAAAATAACAAGGGAAATGGCTCTAGATTTTGAGTTGAAACTACATATTTGCTGGAAATCCTCAACTTTCCTTTCTACCGCTTAAAATAGAAGCAAAGAAGCTATGCACCATTTGGATCCAGATGCGTACAATTTTATTACTTTATTTTTGAACTGTACAATTTTATTACTTGTGTGTGTGTGCTTTATTTTGCCTTTTTCATAAATCTCAATTCCCCTCTGCCCGGCCTCTATTAGTTCGTTTATCAGTTATTGGAACGCAAGTTTTTGGTTTAAGAAAAGATAGGATGCGTATGGCATAAAAATGCTCAACCATTCACACACGCCCACCCCCCCGCACCTACATACAATTCCACTAGCTTTAATCCTCCGTATATTCCTTGTTTGTCCTTGTCTTTCCTGGACGCATTCCACACCACTTAAATGAGGAAGACATGCCTTAGCTTCCAGTTCTTACTTACATTGCTTCCGATAGTAAGATACTACGAGTTTTTTACCATATGATCAAGCACCAAGCAGGTGACAGTGCCGGCAGATTGCGCTTCAAGTTCATCACATTCTCCAAGGGCATGCCTATGGTCTATGGACCTCAAGGAGAACTTAAAGTACTTAAGGTAGTAAGTACATCTGATCAAAAGTTTATATCTTTGTCCAGTTACATACACATCTCATATATTAGCTATTATCATTCGATCATTTGTGTATATATAATTTGTTTACGAAGTCTAGTGACTGCCTTGGGTGGGTGCTAATGGAGTAGACTTACGAATAAAGTCGCATTTACCTCACCTTGTCCCTAAAGGGTTCATTGTGATTGGACGTGGCAGCACCATGGATTGCATGTGCTCTCTTTTTTTTTTGACGGAAGGAAGAATAACATATTAATCAATAAAAGTATTATTTTGTAAACAAGTTTCTTCTTTTCGAACTAAATAAATGTTTATTTTTGCTCTGCCTCATGAATACTTTAAACTGTCATAGGAAATAACATCTAAAAATAAGGATTACAATATATTACGTCGTGGCTTAACAATTATTCTTAAAGATTCAGACTTGAATATGAAATATGTATGTATTTTTATACTCCACTCAGTCATCATTCCAACTATGCAATAAACAAATTTTGCTTGCCCACCTTCCTTTATTCCGGGAGTTTGGGTTCATTCTCTAGTACCTAACGGTATCTAGATAATAGAATTCAACTCTATTTGAAAAGATAGAGAGACAACTGAATTATTTAATCTAACAAATTTAAGTCATGCAACTGGGCATCCTAACTACCAAATAAATATGAACCACTCTCTTACGCATAATAACAATTTTACACTATACATCAATATTTCTCTCTCGCCCGAACTAGGTCATAATACACCAAAAACACAGAGAAAAAACTAAAATCACATGAGTGAGACAACGTTCCATTCACCCCACTCAGATTCAGTCTCCTCACCCTCTAAAAAAAGTTAGGGTTGTTTCCCCTTTAAGCCTATTTTTTGAAACTAAGAGCACACTTAGTTGCCCTCTACACTAAACACTTCTTGTGGCCACCAAATTCATCGTCACGGTTCAGAAAAAATGTCTAGCAAGCGACAGTATGGTAGATGGAGTAGATAACAACGACAAGCCTGATAGCACACAATGTAAACAAATGCCCTTTGCTAAAAAATCAACACTCGGTCATATCTAACATATCCATACAGAAAAATTATTTGCCGACTACTAGCAAAAAGAGACATACGAGAGCGACTACTAGCAAAAGAGACATACGAGAGAGGACGGGGATTAAATGTCTTCAATACATGGATTCCACTAAACTAGAATATATTTTATAACTAGGAACCATTTATGTATGTCCAGTTTACATGGAAAGTGTTTTTTACTCCCGAGTTTCAGTGTTTTCTCCGTTAAAAAAATCGGAATTAATATTTGTCAATTACAAAAAATCTGAAAAAAATATAGATGTACCCAATGATGTATCCCACAAGCATGCACAATTTTAATCTAAAATACTTTATATTACAGGCTACACAAAAATAATAAAATCTGATAAAACTTGGAGATTTGAAAATGTGCATACTTAGATCCACACTTTTGTCATTTTTGTTTGTATCTCATAATATATAGCGTTTGAAATAGATATTTTTGCACGACTGTGGGATATACTATTGACTACACCCAGGGCTTTTTTAGACTTTTTAAAACACATAAATATGATTTTTTTTGAATTTTTAAATTTAAGGGAGCACTGGAGCTCGTGAACCGAAATTTTTCACTCCAACTTACCCTAAAAGGAGGGGCTGGGGTGGGGTTTGGGCTTGGACCTATACTAGCGAGCGTGCACTAAATCGGGACGGCTCCATGAGCGTTGCATGTGGCATTCCTTCTATTTCGTAACATACAATAGCGGATTCTAGCTAAAATACAAAAATATAAAATACATAAGTACTATGAATCTGCTAGAAGATAAATGCGCATCATTATGTCAATTTATCAATAAACACAGGAATGCAACCTCTCTCTCCCCAAAAAATGTTTTTTTCTTAATCAACAACTTAATTAGATGCATACACCAATGTCTAGATGATTAATTTCAAAAAATGTATATCAAAATTTCATACAATCTGAAAGGTTGCTTACAAATCTAAAAATTTAATAGAGGCAAATTTAATACTAGATACGATGAAGTGGAGTATGTGGAATCTTTAAAAAATATATGTAATTCCTTTTGAATCTCTTGGAACTTGTGAAAAACAAAATAACTGAACTTTATTTTCTGCAATTTTTCAAATCTGTGAAATCGATTAAATTCTAAGTAATCCATAAAATACTATCTAAACACTAATTTACAATTAGTGGATGATCTATGTCTAGTATTCCCTCCGTTCCAAATTAGATGACTTCGTATTGGCCACATATAGATGTATATATAGATACATCCACATGTGACCAACAGCAAGTCATCTAATTTGGAACGGAGGGAGTATGTTAATTGGCTTCACCATTTGACCTTCGATTAGCATTGGTTATTAGGAGTAACAAGTGCGTTTACCAAGGGGGCGAGAGAATGCAATACGCATTCAGTGCACACTTGGCAAATGCATCCAATGCATGCCAAATTTAATTTTAGAAAATCCATTAAGCTCAAATAGTACGGTTTATGTACAAAATGGCAATTATGAGCATCACTAACAACGTTTCAGTCTATGGCACCATGGCAAATACAGATTGAGGATAGCTTACAAATATAGATTGAGGATGCTTTTTTTTTTAAGCTTTTGAGGATGCTTTTTACAACGTGGGAGATGTGTCAACTGCCAAAAAGGCGAGGACGCGCCAGTGGCGCAGTGGTAAGACACGGCAGTGGCTGGTCTACCCACCCAGGATCGACTCCCAGTGGGAGCATATTTCCGGGTTGCCTCACCTCGCTGCCTCTCAACGTCATGCGCCACAGGCGAGATCGACGTGCCCGTCGGTCACCGAAGCACTGGTCTTCGGATAAGTCTCTCAGGACGTGTTAAGAGATATATGATGTAGATCTAGTTTAGACATATAGGTGGGGAGTGCGTGTGGTGTGTGTGCGTGTGGTGTATGTTCCTGTGTGTCTGATCAGATACTACAACTTGTATACTCAGAGAGGCCTAAAAAAAAACTGCCAAAAAGGCTAGGCGAGGGCACTTCCCAGAGGCCTTTTTTGAATTCCCATTTCCAAACGGCCCAAATTTCCTCCACAGTGCACACCTTTTTTTCCTTCGTATTTTCCGCCCATAAAACACCACATTTTATCATTTATAAACCGATTTCTGTCTCAGCAGTCGCCACTCCGCCAGCGGCCCACCCAAACCCCCTCCCCTCCCCGCGCCGCATCGCCGCCGGAACCCTAACGGCCACCGCCGCCGCGGCGATCGCATTGGCGGCGGCGCCACCGATGGCGACCCACCCCTCCAAGTGAGTTCCCCCCTCCCCTCCCCGGCCGCCGATCTGATCGGGGCGCCCTCTTCTTCCCCCCGTCTCGTGGCGGTTCACGCTAATTCCGGTCTGGTCTGCCTTGCAGGAGGAGTTTCCTGTGCGCGGGGAGCTCCTCGTTCGACGATCCCGACGTGGTCGAGCTGTCGCCAGCGGCCGTCGCCGCCGCCGGCGGGTGGGGCTCCGGCCACCAGAAGAGGAGACGGGGCAAGGTATATTGCTCTTGCTTGATGGAATTGGGGAGCTTTGGTGTGTGTGATCCTTTGATGTGGCTTGGTGATCGCCGTAGGATTTTGCGGGATGGGTGGATCGACTATCATCTGTTTGAAATGTTAACTTGCGGAATTGAGGTCTTGGTTCCAGGTCGCACATCGGGTCTGTGTGTCGATGATCTGTAGTTGTCTTTGGAAAAGATTGGGGACTAGTTATGCTTTGTTGAATTTTTAATTGTGTTTTGAACATTTCATATTCCTGGTTGGCCCCTTAGTTATGGATGTCAATAAGTTTAGATGGGAATTGTGTAGGGCGTTGTCCATTTGTTAATTATCCTATGTGGTTTTTGATCTGTTTGGTTCGTAAATTCGTTGATCTCTTCTGTGCATATCTGAAGTGCAGTTCACAGCTATAGGATTGTGCCCCATTGTGCACTCATCATGGAAATAGTCCTAGATATTTAAATCATTTTGCAAATCTTGCGCTGTTGGCCTCATGTATCATGTTCCATTGGCCTTGACGCTAAATAATACGTATCACACTATGTCCTCACTGTGTCATACAATCTTGGTGTTGTAGAAAATGGTTTTATTGATGGCAGAACCTAAACTTTCAATTGCAGAAACCATTATGGTTGGTTCGTAGTTGCATGGCATTCACCATTGCTCTTCTTCTGTAATTGTTGTGTATACGATGTGTTTATATAAGACAAACTATATCCGTAACTTCATATACCATTTTTCTACTAAAATGCTACTGGGGTATATAATGCCCTGCTTGATTCTTACGCGAAATTAATAGTGTTTTTCTACAACGGGAATTAATAGGTTGTTCCTCATGAAGTAATTGAAATTGATGATGATCCTGATGGAGTTGTGATTATTGGTGAGAAAGCACCAGTTGAAAAGAATAAACACGCAGTTGGATATCCTCTTGTGTGCCCAAAGCATGTGAAGGTAAATCCTCTCATGTCTTTCTCTTTGCAAATTATTTTCTTTCCTACTCTCTGACAGATGCTTTTCTCTGGGAACAGTTCCAGACTAGTGTGGCTGATGACATCGCTGGACCAAGCACCTATGCTTCAAAAAGTACTGCCATTTTGGGTGGTTTGAAAAAATTTGCAGACAACACAGTTTACCATGATTATGATGACTACACTTTCTATGAATCTGAGGAAGACTATGATTATGAGGAGTACGATGACTATGATTATGATGCTACACCTTTTGAGAGTGAAAATAACTATAATTTATTTGCCAAGTTTGATGACTTGGACATCCCACATGGAGTGGAGGCTCCTTCACCATGGATGCAGAAGACCGCTGCTGAGATGCCAAATAATACCAAACCAATATCAATTTTGGATGATAAAGTTGATGAAAAATACAACACATTTAAGCCATTTGATACTGTTAATGGTCATGATGACCATTATTATTCGAAACCAGAGTTAAGGATGGCTCTAGCAGTGAAGAAGGTAATTGTTTTGACATGCCCTGTTTATCCTTTGCCATCATATAGCAGTACTAAGCTGTCCTATCCACAGCCATCAAAAGACTGGGCGAAGCGTATTCAGCGTGAGTGGAAAGTCTTAGAAAAAGACTTGCCAGGTAGTTAGCTCTTGCTTCTTATACTTGAGTTTTTTTTATGAACTTCCTCTTGGTACTAATTCTTCTGCCCAGCATCTTGCAGTTACTAGTTTAAATGCACTGTCTTAATGAGTTTTCCTTTTGTTGTCGGAAGACACTCTATTTGTAGCATTTTATGATTATGTTTTGCTTTTCTCCAAATTTAATAGATACAATATTCGTGAGGGCATATGAGGATAGAATGGACCTTCTTAGAGCTGTCATTATGGGACCAGCAGGCACTCCTTACCATGACGGGCTCTTTTTCTTTGACATTTACTTCCCTCCTCAATATCCAAGTACACCTCCGGTAAGATTTTATTGACTTCACCTCCATGAATGATTGGCCGATTGCTGTTCTTGCATCAGTTTGTCTTTCGGCACCGTACACTAATGGGTTTATCCCGTGCAGCTTGTGAACTACCGTTCTGGCGGTTTGCGGCTGAATCCTAACCTGTATGCTTGTGGGAAGGTCTGCCTTAGCCTCCTAAACACCTGGTCTGGGAAAGGATGTGAGAAATGGAATCCATCCAATTCAACCATGCTGCAGGTCCTGGTCTCCATTCAAGCTTTAGTTCTGAATGCCAAACCTTATTTCAACGAGCCTGGGTATGCTAACTCAGCAAACACACCTGCTGGGGAGAAGAGATCCCTATCGTATAATGAAGATACTTTCCTGCTGTCCTGCAGGACGATGTTGTATTCTCTTCGAAATCCACCAATGGTATGGATATACCTCTGCTTGTCCTATAAAAGCGACCACTTGTTTCTTTCTCATTACTACTAATTTTGGAAACCAATAAAACCATGTCTAGTTGATAACCGTCATGGACTGTGATAGATCTGTGGGCATCTATCTTATTTATGAAGTAGTACCTTTTATGATGGAACTACTTTCGTGTATTTTGTCATATACTATCTTGAATCCTGCAACCTTAAATGTGGATGCGTTTTCTGCAGCACTTTGAGGGTTTCGCCGTGGGCCATTTCCGCAAGCACGGGCGCAATGTCCTCGTAGCCTGCAAGGCCTACCTGGATGGCGCGCAGGTCGGGTGCCTCGCCGTTAACGGGGTGCAGGACGTCGACGAGGGTGACACGACCTGCTCCCTCAAGTTCAAGACATCGCTGAAGAGGCTGTTCGAGGAGCTCCTGAAGGAGCTGGCCGCAAAGGGAGCAGACTGCGGCAAGTTCCTACCGGAGAATGAAACCCGTTGCCGCCTCCACCTCCACCTCCAGAGCAGCGCGGGTGGACGCTGCCTCCACCTCCAGAGTGGCGCGGGTGAATGCCACCTCCGCCTCCACCTCCAGAGCGACCCGGTCGGACGCCACCTCTGCATCCAGAGCGGCGCGGATTGACACCTTACGCAAATTATATGGCAAGCGATAGCCTGGCAGGCAGGCCAGCCAGCCAAAACGGGAGCAATAACTTTGGCCATTAGAAGCGATCCTTGCTAGTCAGCTAGCTACTCCTATCTCCGGAGGCTGGGTCGACGAAACATATTGCCCGAGAAGATCAAGATCTGATTGTTTCTTTTTGTAAGTAGTATATGTAAATATATTTATCCCTGCGTAGCTGTTTGGGTGAACGGAATTTACATAATCTATGGATCTATCCGTATGTTTAGGCACGGTACCGATCTTATTACGATCGATGTCACCATCCTAGGCTAAATATATATCTGATGAAAGCTTGTCACTTTATCCCTGCTCACCCGTTTTGGGATCTCAGCCAGATTATATCTGCCGGTTTGTGATTGTCTGTTGTCCATTTATGTGGTTCTACGGTTTGGTCTGCTTGGATGGTTCCATCCGTCCGAGGGCGTCTTTTTGCCAATCTGAAGAACTCTGAATTGTCGTGTGTATCTAACTTGGAGGGCCAGTGGCCGGCAGCAGCTGCGGTTTCGTTGACCACTTTGGTGCAGTTCAGCGATACTTTTATGGGGTCTATCACTAGCTGGCTGGCACCATCCGTACGGCAAACGATAGTCGATCGATCCTGAAATAGATTTTTGAACAACCTCGCGTGTCATTCTTGTTTCTGTTTTCAGGTCGATTCTTTTACGGGCAGACAAAGAGCTGGCACTGATCCAAGCATTATTTCTCCTTTTTCATTCTGTGAACAGCTAAAAACCCTTGACAATAAGCAAGGTTTGAGCAAATTATCATGAATTATCGCAGACGGATCGAAGCAATTACGAGTTTACTAATTACTACTACCTCTATTCCTTAATATAATTCAGTATGTTTGAACTATCAAAATGTCTTATATTAAGGAGCAAAGGTAGTACTATAACTCCTCTAACAAAAGTATTTATCATTTAAAACAAGTCACTATCACCAAGCACAAACACACAAACATGTAGTACTATGATGATCCCTTGAATACACATACATGAACAAGAAAATTTCCCATCTACCACCAGCCCCACTTGAGACACCAGCTGGTACGAGCAATTATATTAAATGAAAAAATGGCAAAAATAGTCCCCATCTACCACCACCAGGACCAGTAAACAAAACTCCACCATCTGAACTTCAATTCTTCATCTTTTCAGAAGGTTTACATCACAGACCATGCATGTATAATTGTATACGCATGAGCTTAATTTAGCAAGTTGCAGCTCATCGGACCGGGAAATAATAACTTGGTAAAAAGGAAAAGAAAATCAATCTGGCGCAATCATCGGTGGCTTAAACCCCACCATGGTCGAGCACTCGAGCGCCGTGGTCGTCTCCGCTCCACCATCCCCAAAACCAAAACCAAACGGGAGGGGAGCGGAGATCTCAATTCTCACTCCCTCCCCGATGGCGCCACCGCGCCCGCACCCCCACCCCCACCTCCTCGTCGTCCTGCTCCTGATCTCGGCCGCCGCCGCGGCCGCCGCCGCCCCGGTCTACACCGCCACTGCGCCGCCCCGGGCCACGCGCCGGACCTGGACGGCGACGTCGGCTCCCCCGCCTTCCAGGCCCTGCAGCTCTCCACGGGCTACTTCTCCGGGGGCGGGGAGCGCCTCTTCGGCCCGGACGCCTCCTTCGTGCCGCGCACCTTCTCCCTCCTCCCCACCGCCGTCCGCCGCACCGAGGACGCCTCCCTCCTCCACGTCTCCGCCACGCTCTCCCTCTCCGGCGGCGGCCGCCGCGCCTACCCCACCCGCGGCGGACGGAACCTCTTCGAGTACGACGCCGCCCGCTCGCACCGCTCCCGGCCCCGCCTCCCGCGCTTCCTCGGCCGCCGCGGCGCCCTCGCCTTCGACCTCGACGGCTACTACTCCGCCGCCACGGGCGAGCTCTGCATGGTCGGCACGGGCGCCGGCCGCGCCAACGACGGCGCCCCCGTGGCCCTCCTCCCGCCGTGCTCCGCCTCCGCTTCCCCAGCCCAACGCCAACCTCACCAGCCCCTTCATCACCGGCCGCCTCGAGACCACCGACCTCCTCCTCCCCCGCCGGCGGCGTCTTCGAGCCCGTCCCTCCTCGCCTACGCCGAGGACGGCTACGTCTACGCCGAGAGCGCCTCCTGCCCCCAGCCGCCCGCCGACGGCCGCGGCGCCCTCCAGATGTTCGACGGAGGGCACTTCTCCTGCGCCAGCATCAAGTCGCTGCTCAAGACCGGGTTCAGGCTCGACTACGGCAACAGCGGCAACGTTAGTGCCTCCTCGCTGGGGATTCGCCAGAGGTACATGTTTGTCAACCGGATCAGCTGCGCGCCCGACGGAGCCGTGCGTGCCTATGTGGTGTTCTCCGACGTGTCGGATTTCTCGAGGTATTACTTCATGGTCGGCGAGAAGGCGATCGTGGCAGAGGGGTTCTGGGATCGGAAGGCTAACCGGCTCTGCCTGAAGGGCTGCCATGTGGAGAGTTCAGGGTCTTCCCGTGCAGACTTGGCGGTGGGCGAGTGCGGCATCGGGATGAGCTTCTGGTTCCCGGCAGTGTGGTCCATTCAGGAACGAAGCGTCTCAGCGGGGTTGGTCTGGAATGCGAGCTTGAAAAATGATGAGGGTATCGTAGGGTATTCGAATGCAGTTACTCCACACATGACGGGCAATTTTGCTGGACTGAAGTATAACTATACCAAGGTTGAAGAGGCAATGAAGTATTACAAGGAATCTGGCCTGAATAAGAAGAGGAAGGGAAAGTTCCCAGATAGCAATTCGTATGGGGATCTTGTTTTCCGGTTCTACTTAAAAAAGGGAGGTGGTTCTGGATTCGCATCGCCGATCACAATTGGGTCGATGCTGTATGATGGGCATGCTTTGGTGGACCGGGGCTTCCCTCGTCCTGTGGCTGTGGAGAAGCCGAGTTTACTTAATGTCAGCTATGATGTTCGCTATGTTGGAAATTGGTCAATAGAAACATTTCAGCGTCAACACATCTCGGCGGAAGGTGTTTATGACCCCCAGACAGGCTCCCTGTGCCTGATCGCTTGTCGACAGGTTAATACCTCATCAGACTGCAAGATGTTGCTCACTGCTCAGTTTGCTAGTTTGGACTCAAAAGTAACACAGCATGTTCAGGGGAATGTTAGAAGTCTGAGAGAGAAGAATGACCCACTGTTCTTTGAAACACTGGAAATCGCTTCGTACGGTATGTACGTAGACCAGGTTGAAGAATCATTATGGAGAATGGATTTGGAAAGCACCATGGCCCTCATCTCAATGACACTATCATGTGTCTTCATAGCTGTGCAGCTGTTCCATGTAAAGAAGGTACCTGAAGCTCTTCCTGCAATGTCGATCACTATGCTTGTTGTCCTCGCGTTGGGTTACATGACACCTCTAGTGCTGAATTTTGAGGCGCTCTTCAAGAACAGCAGCAAGCAGACTGTGCCGTTCTCAGGTGGAGGATGGCTAGAGGTGAATGAAGTTATGGTGCGGATCATTACAATGATAACGTTTCTGCTGCAGCTGCGCCTCCTTCAGCTCGCATGGTCCGCACGGTCTGTGGATGGGAACAAGCTCGAGACATGGGCTGCGGAGAGGAAGGTGCTCTGGATATGCTTGCCGCTGTACATAATAGGCGGAGTTGTAGCCTTGGTCGTCCACATGAGACCCAGCCACAACAGGAGGTGCTAAGGGGGCGCGTGTCTCGCATGTTGCCGGCACAGCACGCGTTCTGGGAGGACCTCGTCGCCTACGGTGGCCTGCTGCTCGATGGTTTCTTGCTCCCTCAGGCGATTCTGAACG
Organism: Poa pratensis; assembly: GCA_947311845.1. Classification (NCBI taxonomy): domain Eukaryota; kingdom Viridiplantae; phylum Streptophyta; class Magnoliopsida; order Poales; family Poaceae; genus Poa; species Poa pratensis. The sequence continues at coordinate 8,644,453 of CAMZMU010000065.1, forward strand.
TGTTCTCGGCCTCCAAGGTCAGGGCCCTCTCCCCTGGGTTCTACATCGGAGGCACCCTGATCCGCGCGCTGCCCCACGTGTACGACGTGTTCAGGACACGGCACTTCGTGCCCAGCCTGAGGCCGTCCTACAGGTACGCCAGCGCTCATGACGACCTCTTCAGCCTCGCTTGGGACATCGTCATACCGTGCGGTGGTGTGCTGCTAGCGGCGCTCCTGTTCTTCCAGCAGCGGCTCGGGGGTGCATTCTTCCTCTGCTCCAGGGCCAGGAGATCGTCGAGCGAGTACGAGATGGTTTCCACCGCCAGCTCCTAGCAGCTTCTACAGCTTGTGGCGAGATATAATTATAGAGGGTTTTACATGTGGAGTAAGTGATAGTTCTGTTTCCTGATGGATGTTTATCTCCAAATGTGCCTCTTAGCGGGCGAAAGTTACATGCATGTATACAAAAGAAGAAAAGACACAGATCAGGCAAGGTTCGGTTCTTGACTTCAGAGTTCTATTTTCCCCGGTACTATCTGGTTGTTTGTGGTTTGCCCTGGTTAATTCTGGTACTCAAAGGTGGCTACCCAGATGGGTTTCTAGCGAATTTCTTGAAATTAATCGGTATCTCTTCAGTTTCTGAGCTTTGGGTTTCTTGTGTCCCCCCTGTACGCATCTGACTATCTGAGATGTGTTTGTAATGTTTTCGACTCACTCGTAGTATACCAACTTGACTTGACTCATGTCAGGCCTATTTAGCTCTACAGCGCTGGTGCTGTGTTGTCGTGGAAGCTAGAATTTCATTTTGCCTGTCTCAGTAGTAGTCAGTAGTCACTTTGTAGCTTGTACAACTAAGGTCTGATTGAAATGATTAGAGTCGGTCAAAGGATGACGAAACTTGTAGTGTTTTGTGATCAGTTTCTTATCCTGTACACAGGAATCATGACTCGGATGTGCTTGAAACCTTGTTATCTGTGGAGAATGAGTGAGATATTGCTGTCTCGGGGGCGCCTTCTTCGTCTGCTCGAGGGCCAGCAGAAGACCGTCGAGTGAGTACGAGATGGTTTCTACCGCCAGCTCCTAGGAACTTCTCTACAGCTTCGGCGGTAGATACATATATAGAGGAGGGTTTTACATGTAGACTGTGAGTAACAGTTTCCCTGTTTCCTGGTGGATGTTTATCTTGCGAAAGCGCTTGTTTACAGCGAAATTTACATGCATGTATACGATAGAAGAATCAAAAGGCTGGTTGGGCAAGGTTCGATTCTTGATTAGCAGCAGTTCCTGTTTCGGTGCTACTATCCGGAGGGAGATTAACCCGGTTGTGTTTCTATGGCGAATTCCTTGAAATTATTCAGCCTCTGTTCCTTCTCTATGGTTTGCATGTTCGTGCTTTCCTGTGTCTGCATCTTTTTTTTTTTGCGGAAAGTAGAAGATGATATTAAACCCCGAACATTACAGAAAGATCCAGATGAAAAGCAGAAATTACAAACGGGTCCTTCTGGATCCCGACGAGGTCAACGACGAAGACGGGTCGCCGGCGCGCCGCTGCCACCGCTCCCTTTGACGCCTTTGGACGGAGCGGCCCCTCAACAGCCGGGAAGTCGACGAACGCACCAGACTCCAGAGAGCCTGCATCTTGGCCGATCGACGCCATCGCGAGGTTCTTCAACATCTTCCACCTTGAGGTCAACGAACGGATCCACCACCTACCTGGATCCGGCGAGGGGATACACCAAAAGGACGCGCGTCCCGCCGCGAAGCTCCGGAGAACCACCGCAGCAGAGGGGAAGAACGCCGCCCCCAACAACCTCCAGCCCGACCGCGCCGCCGCCCCCACAACGCCGCCAGAGGAGAACCTACAAGACCCTACACTATATACAAGCCGTAGATCGGGGATCCCCCCGCCTCCCGCCGCCGGAGCGGCCGACGGAGACGAAGGAATCCCACGATCTCCCGGCGAGCGAGGTGGATCTGAAGGAAAGCTCAAAAGTTTCGCCCCTCTGTTACCGTAGATGGAGGAGGGGACGAGCAGGCGTTGCTCCTACTGTTACTTTACCCCTGTGTCTGCATCTGAGAACCTGTCTGTCTAGTGTTTCCAGTAGACCGTCTTAACTCGACTCGATTGTCCATACTGTGTGACTGCGTCTGCGTCTGCACATGTTGTGCTTGCTGTATGTAGCACGGAGGGCTGTGTGTCGTGAAGGATAAATCTCTGTCAGTCTCGTTAGCACTATCTTTGTGCCTGTACAAATAAGTTCTGATTAGGTTGAATCAGAGTTGATCCTAGGACACTGTAACTACAATACTCAAAGCGAAATCGCCCGTGCACCTCACACCAGCCCGGAGAGCGAGCCGGGATCGACGTCCTCGTCGGCGGTGATCATCGGTGCGACGGCCGTACTGAACATGTCGTGTACTATCATTATTATCCATCTGAAGATGGCTACACCGAATGAAAAATCTGGAGAAAGCGCCGTGCTTGATCATCCATCCATTCTTTCGAGGCGTCTTGGCATGGCCGTCGCTAGCTGGACGGTCTCCTTCGCCGTTGTTGAGCCGGCGTGGCCATGTGCGCCGGGCATTGATGCATCCACTTGATGCCTGTAAGGAGGAGCAGAGGGGGAGAATCGCGCTTGGTGCCGGGAGGAGAGGAGTAGCGCCGGGAAAGGAGAACACAGGGTTCTGAGCAGAGTAACGTTGAAGGCCAAGCTCCGCCCGGATTTCTGCGGAGCCGAGCCAAGCCCCCCTGTGGAGCTGGCGAGCGTGCGTGGTGGTTTCGAGATCAGCTCTGGAGGGCTTGTTGCACATCACCCTGGCGAATGGCGCCCTGTGTCGCTGGCAACATCTGGCTCAACTGGAACGGAATTTGGATATGGGCCCTGTGGCTGGCTTGAAGTCATGGCAGATGCTGGAGCGGCTTGTGGATCTGGGCCGAGTTTGGCCAGGCTTCATCGTGGAGAGAGTGTGCCTTCCCGTCGTTGGTGTTCTTAGCGGGGGCTGGATCACTGTGTTTCTCGGGCCAAGTGTGGCTGATAGCACCGCCGCCCGGTGTTTGTATCCAGATTAATGTTTTGAGATTGTAATAAAGTAGTGGAACCCTAAAAAAAAAAGTAGAGCCAGTCGGATCGAAGTAGAGGCAGTCGGATCTTTCTTCTCGGCTTCCGGAAATCACTAAGAAAGGCTAACTTTTTTGAAGGTCCGCTCTGCTTGCTCCTAGTTTTAGCGTCACATTTTCTTTCCCCATGCATTCTCTTCGTCAAGTCATGGCCCTGTGGCTGGCTTGAAGTCATGGCAGATGCTGGAGCGGCTTGTGGATCTGGGCCGAGTTTGGCCAGGCTTCATCGTGGAGAGAGTGTGCCTTCCCGTCGTTGGTGTTCTTAGCGGGGGCTGGATCACTGTGTTTCTCGGGCCAAGTGTGGCTGATAGCACCGCCGCCCGGTGTTTGTATCCAGATTAATGTTTTGAGATTGTAATAAAGTAGTGGAACCCTAAAAAAAAAGTAGAGCCAGTCGGATCGAAGTAGAGGCAGTCGGATCTTTCTTCTCGGCTTCCGGAAATCACTAAGAAAGGCTAACTTTTTTGAAGGTCCGCTCTGCTTGCTCCTAGTTTTAGCGTCACATTTTCTTTCCCCATGCATTCTCTTCGTCAAGTCATGGCCCTGTGGCTGGCTTGAAGTCATGGCAGATGCTGGAGCGGCTTGTGGATCTGGGCCGAGTTTGGCCAGGCTTCATCGTGGAGAGAGTGTGCATTCGCGTACAACTAGCAAAAAAAAGTGAGTTCCTTTCCCAAAGGTCACTTTTTTCAGGAAAAAGTCCATTTAAAACCCTGAACTCGTAGAGGTCAGACGATTTGAACCTCGAACTTCAAACCCCGGTCGTTTGAACCCTAAACTTAGCAATCTCAGTTTAAATCGAACCCTGGACATGTTTTCCCCCACAGAGAAAAAATAAACTCAAACTGAATAATTTGCTAATGTTACTGACTAAGATGGCCCACATGTCATATACATCTTCTATCTCTCTCTACTATTCCTCCCGGCTGAGCAGCACGGACTGACCTCGTCCTCACGGACGGCGCGCCCCAGCTCCATGCGGTCGGTCGGCGCAGCACACCCACGCCCGCCGTGCCCCTGGCCGCCGTGCCCGCACGCCCGTCGCGCCCCCGGCCGCCGTGCCCCTGGCCGTCGTGCCGCACGCCCGTCGCGCCCCGGCCGCCGTGCCCTTGGCCGCCGTGCCCGCACGCCGGTCGCGCCCCGGCCGCCGTGGCCGTCGTGCCCCTGTCCACCGCGAACGTGCGACCCGAAAAATAATAATATTCACCTCTATGTATTCCTTTTGGAAGCGAGAAATAATTTCTTCAGCCTTTAGGTGCGAGAAGAATTGATGCTATACTGGCCTTGTTCTTTCATTGTCAGGCTTTACAAATTGTCTGATCTCAGTTGGAGAAAATAAGAAGAAAAATCAACGATTGAATCACTCTGCCTGCACTCATGGTCTGAAACTCTGGATTGAGAAATCTTAATGATGTGGGAGAGGTACTGTGGGCAAGCGCTGCGCTGCAGTGCTGCACTGCTGCTATTGCCTCGGTGCAGAAGCACTGCCGTTCTTGCCGGAATACGATGCGCTACCGCTGGCCGGCGTGAGCCCGCGGCTGGGGATTGTTTCGGAGCTCGGCCGTGCGCTGCGCCGGCGCGGCGTGTGTTGGGGATTAGCGGCGAGGAAGGGGGCTGGACCGCGAGAAACTAACTCGCCGGCGGCCGCGTGGTGGCGGCACGACGTCAGCTGAGGTGAGCGGACATGCGGGCGATTTGAGATGAGGAGAGATGGGGATTGGGGTAGGTGATGAATATGACATGCGGGCCCACTAGTTAGTGAGACAATTGGTATTCCCGGTCGGGATGCTCTTTTTCCCGGTGCGCCAAACATGTCCAGGTTCGATTTAGACCAGGATTGTCAAATTCAGGATTCAAACGACCGGAATTCAAAGTTTAGGGTTTAAATCGTTCGACCTCTACGAGTTCAGGGTTTAAAAGTTTCCCTTTTTTCATGACCCACGAACCCACAGAATGGCACGTGCTGACCGCGCAGCAAACGAAAATTTGTGCGTACGGCACCTCGCATGCATGTACAAGGCCACCGCATGCATGTACATCTGCTGTAGGTCCTTGTACCAGGCGATGCATGTATATTCCGATACTGAAATACAAAAAGCTATTCGTATAAAAAGCTATTAGTATTAGTATACCGACCGCAGTATAAAAATCCTATTAGTACTAGCAAACTTACCCGTGCGTTGCTACGGGTTTACTTTTATTAAAGATTTTTTAGGTAGAAGAATTTCACCAATTAAAAAAAGTCTTGACGGGGCTATCTTGACTTGGCCGCAATTATCGTCATAAATTACAGTGACTTCCTGTCAGGCCATGCTACCGTAAAAGATGTCAAGTCTTTCTTGATGATTGTTGTCGGACCGCCAGAAAATGGTGCTCACTTTGGTGTACATGTGAAGAAAGTGTTATTCCGTTCCTGACGTCGTATATAGCACCGTCATGACTCATGACACATTCACACCTAGTAATTGAAATTCTTTAGTTTATGTGTGTTGTACCAATTGTCGTGTATATTACTCGTTGGCGCCGGTGCGCGGTAGATAAAAATTGTCCACTTTCTATACTTAAGCTCTATATAAGTGCCTAGCATTGGACATGGGCTTAAAAACAGGAATACATGTTCAAGTCAGGATATTCGTCAAAAATTAATTCAGAAAGATATAAGAACACCAACGGTGTGCCAAATATCAAATTTGCCAAGTCGTTCACGAGTGGCATCAATCCTAAGTTTCCATTCTCCCTCCATGGTGACGAACGCCAAATTTTCTGAAATGAGACCTAGCAGTATCCAAAGAAAAAAAATCCCATCTCCCTGCCTTGCATCACCACGTTACCCAACAGCCCAGACTCCTCTGGAAAAATGCCCACTCACTCGTATTGTTAAGAGCTTTTGACCGCCAGCGCCATGGCTCCATGGACACATGCTGCTTCCTTTTGCCCTGCAGTTTGATGGTGCAGCGATGGAGGACTCCATGGCGCTGCTCTTCCTGCCCGTCGATCTGGAGCACCGGCCAAAATTTGTGCTCCTCCTCCCGATTGTACTCTCCTAATCTCCTTCCTCCTGCTAGGAAAGCTCAAGTGGGTTGAGCTCGTTCATTTTCTTGAGGTTGTGATGGATTCAGCCTCGAATTCGGATGTAGCGGGCCACGCTTCGTCCATGTCTTGGCGGCTTGGCACTGCGGCCTCTTCTCCGGGCGCTGCTGGGCGGCGAGGCCCGTGTAAGCGCGCAGGGACACACGGACTGACGCCGAAGGGATCTTGTCGGCAGGGGCGGCGGGAGTGGCCGCTCCACGCGACGCGAGAGGGAAGGAGCTGGCCAGCAGGGGCGGCGCCAGGTGTGCTAACTGCTAGTAACTGCTAAGGCTGCTGCCTACCGTCGACCTCATCTTCTCGAAGGGGTCGCAGAAGATGCGGTCGTGCGAGCGGGGGCGTCACAGAAAAAACGATTCGATCTGTTTAAGAGTTAGGACCGCAGGTTAAGTTTCTAGTCTTTGAGGGGGTAAATTGAAAAAAGAACGACGTACGACCGGCACCCGTACTGATATTATATAGTAGAGATTACGGAGTTGTACAAAGTACACACAACATGTTGTACAAAGTACACAGAACATGAATTAAAAAAATGACACACAACAGGTTGTTCAAAGTACACAGAACAGGTTGTACAAATTACACAGAACACGACGTATACAAAAAAAACTGACACAAGATGTACAAGTACAAAAAAAATGGAGTAAAAAAACTGACTCAAGTTGTACAAGTACACAGAAAACAGAGTACAAAATTGCACAAAATAGGAAGTACAAAGTATACAATAGTGAGAGTACAAAGTACATAGAACAGAATGTACAACCTATACAGAACCGGATGTACAAAAAAAAGTTTGTCGAAACCTATCAACATGGAATCTAGTTTTGAAGATCTCGACTCGAAGAGCTCAGAAGTGAAAACGGTTCATAATTTGGATTAGCGGTTCTCAAAATATTTCGTTTTGAAAATCCGGTTTTCAAAAATAAAAGGGAAAACTAGCCTCCCACCTCCCGTATCCCTTTCTTTCTCATCCTCCCACGTTTAATCTGGTGGCGACACTTGGCGGACATGCAAACAGCTACAGGGACCGATCGAGCAGAAGACGACACTTGTCACGACGAGAGTGAGCGTCAGGTTCCCTTTGCAAAGGGAACCCTTTTTGTAGTGATTACCAGTGCCTTCCCGTCGTTGGTGTTCTTAGCAGGGGCAGGATCACTGCATTTCTCGGGCCAAGTGTGGCTGATAGCACCGCCCGGTGTTTGTATCCAGATTAATGTTTTGAGATTGTAATAAAAAAGTAGAGCCAGCCGGATTGAAGTAGAGGTAGTCGTAAGGATGACAATTTTACTCATGGATACGGGTACCGGGTACCGTACCCGCATGGGTAGGGTATGGGCACAATTTTATGCCCACGGATAGTACCCATACCCTACCCGTTAAGTCACGGGTAGGGCATGGGTATAGCCTTATACCCATGGGTATACTCATACTCTACCCGTTTGTACTACCATGTGGACCGTACCCGTGAAGCTGTAACATTTATTCTCGTGAGCTTGTGAACCTATGTAAAAATTATCATCAATTGTTAATTTGAGTTCAGATAATTGTTATGTACTTGCTGAGTTGAGATAAATGTTTTTCTCTTATGAAATGTAATGTAAATTTATGCATAACTTGTGTACTATTTAATCTACCCGTTGGGTACCCAGTGGGAATTGGGTACCCGTCGTGTATGGGTATGGGTAAAGTTTCATACCCGCGGGTACGGGTATGGGTAGAATTTTTTACCCATCGACTACACGGGTATGGGTATGGTATTTCTCTACCCGCCCCATACCCTACCCATTGCCATCCTTAGGTGCCGCAGTCGGATCTTTCTTCTCAGCTTCCGGAAATCACTAAGAAATGCCAACTTTTTTGAAGGTCCGCTCTGCTTGCTCCTAGTTTTAGTGTCACATTTTCTTTCCCCATGCATTCTTTGTTTGTCAAGTCGCCTCATCCTTTTACATGGTCTATATGTCCGCATGTTCCTCAAGGGCCATTACGAAAAGAAACGTGGACGAGGAAGAGAGAGAAGTTGAGGGAATTTCGAGCTTGTGTCAGTTGTGTGTTGGGCTAGAGTAAGGGATTCATTAACTTGTGTAGCTGAGTTAGGATGGGGACATTCCAACTTTATGACTCGGTTCACACATAGTCCTTCTCTTGATTATGTCTTGCACTATTATTAATTCCTATCTTTTCTGACAAATTCCCTACCCTCTTTTCATTAACTTACTACTATTATTCTACCTCATGCTCATGCAAAACAATCTAACAGATGGGTCACTTGCCCTAAACATTTTTTATTAGTATTCTTCTCGTGGTTCTAGTATATTTTCTGGGTCCTACCATTAACCTGTACCCAACATCCTAAAAATGTCCACAGAGAAGCTAATCTTCATGGATGTAGGTCACAATATAGTATGTGGTTGAAATACATTCTCCTCATATCGGATACCATGGTGATATCATTTATCTTCCTCGTGCTCTAGAAAAACCTTTGTAGTATTTTTTAATATAGATAATTTCACTATTGAGCTAGTTTGGTACAATGCATAGAACACATTTTGTGGTACGCTGACAAATCAAAACCATGTTATCTACTTATATCAAACTTTTTTATTTGTGTTCTTCTTGCCATTAAAGCTGTGTTATCTTTTGTTATTCAAAATCCATCGATATACTATCATGATATTATTATTCAGAAAGAACTTGTAGAATAAATGAACTCCATGTACATTAAGATACAAATTGTTATAGCATTCTATTATTTGAGGTTAACAACTCATTCGCTAGGCTTAGTGAAAATTCTAGTTTGTAAAATATATTTTAAGAGTATTTCGGGGATGTGTAAGATACTTGCTTCTTATGATGGATTTCAATGTAAATCTAAAAACCCAACATTGTCGCGTTACACTTTTGTAAGTATTTTCCCCCAGTATTATTTATACAAAAATGATTGGAAGATACTTAATATAATACAATAATATTTTACTATTGATATTTATGTAAGGAAATACATGCACGATATAGTCAAAGCTTGAGGCTAGACCGCGTTGAATCTATATGAGCACCAACATTTATTACCACTTAGAGGAATATGAAATAAATATAGTGTATACAAAAGTGGGTGTACATAAGTTCATAACAATAAAGATGAGTGTACATTAATCTAGAGAAATGCATAAATGCAGTGAGTAATTGATAAATATCCAATATTTTATGGTGGCTCTATCTAAACCAATTCAAGAAATGGCAAACATGAAATAAATACATGATACAAAAGTACATCATATATTTACTAATTGTGTAAGATTTTATTGCACCTATACAACAACCATAAATAATGTGGTGCCAAAGAAAATATATTATAATCAATAGTGGTACAAATATGGCAGAAACATTGAAAGATGTGACATTTAATTGAACTTAATACAGTAAGATCTTTTATAATAAAAATAATATTTGGCTACAAGTTTTATGTGTGAGGAAATCGGCGCATGATACATCGATGCATGAGATTTAATCAACATTTCTCCTACGTAAAAACGATCCTTAAATACAATAGGGAGGAATAAATTAAGTATAGTGGATACAAAATCTGGAGTATTAGTGTAGAGCTAGAAAATCTGTGAACATTCATTTAAAGATATGCATAAAATATAATTAATCCATGGTTTGATGGTGTCCCTATAAAAATATTCGCAAAGGAGATTGGTAGAAAGGACCCAAAAGGCGACTGACAAAGCAGGGCAAATACAAGCAATATCTTCTCGTTATATGGCACTCATCAATAGAAAAGCAAGGATGGTTGCCTACAAAACTGCAGTTGCTCTCTTTGTCATTGTGATGATGTCTTCTATGATGCCATCCTATCATGCAAGTATGCTACAATTTCCTTGTTTAGTCTGCAGTTTGCACTCGTGAAAGAAAAAATCTAGCTATATTCCTGTTTATTTTTGTATGCATGCTAACTAAGTTGTTGATGTTGTAATGTATTGCATTTGTAGTTGGAGGATGGAAATGTGAGGCTTTACAACACTGCACTGCTTCGTCATGCCACTCTAATTGCAAAGCAAGAGGATTTAGTGAAGGTGGTCGCAGTTTTAGTTCCACATGCAATGACGGTTTGGATAAGTGTTGCTGCCAAGGATTGGGTAGGATGCCAAAATGATACCATCGATGGTTATCATATTTGTGAAAAACTGTGTTGATGAATAAAATCATTTCATGTAATTGATCAACATGCATTTACTGCATTAGTTAATCCTAATTAAATAATTTCGGTTTCTTACTGGACTTCCTTTTACGGTTTTCTCTCCCTACTCCATGCAAATGAAGGTTGTACTATATTCATATTCCATTCGACAAATGATTAGTAGTTCAGTACTTTGTTGTAAGAGTTCTGTTAGGGCTACGTGTGTCATACTGAACAAGTAATGCTAGTGCCACCAAGACAATCCCTCGAGCTTTCTTGATTTTGCAGGTCGTGGTAATGAAACATAAATATCTAAAAAAAGATTGGCATCTCCTTTTCATCTTAACTAGCAAAAATTGGCGGGGTGGCACGTCGCGCTGGGCCGACCATGCGGCAATTTAAGCAATGCTAACGACAACCACAATACACAATGCTAACCAATGCTAATTGTCTAACTGATAATGTCATCCATCGTTAAAAACAACTGCGAAGGTACATCTCAATGAGAAGTGAATAGAGCCCATTTTCCGGTCCATGCAGACTCTAATTTAGGGCCCCTAGGCTCGTTATGTTGCAAATCCTACCTTATCTTACTGACCAGTAGCGTCGACGTTTCTAACACATCAGTGATGGTGTATTGGGTAGCTATGTATAGGACCCATCATCTTCCATGGTACCGGCGAACTGGGTACACTAGATAATTTTTTCTCCAAGGCGTCATGCTCTCTATTCGTGCTGCTACCTCGAGTATGTTGTATGTTTGCGGTATCACCAGAGTCAATACCTGCCCCAGAAACCACGGAACCAATTGAATGAACGCCGTCAGCGCAGGCAGAATACTGTTACAAGTGAGCAAAGACTCAACACGACTCGCGGCCAATGACAGGCACAACTTCGAGACATAAGACAACTCCCGAAAACCTACGGTTTCCCTCCTCATATCCGAAGAAAGGCACTTGCAATTATCCTCGAACATTTAAAGTATGGTTCTCATGCTTTCGCACGGTTTTATCTAGACTCTCATTATCCGACTCTTGCATACATTAATTGTACTAAGTATGAAAATAATGCAAAATCTTACATACTCCCTAGGTAAAACATCACTAACAACTTCGGCAAACAACAAATGGTCGATGCACATACCTATAGAAAAACGCATATCAGAATGATTATTCTATCCTACGCACAACGTTCAACTTTCAATCAATCTTGTACTTCCTCTGATAAAAAATAACTGTCTGCAGTTTTGAACTGTGCTTAGTTCAAAATGGATCAGTGGATCTTCCGCGCCAAGACGTCCCCTGGCTGCATGCTCGACCTTTCGTACCCTTCCTCTGCCTCCTCCTCCACGCGTGACCTCTCCCTCCCCGGTGGAGCCGTCGTTCATGGAGCATTTATTCAGATTTAACAGTCACATGGAAAATATGGTCAGCTATCCTCAAAAGAGAACTATTTGAGGTTTAACAAGATTTTTAGGCATATTCTATAAGATCTTGCATCTAGGTACTTATTATCTACCAAATTACCGTTGGCACCACAATGCTGTAGAAGCTTATTTAATCAACATGAACGACAGAAACACCTTCATACTCTGTTTTATTAGGGATTTGAGTGGGTCGGTCGAAGACATGGATGAACGTCAAGGATCTGCGGATACATAGATGTTGACTTTGGAAATATTTGCATAATCAAATATGCATACCATGTAAATCTCGCATATATGTGCAGATCATTTGTTAATATATTGCAATCACATGACAAACAGGATCAGCTAGCATCAAAGTCGAACTATTTTTAATTTATCCTGGTTCGATAGGATATTTCATTTATGTAATTCGATCTCCCGAATTAATATTGGCATCACGACGATAGGATTGTATACTATACAATCCCATTGGGTATTTCATTTATGTAATTTGTACCCTATTTATTAGGGATGCAACTGGGCCGGCCAGAGAGACAAGAGGAACCATTACTGTAAAATTGGAAACCGTCAGGCAAACATTCTTTCCCAACGAGCAGGTATGTCACCACTCATACTCATCGACATTAGCATATTATTTCATTTTAGTTGTTACATACATGTACTTAGACTGAACTCAAAACATTTTACATACTCCCTCCGTTCCAAATTAATTGACTTCCTTTTGCCCACATGTGGATGTATCTAGACATGTTACAAGTATAGATACATCCACATTTGGACAAATGGAAGTCAATTAATTTGGAACGGAGGGAGTATCATTTTGCCACCACAGTTTACTAGTCGGTCAGACATAGCAATGTCTTGCTGGCAATCTGCACCAGTTGATGCCATTTGTTATATTGGAGAGTGTATCTTGGATAGTAATGACCTTGATGGCTATGTCGCTATGAGATGTATATGTTCTGTTTGGAGGCAAGCCATTGCACCTTTGATCAGGGCGGCAAGCAGGGCGACATTGAGATCCTCCGTGTTCGGCCGCACAAATGGATTGTTCTTGAGGAGCATATTAACATTAACGTTGAAGTTAATGATAAAGGTGTAGATCGGGTATTGGTCAATCTTTCCACTGGAAGGATGGTGAAGCGTCGTATTTCAATCTTCAGCGACCATATTTTTGTTGGATCTTCTGACGGGCTACTGATTTTCATCGAAGAAAATGATCCATACATTGTCAAAGTATGGGAGCCGTTCACGGGCTATCATGTGCAGTTTGCAACCGGGTTTATCCACGATCAACATTGCCATTTCGCTGTGGAGACTCATGGTGTCCCAAGATTGTTTTATGTCCCTGGATATTATTATAATCCTACTGTCATGTGCTATGATATATAAAATGGTAGTTCCGAGGTTATGTTTGGTGATATGCCGGTTGGGAGTGTGGCGAGTATGACTTCATACAAGAGTGATGTGTTTGTGCTTTTTAAAAATCGCCGGTTGTTCAAGATAACCGGGACTGGTCATGCAGTGCACGGTGAACTCATTATGATCCACATGCCTCCAGAAGCTGAACCTAATGTGATGATACAATATATGGTAGTATCCGAAGGCAGTCTCCTGCTTGTGGTCATGGGAACTATGCAATTGTTAATTTTCCGTGTTGATGTTGAGCAGAGGACTGCTAAACGCATTTATAATCTTGGTTGCCGGACACTTTTCTTAGGTCATAAGAGGTGTATCTCGGTTAATGCAGACAATTTCTCAGCAATCAGACGAAATTGCTTATATCAAGTATGTATCTTACCACTTACGGGGCAATATGAAATTGGTGAGTATAGTTTGATTAGTTTTCAGAAGCATACGATTTATCAACCTTTCACCAATGACATACTCTATGCTCTTGGGACAAGGCCTTTTAGCATGTCGGAGGTCCTTATGCAATATTGCTTGTTTCAAAACAGGCGTAAGAGACAACTTTTATGGGCGGAAGAAATATAGGTAAAACAATTTCAGGTTGTGGTTGTATTGAGCAACTTTAATTATATTTTTCTTCTATTTTTATCTAAAAAATTATGTTTATCTTCATTTTGTGTAAGATGGATATGGATGTTTATTAATTACTTATTTTCTTTGATTCCTGATCAAAATTAATTTCCATATGCGTGCTTGTGAATATATATTTGTAATTAAACATGTGAACTCGGTTACTATTGAGTAATACTTTTCGGCAAATAGGGGGTGGGGGTGTGTGTTTCGAATATGTGGTGCATATTTGAAAAGGGCAGTGGAGAAAAAATATTCACGTTAAATATTGTCAAATCTCATCATATTTGAATAGTCGACGTGCGATCTTTGTTTAGCATAGTAAGGAATATTTATTCATAGTGCTTGAACAGAGTTGTTTGTCGAGTATTGCATTTGGATGAATTTTGCATGGATGTTGGCATATGAGGCTATAAAGATCGGATTGGGCTAAATATTACAATCTACAATGCACCCAGAAATTCATGCAAAAAATTCACGCCATGAATCCGTGCAAGATTATGTGACTAAACTTTGTGTGGATGTCGTGTTGAAACCGATCTAACCGAACAAAAAAGGATAAGTAAATCAAAATCCAAATGAATCTTGGGCCAAACCCTTTGAAATGAATCTAGTCTAGAACACAAAAGACACAACACTAGCATCTTGTGTCCAAGCATATCAGAAAAAATCAATAACTTTTACAAAATAAATATTATTAGAATCATCATAAATTATATAATCATATTATATACTCCGTACATTTTGTATTATAGAGTTCTCTATATGTTTAGTCAAGTTTTTGACCTTGACTAAACCCAGAATGCAGGGTAATTTGGGACGGAGAGAGTAGGTATCTTCTACTCGTTTTCGACAAACCTCAAAAACACCCTAAAATTTATGTTTTCCCCATTTTTTATCCAATCATGCCACGTGGCAAAAATCCCGATCAACTGTCATCCTCGGCGTCGGTTGACCGGTACAACCCGCGTCTCCCGGAAAAATCTTCGTCATTCCTCGGAGACCAAGTCAGCCCTCCGCCCGGCCACTCGCAGCCCCGCCCGCACGTCACTCTGCTCAGTGTCCCAGCCGGCGCCTTGACTCCACGCCGGCCGTCGCCATCCACCTGCAGCTTTCGCTCGCTCCCACGCGACTAAGACACCACGACCGTCCCGTCCCGAGGTGCCCGCCCGGAGACCACGCAATGGAGTCTCCTCTGACTTCCTCTCCTCTCCTGGCTCTCCAACCGCACCGGCGGCGAGTTTATAACGCG
Source organism: Poa pratensis (assembly GCA_947311845.1). NCBI lineage: Eukaryota > Viridiplantae > Streptophyta > Magnoliopsida > Poales > Poaceae > Poa > Poa pratensis. The sequence continues at coordinate 8,659,531 of CAMZMU010000065.1, forward strand.
CGCGCCCTGGATCAGCTCAGTTTAGTTAGCTGGCGTGGGTGGAGACGACGAGGATGATGATGATGGCGGAACCGGGCTGGTCCGCCCGAGCCACGCCGCCGTCGGCGCAGGACGCGGCGGAGGCCGCCGTGCGCGCGGTCGGGTGCGGCTACGACCTCACCGACGACCTTCGCCTCTTCCGCGTCAAGACGTCCCCCGGCCGCCTCCTCGACCTCTCCTCCCTGTCCTCCGCCTCCACACGTGACCTCTCCCTCCCCGGCGGCGCCGTCGTGCACGACGTGCCCGCGGGCATCGTCGCAGACAAGGGCGAGCGCGCGCGGTTCCGTTCCGACGCGCTCCCCTTCGCGCAGATGGCGGAGCAGGTGAACCAGTCACTGCTCTCCCTGCCGCCGGGGACGACCAAGATCCCCTCGGGCCCCTTCAACGCCATGTTCGACTACCGCGGCTGCTGGCGCCGCGACGCCGCCGCCACGCGGACGCTCTGCTTCGACGCCCGCCTCGTCGAGCTCTACGCCGTCGAGGCGCCCCGCGCCGGGCGGCTCGCCCTCCGCGAGGAAGTCGTCCGCGACGTGCCCTGCTCCTGGGACCCCGCCGCGCTCGCCGCCTTCGTCGACCGGTACGGCACCCACGTCGTCGTCGGCGTCAGGATGGGCGGCAAGGACGTCGTCTGCGTCAAGCAGCTCAGGGGCTCCACCCTCGCGCCGCGCGACGTGCAGGCCAGGCTCAAGAAGCTCTCCGACGACGTCTTCTCCCAGGATCGCCGCCGGGAGAATTCTGCCGCCAAGAGTGGCGGGTCATCACGACGGGCAGTTCCCGGCCCTGGTTCGGCTGCCTGGCGCACGTTCAGGTCGCCGGTGATCTTCAACAAGGACGACGTCGTCGGCATCCACGTTAGGCGAGGCGGCGTCGACGACGGGCAGAGCCACGACGAGTGGCTCACGACGGTCGCCGGCTCCCCGGACGTCGTCTCGATGGCCTTCGTGCCAATCACCTCCCTGCTCGCCGGCGTCCCCGGCCGCGGGTTCCTCAACCACGCCGTCAATCTTTATCTGAGATGTAAGCATATGCCACACCAGATTTTACTTTTTCTTCTCCGGTGCGTGTCGGATCATTGTCCCTTGACTGTTTTGTGGTGGTTGCGAAATCAGATAAGCCACCGATAGAGGACCTGGAGCAGTTTCTCGAGTTCCAAATGCCGCGGCAGTGGGCGCCGGAGTTCGGCGAGCTGCCTTTGGCGCTCGGCCCGCAGAGGAAAAAGACCAAGAACAGCCTCCCGTCGCTCCAGTTCACGCTCATGGGGCCCAAGCTCCGCGTCAACACCGCGAAGGTCGACTCCGGGGGCCGGCCAGTGACCGGCATCAGGCTGTTCCTGGAAGGCAAGAAGAACAACCGACTGGGCGTGCACCTGCAGCACCTGTCAGCCACGCCGGGGGCGATCACCGTCATCACCGGCGACGCGGTCTCCAAATGTGCCAGTGCCGCAACCGTGAACGAGCGCGCCTACTTCGAGCCGGTCAGGTCACCGCTGCTGACGCACGCGTGCACGGCGCCGGTGCAGCACAACGGGGCACGCATCGACGACTGCGCGGCCGTGGTGACCGCGGCGTGGCTGGAGGTGCGCGAGGCGTGCCTGAAGAAGGTCCTCTACCTGCGGCTCGGCTTCTCCGGCGTGGCGCGGACCAAGATACGGCGGTCGGAGTGGGACGGGCCGCTCGCCGTGGCCCGGAAGTCGGGCTCAATATCGGCGATGTTTAGCGCCGCGCTGTCGGGAACCGTCGTCGCGGCGCAGCCGCCTGAGGCACTGGAGGGGAAGGTGGAGGTGAACTCGGCCGTGTTCCCCAATGGCCCGCCGGTGCCGCTGCCAGTGCAGAGGATGGCGAAGTACATTGACACGACGGAGGTGACGAGGGGTGCCGACGATCTGCCGGGGTACTGGGTGGTCACCGGCGCCAAGCTGTGCGTGGAGGGCGGCAAGATCGCGCTCAAGGCCAAGTACTCGCTGCTCATCTCGGTGCCAGAGGACGGCGATGCTTGAGGCCATCTGCTTTTTAGTTGTGCATATTGTTGTACAGTAGAGAGTGCACGCACACAGAGTTACAGGTAAATGGTCGTGTAAATCAAGACCAGATAGAGCTGCGTGAGTAATAGAGCCGTAGAAAAAGAGTTGGAATTGTACATTTTGAGCAGAACAAGAGCCATCTTGCCAAAGATAGTGCCAGATTCAGTTTTTACATCATGCATGGTGAGATGGATTGGTATGAAACAGCCTCCCCTACATCAGACGTTTATATTACAAAACTGAATTCAGAAGAACCCGAATCTCTTACATGATCCTCGTCTCGCAAGTTCAATTACAACACTAACAAAAACGCAGGTGCTTCTCATGTAGTATACGCTAAGAACCGAGCCAGTGTTGTATCGAAAGATGGTACGCTCAGTTTCTCAGGGTTGATTCGGTACACGGTGTAGCATAGTTCATAAGTGGGTTATCAACAAAGAACAACTCTAGCGTGTTGGTATGATGGATGGTGCTAGATTGTAAGAAAGGCAGTTGGCCACATGCTAAACATCAGAGCAAACATTGCAACAAGGTAAGTTGAGGGGTAGATTATCTCATTATCGTGTAAGCATGACAGCAAATACAGTAATTCTTAAAGTAAAGTAATTTGACGGCAACTTCTGCAAGAACATTGAACACCATTTGGTGTGGTGTTTTCCGTTGTTACTTCTATATATCAACTTGATGACATATCTTCAGTACTAAGGGCAATTCCAACGCGGCGACCCAAACAGACATATTTCTTATCCATCTTTTGTCCATTTTGGTCGATAAACGGATAGCGTCCGGCCCATTTCTGGCATTTCCTGACCAGTGCACCCAACAGGACGGCCCATTTGGTTTGTCATGCCCTTTTTTTCGATTCAACCAAATTTTGACACATTTAACCCAAATAAGTTAGTAAATCATGGCATTAGAAACATTGTATCAAAAGAATATCCTGCCATGCCATGCTGGCATAGAAACATTGTATCAAAAGAATATCATGTCATGCCATGCCGGCAAACAAACATTGTACCCAAAAACTACACGAGCCCACTTCCATGCCCCGACCATAGTTCCATGAACCACTTAACACAAATGAGATGATCAATCATCTCGCTCTATGAACCACTTTTGCTTCTCAAACCAAGCCCTTTTACTCAAGGTTAAGGTGATCGTCATGATCTGGGCCTACTCGGTGAGTAGAGGATGCTAACCTTCCCCAACCTTTTCCTTGACTTCAATGGCTCTTGAGCGGGTATTCTCCTCATCGATCTCGAGGTTCATTTTTTGTATTCAAATAAGTTATTCGAGTTCTCCTCTCTCTCCCGGCGCTTCCTCTCTCCTTTCTCCCCCTTATTCTCAACTGCCTTGGCCTTTTGGGATATGAACCCCTACAAAGTTTCGTGCAAAGCAATTGTTTGCGCATCATGCTTGGCCTCTATCATGGTGTTGGTCCTCACCCTAGGCCTCTTCTCACTAGGGGATTCCTTGTCGATGGTCGGTTCGGCTCCATCTCTTTTCATGGACGCCATTAGCTCCTTCCACTTTGGACAATCCTTGGTCTTGCGCCCACAACAGATGAAGGTAAATGCCTTGCCCCCATTTTTAGACCTGAAGGTCTCCAAAGATTGAAACGCCTATTTGAGAGATGAAACGAAGAGGATCGAGATACATTCATATGAAGTAGTCAACATACAAAAGACAGGGGTCGGGAATGAAAACCATACCATGTCTTTCACCCCAATTCCAGGTCGGCGCTGAACATCTTCATAGGCGCTTGCGAATTTGCTACACTCCTCTTGAATGATCCCCCATATCTTTTGGAGTGAGGTCTCGTTGCAGTCACTCTCAAATTTATGGGGCTTGAAGCACCTTTGCTCATGGAAGTGATCATAGCACCTCTTCTAAAAGGCCTTCCCTTTTTGCTTAGCCCCAAAGATTGCACTTATCCCCATTTCCATCCATGCTTGGCAAAGCATCTTGTCCTTGTCCATGGAGTATGGTATATCTCCCTTTTGACAGAGGAGTAATTTTCTATCTCGGAACATTGAGATATATGCACACCTTTGTAATTACCGAGTGACTGCCATTTTGATCACCAAATTAAGGTCATGATGATTGATAGTGCCAAAGCAACACTTCGTGTATGCACAACCTTAATAACCTCATGGTCTAAGGACATGTCATATAATAACCTTACTGCGATATGTCACTAAGGACAAAAGACACTTTGGAGTCTCTTAGCATATCAACGATTTGGGTCTACCGAGCCAATTGTTTTCACCAATAATATGCTACTCACTGATGCTAACATAAACAATGTCTTAGACCAGGAAAACACGGTCATCAAGCAAACAACGAATTAGTCTAAAGGCAAGACTAGGGTATCTTTATTCTGTTCATGTCTCTGCACGTGCGTGTGAGTTTTTCCTCTGTTAGACCACAACAGTTATAGCATAGAATCATGAAGCATAATTATGAATCAGATGTTAATTCTTATTGCCTTTTGGGGATACATCCAACACTTACATCTAGCCACCCGTCATCTTCCACGCATCATCCGTAGCGACAGGTCGCATCTTGCGGGAGCGCCTTGACCCATTCTCGCGCCTCGAGCTCTGCCCTGACATTCGAGGTGAGTCTCGTGGGCGCGCGGTGTTTCCTTGTGGGGATCGATTTGGGGGACTCCAGATCCGTTTCGATTTCAGATCCATTTCGAGTTCTGATTCCAGATCCGTTTCGATTCCACCATTAGAGTTTGCGGCATGTTTATCCTTGGATTTAGGATTTCTATTAAGGTTCGGGGATGGAGTTCGTCGGCTTAACTGCAATCCCTTTTGGGTGTTTGTTAGGTTATTGAACGAGATAATTGCCGACCAGATTTAATCTTCCGATTACACAACATGCATAGAGAAGTGATTCGTTTACTGTGTGATTCACATAATCACATTCGATCGGCTTACACATTATAGGTAATTCCCCTTTTATATCAAACTATTTTACTTGTATTCTTCTTGTCATTAAACTGATTTTTTTTGTTCAAAATCCATCGATATACATGATATATTATTTTCAGATAGGACTTCAGAAAATGGAAGACGTCATGCACATTAAGATACATAATTGTTATAGCATTCTGTTATTCAAGGTTACAAATTCATTTTCTTCGCTTAGTTTAAACTCTATGTTGTAAAACATATTTTTATAATTTTTTGGGATGTTTAAGATACTTGCTTATTATGATGGATTTCAATGTAGATCTAAACTAACAGTATTGTCGAATTACACTTTTGTAAGTATTTTTCCATAGTTTATTATGTATACAACACTTGGTAGCAAATAACATTTTAAAGTATTATTAGAGTACGATACTATCAAGTTATATGTAACTAAATAGGTGATTCTAGAGACTATATGAAGTGCCAATTATCAGCTATTCTTCGACTCATGTCTTTTCCTCTCCACTCAGTCGGGGCAGAAATATTTAGCTAGTGGCACATGTGGTCTGCGTCAGGCAGCTCAGGGGCTCCACCCTCGCGCCGCGCGACGTGCAGGCCACGCTCAAGAAGCTCTCCGACGACGTCTTCTCATCGCAGCCGGGAGAATTCCGCCGCCAAACCCCCTCACCTCCTCTGCCCGTGGAAGCGGTGACTTCGGTTCAAGGCCCACTTTGTGTGGCCCGGCCCACTCTGAACTCTTCTGGATCATCTGCAACCGCGTTGCCCACCGACTGCTCGCCCGTGTTCGCTGTTACTCGCTCGTCGTCTTCCTCTGAGACCCCTGCGGCCGCCTCGACTGCCCCTCCTTTCCGCAGACGGCAACCCCTTTGCCTCTGCCTTCTGGATCCCGGCTTGCTGCCCTCCCCCCCCCCCCCGGCCCTCTCCCCCAGTTTGCAGCCCGTCCCCGTGACACTCTTCCCCTTCTCAGCTCTGAAACCTTCCCCTCTCTCCTCTCGACGCCCGCTCCTATTCCCCTTTCGTCTTCCCCTCCCCCCGCTGGTCAACTTTCTCTGCTCGGCCGCTCTGATGCTCCTGCAATGGCGTCTGCCTCCTCCCCACCTTCCTTTTTGGAGGTGGCGTGCTCACCCTCTAAACCCTCTCCTCCCCGCCGCAGACTCCCACCTCCACCACTTGACCCCAACGTCCCCGTGTGCTTCCGCTGCCTCTCCCCCACGCATTTCCGGCGCGCCTGCAGAGATCCCGTCCGTTGCCGGCGCTGCCGCTGTTCCGGCCACATCCGTAAGAACTGCCGCGCCGTTTTTGACTCCCCTGTTCCGCCGCCTCTCTCCCCTCCTCCCAACCCCTGTTATTCTATTTTCAGCTCCGAGATGAACCCGCTCTCAGCTGCTCTGGCCGAGGCTGCCGCTGTGGTGGCTGCTCAGGAGGCGGCGAGATCCTCCGCCGCGGCGGTGCCCTCCCCCGTGCCTTTTGTCGCTGATGTGTCTGATGAGGAAGAGGAGGACCCCGAGGAAAGGGTGTCCTGGCACACTACGGACAGCGACACCATCCCCGCCGCCTCCTCGCCGACGGTCCCCTCCGAGGAGTGGGACGAGGAGCTGCAGGCTCCCGTGCTGCCCGATGCCTACCTGGGCGATGCTGAGGACCTGGAGGAGCCCCAGCGCCCTGACTACGCTGATGTCTACCTCCCGTTCGTCCCTATGCCCCACTATGATAACTTGGCGTTTGCCTTCCTCCACCCTCCCCACGCTTCCCCCGCCCCTGTCATCCACCAAGCTGCTCTGGTTGGGTGCGGCCCAAACAGAGTTTCTCTCCGGTCCTCTTCCAGGGGGGCCAAACTGGCTGTCTTTCTCTCGGCCTTCGACAGGGAAAACGCCGTGCTCAACGGTCCCTACGTCGGGCACGAGTCCACTGTCCACTTTGAGCGCCACAACGAAGCCGACAACCGTTTCTTGTTCAACCATGAGCTTTTCGCTGCGCTCTCCATCGAGGACTTCCCTCTTGAGCATTGGTTCCGTGAGCACATCTTGGACGCCTCTCTTCCCTATGCCAACCCCCACCATATTGACCCCATTTGCCTCTCCGGGATCGACTACACCGCGGTTCTCATCACTGTCAAGGCAGAGTCCATCGCCGACATTCCCTCCTCCCTCAACTTCAAGAACCATTGCAGCACCGGCTCGGTGGGTCAGGTGTCTATCCTGGCCTTTGAGGACATCCCCGGTTCGCCTCCTTCCTCCGGCCCTAGCTCTCCTTCTGGTGGGTCGGATTCGAATGACTTTGAGCCCGGCTTCGAGGAGGTGGAAATTGATGGCGACATGGGGTTCGGCGACGTTCTGGCCGCCATGGGCATGGCCCCTACCGTGCCGTGCGCGAACGCGGCTTCCTCTGCTTCCCCGGCTGCCTCGCTCCTCGACCGTGCCCTTGCCGCCGCGCCTTCTATTCCGCTTGTCCGCGGCGAGCCGCTTCGCTCCAAGCCCAAGCGCGTCGTCGTCAAGCTGCACTTTGGGTACTTCGACATCTTCGCCCTCGGTGCCCTCGGTGAACGCGCCTTCTTCCGCATCCCTATGCGCCGGGCTTCGGCCTCATCTGGGTGTGAGGGTCTCCTGGCCGTCAACCTGGCCACGGCGTCGGTCGGCACCATCCACTCCATCGCCACGGTGGGTGCGGCACGCCACAAGGTGCTCACGGTCGATGTCCTGGCTAAGGGCAATGCTCTTGGCTCTGAGGATGATGTCAGCCTCGACTTCGCTTCCTCCCTGCTCCTGGGGTCCGGGCCTGCTGCGGACGCCGTGGACGTCGTGGCGGACGCTGCTGCGGACGCCGTGGACGACGTGGCGGACGCCGCTGCGGCCGAGGCTGTGGTGGAACCCGACTCTGCGTCTGCCCTTGCTGCTCCGACCGCCGACGCTCTAGCTACGGTGGACCCGGACATGGGTCGTCGCCACAGCGCGCGCTTCGCCGGTGTGGAGCCGGCAAAGAAGCTTTCTATGCTCGACCGCGCCATGCTGCGCAAGGCCTCCCGCCTCGAAGGGGAAGGTAAAACAGATTGCTCCTCTCGTGGTACCCTTCCATTCGATGATCTCCTTGTCATTGCCCTTGACACCCCTGCTCCACTCACCCCAGTCGACATTGGGGAGCTCGCCGATGCCCGCGGCATCGAACAAGGCGACCTGCTCCCTTCTGCTCCAGCGGCGGCTGCCATGGAGCCATGATGCGTCTCCTCCAATCGAGGCCTCTGTGGGCCTCTAGACTGGACCTTGCGCCTGTCCTCGCCATCTGCCCTTCCAGGCCTGCTATCTTCATGGGCCGCCCCACTGCGTTCCCCTCCGTGGGCCTGTCCCGCCCTGCTGCGTCTGTGGGCCTTATGTTCCTTTTTCGGTTTCTCCAGAACTTCAATTTTATTCGAGCCTGCGTGCTCCCCTTTGGCTTAGATCGTATTTGCTTGATGGTGCTCCATCATGTGTCTGTAAGACTTTTGGACGTGTTGTTTCCCCACCTTAATCATGTTAGTTAAGCTTTCCTTTTCATCCTGGAACACTCGCGGCCTAGGTGATCGTTTCAAATGCGATGACGTTAAGAGTGTTCTCTTCGTCTCTCCTCCTTCCTTCTCTGTATCCAGGAGTCCAAACTTGTGACTATCTCACGTTTCAAGGCCTCCTCCTTCCTCCCCCCGTCCTTGCGTTCCTTTGTTTTCAAACCATCCTGTGGTGCCTCCGGCGGTATCGTCACCGCTTGGGACTCACGTGTTCTTGACCTTGTCACTCATTCTATCAACGATTTCTTGGTTACAACGGTGTTCTCCTTCCGTCTCGACAATCTCAAATTTGCCGTCATAAACATCTATGGTCCTTGTGACCATAACTTGAAACTAACCTTCCTTGACTCTCTCGCTGATGTTTTCGCCCAGCTTTCGGGACCGATTGCCATGCTTGGGGATTTTAACATGACCCGGTCTCCTCATGATCGCTCTAATGGAAATTTCAACCAGGCCGAGGCCACCCTTTTCAACGACTCTATCAACGCCCTCGGTCTCATTGAGATTCCGCTCCTTGATCGCCGATACACTTGGTCGAACATGCAATCCACCCCTGTTATGGTGCGGCTTGACAGGGTGCTCATAAACCCTTGCTGGAGTTTTGCCTTCCCCGACTCTACGCTCTCGTCTGACACTCGGGCTACCTCTGACCATGTTCCGATCCGTCTAGACGCTTCCTCTAAGGCGCCCAGGAGCACCATCTTCCGCTTCAATAATTCTTGGCTCTCTCATCATCGATTCCTCGATTTGGTCTCGGTAAACTGGCAGAGTGTCGCTGATGGGCACGGTGGAAAATCTAACATCTCATGCCTTTGCCTTCGTCTCAAGCGGATCCGGTCTGCGGCTAAAACGTGGGCCAAGAACGCCAAAAAACCTGCGGTGCTTGATTTTAATTGTCGGGCTGTCATCGACCTCTTCGATCGCCTGGAGGAGTCGCGCCCCTTGCACACCTCTGAGTTCCACCTTCGCAATCTTGCCAGGAAAACTCTTCAATCTCTGGTCGCCGCTTACGCCTCGTACTAGCGGCAGCGAGCAAAAATTAGGCACTGTACCTTGGGGGATGAAAACTCCAAATATTTCCATCTGTGCGCCTCTGCTCGCCTCCAGAAAAATCAAATTAAGATGGTCTCCGCGCCTGACGGCACCCCTATCTACTCCCACAACGACAAAGCTGTTTTACTCACTGCCTAATACAAATCCTTGCTGGGCACTTCCGTCCCCAGCTCCTTCTCTTTCGACCTTTGTTTTGTGGTCAGCTCTACTTCTCTCTTACCTTCTCAATCCACCGAGCTTGCTCGACCTTTCTCGCTCGATGAGATCCGGACTGCTGTCCTCTCTATGAAGGACGATTCTAGCCCTGGGCCTGATGGGTTCGGCCCTCTTTTCTTCAAAAAAATTTGGGACCTCACCAAGGGATGCCTGCTCACTTTCATCTCTGATTTCCTTAGTCAGCAGGTTGACTTGCGTCCCATTAACAAATCCTATATTGTCCTCCTCCCAAAAAAGGCCGATGCACATGCTCCTGAAAACTTCCGTCCCATCTCGTTGCAAAACACTTGTATGAAAATCGTGACCAAATGCCTGACTCTTCGTCTCAAACCTTTTATGCCCTATTTAGTCCACCAGAATCAAACCGGTTTCATTTCGGGTCGTTCGATTGCCGAAAACTTTGTGTACGCTGTGGACATCGTCCAAGCTTGCCACAAACGCTCGGCCCCAGCCATGGTTTTCAAGCTGGATTTCCGTAAAGCGTTTGATTCCATTAGCTGGGAGGCTCTCGAAAAAATCCTCATCGCCAAAGGTTTTCCCCCTGTGTGGTGTGATTGCATTCGGGCCATCAACTCCACCACCCAAACCGCGGTTCTCCTTAATGGCAAACCGTGCAGCTGGATTCAGTGTCGCCGAGGCCTTCGCCAGGGAGATCCCCTCTCCCCCTTCCTTTTTAACTCGATTGCCGATGTTCTTCAACATCTTATTCTCCAGGCCTCCGGCAACGGCCTCCTTCCTCACCCGCTTGTTGACGACCTCCCATGTCCGGTCCTCCAATACGCCGACGACACTCTCATCATTATTCGAGCTGGGGTTGACTACGTTTCTACTTTGAAATCCATCCTCCACTCGTTTTCCGAAGCCACGGGGCTCCACATAAATTTTCACAAAAGCACCTTCGTTCCCATCCACGTGCCGCACGCCGCCACTCTTGACATGGCCGCTGCCTTTGGCTGCCCCGTCGCCTCCTTCCCCCAAGCGTACTTGGGTCTTCCTCTATCCACCCACAAATTCCGGGCTGCTGATCTTGCCCCTATTATCTCGCGATGTGACAAGTACCTCGCAGGTTGGCGCGGTCGATGCACTCCCATTGGGGGTCGCCTCATCTTGGTTAACTCTGTCCTCTCAGCACTTCTTTCTCACGCCATGGCTGCCGGCATCCTTCCCATCGGTTCCATTGAGGCCATCGACAAGCGTCGACGTGCTTTCTTCTGGATTGGCGAGGATACTTGCAATGGCGGAAACTGTAAAGTCGCCTGGAAAGATGTTTGTACCCCTAAATCGAAAGGTGGACTCGGGGTGCTTTCTCTTTCCTCGCAAAATTCCTCACTTATCTCTAAATTCCTCTCAAAAATTCATGGTGGCTCCTCCGCCCGTGGGCCTCCTGGTTCCGGCGCCACTACGGGTGGCATGCGTCTAGGGACTTGGGGAACACGCATCACCTTGACACCCCCATCTGGAAGGACATCGTTTCCACCCTCTCCTTTTTTCGTGATAACTCCACTGTCAACATAGGCTCCGGCGATCACACCTCCTTTTGGTTTGATCGGTGGACTGGACCCAATACTCTCGCTGAGGTCTTTCCCGCCCTTGCCTCTCACGCCTCTCACCCTCACATCTCCGTCCGGCTTGCTCTTTCCTCCGACCTTTCCACCTTCCTCGCCCCTCGCCTGTCCAATGTCGCCTCGGCCGAGCTAGCCTCCATCCGCCACCTCCTTGCTAGCTTCTCTCTTAACCCCTCCCAACTCGACACCCGTCTTAACCGCTTCACACACAAAACTATGTCAAACAGGGATACCTACGCTAATTTCTTTAGACTTTTGCCAAATGATGAGTTTGCAGGTGCAGTTTGGTTCAACGCCGCCCCTAACACCTGCAGGATATTCAATTGGCTCATCCACCGCCGCCGTGTCGCCACCAACCTGCGCCGCTTTCGTCACTCACTCGCTTCGTCGCCTGCTTGCCCCTCATGTCCTCATGACGAGGACGTCGACCACCTGCTCCTTCGATGCCATCGTGCTACTGAAGTCTGGAATTTGCTGCCCCCGTGCGCCCCAACACTGCCGCCGGCTACCATCAAGGATACCTGGGGGCCCCTTCAGCCCAACTCGGCTAAGCTCACGATCGTCACCGCCGTGCTTTGGAACATTTGGAAGAGACGCAACTCCTTGGTCTTTGATGCACAGGATGTCCCGCCCGAGGTCACCGCTCGGAAATGTATCGATGATGTAAAACTTTGGTCACACCGCTGCCGAAACCTAGCTACTAAGAACTTCCTAATTTCTTGGTGTAATTCCTTTGAGCCACCTTGAGCCCGCTGTAATCTCTCTCTCTCTCTTGGCTCCCCTTCTTCTGTTTAAGCTTGTAACAACTTTGGCAATTCATTTATAAAGTTCAGGCTGGCCTAAGGCCCGCCGTAGTTATAGTCAAAAAAATTCCGCCGCCAAGAGTGGCGTGTCATCACGACGGGCAGTTCCCGGCCAAGGTTCACGCTCATGGGGTACGGGTGAACACCGCCAAGGTCGACTATGGGGGCTGTCTGGTGACCGGCGTCTGGCTGTTCCTGAAGGGCAAGAAGAACGACCGGCTGGGCGTGCACCTGCAGAACCTGCCAGCCATGCCGGGGGCGATCACCGTCATCACCGGCGACGCCGTCTCTAAATGTGCCAGCGCCGCAACCGCGCGCCTACTACGAGCCGGTCACGTCGCCGCTGCGGACGCACTGCTGCACGGCGCCGGTGCAGCACAACGGGGCGCGCATCGACGACTGCGCGGCCGTGTTGACCACGGCGTGCCTGAAAAAGGTAATGTTCCTGCGGCTCGGCTTCTCCGGCCTGGCGCGGACCAAGATACGGCGGTCGGAGTGGGACGGGCCGCTCTCCGTGGCCCAGAAGTCGGGGCGCAGCTGCCGGTGGCACTGGAAGGGAAGGTGGAGGTGAACTCGGCCGTGTTCCCCGAGCCCGCCGGTGCTCCTGCCCGTGCAGAGGATGGCGAAGTACGTGGACACGAGACGCAATGGACAACCTGCCTGGGTATTGGGTGGTCACCAGCGCCAAGCTGTGCGTGGAGGGCGGCAAGATCGCGCTCAAGGCCAAGTACTCGCTGCTCATCTCGGCGCCAGAGGACGAGGATGCATGAGGCCCTCTGGCAGCTAAGATGTAATTGTGCATATGTTGTACAGGACAGTCATACTCGCAGGCCGATAGAGCCGTGGAAAACTAGTACTTCCTAGAAATTATACATTCTGAACAGGACAAAGCCATCTGAGATGTTTCAGTCGCAAAAGATTGGATTGTTTTTAGTTTACTGAATATTACAAAACCGAATTCAGAAAACCTACCCGCAAAAAAATATAACAGTAGAATTCGAATCTCTGATTTTATCCTCGTCTCGCAAGTTCAGTGTCAGTTTTAGTTCTAACATGGTGAGATGGATTGGTATGAAAAGGCATCCGTACATCATATATTTCATATTACAAAAGCGAATTCAGAAGAACCCGAATCTCTGATATGATCCTCGTCTTGCAAGTTCAGTTACCATATACTAACAAAAAGGCAGGTGCTTCTCATCATCTCATGTAGTATACAGTAAAACCTGAGACAGTGTGCATCGAGCATAGGTGGTGCGCTCAGTTTCTCAGGGTTGCTGCAGGTGAAGAGCTACAAGGCGGAGCTAAAACCTCTGCATGGTACCAACCTCCGGCACAGCCTCCACACGCTTCCTGTCCGAAAGATAAGGACCCCGTCTAACCGCTTCATTAAGCTGCAGCAAGAGACATTTGTTATGTCAGGTTAACAAACATTTGTTATGTCAGGTTAACAATCATGTTTCAGATAGCAAAAAACAGGAGATACGAGAACTGGAGCATACCTTTCCAATTAGTTCAGAGAGACTTGGTTCATGGAGAAGGTGGGACGACGATAATGCCTTGTTGACAGCCACACAGCAAGCGTACCGTGCTTCCATGCCTATGGTAACGAACCGACGTCGTTGTCAGCAGTTGATGATTCGGTAAAACAGCATAAAGCGTAGTTCATGATTGGATTATCAACAATGAAAAACTCCAGCGTGTCACTAAGATGGATGGTGCTAAGTGGTAAGAGGCAGTTGGACATGTTCTAAACAACAGAACAAGCATCACAACGAGGTAAGTTTGAGGGGTAGATTTCGTTTAAGCATCATGGCAAATACAGGTAGCTACAGATGAGTTGTGCTAAGAGCAAAAGGAATTTGCAGCACGCCAACTTCCGCGAAAACAACAATATGTTGCTTAGAAACGAGATATGCATGATTCTATTCGAAATGACAGGTCAATTACTGTATGTCTGTATTAGCACTAGAAGTACTACTAGTTCCTTACCAAGTTTTGTTGTCTCCATTTTCGGATCCGTAACAATTCCGATTATCTCTTGCTTTGAGCAAACTTCCCTTAGGCACCATTCACGGACAACCAGTCCTGATAGTACTCTATAACCCTGCAAACATTTAATGTGATCTAATCAGATGAACACAGCCAACTTAATTGCTCAAACAACGACGGGTACAGAGAGAAGATACTAATGAAAAAGTAACTTTAGCAAGCATGAACTGCTTACAACTATCCGAACATCTGGATCTTGCTGTAGAACTGATAGAAGAAGACCCTGGCCAAGCATTCAAGAAAAAACGTTATCAGGCAAATTATAATCACATGATGTGAGAAAGATAAAACTAGAGAACTTGCAGTTGCCCTAACTGAAGGAGTTAATTTTGGACTGTTTGATGCTACAGTATAGACTAAGCGCTTCAGGCGTTCTTCTGCTTGATCATCCAATTTCATCTGGTCTTCTTGTCGATCAACACCACATATGCTTCCAAAGGCATGTAAAGCAGCCTGAAAGTTGGACATAATCACTACTACGAGGAATAGTTTATGGAAACTTCGCCATGACAAAGATGTTAGTACACAAACTTACCAGCTGTTTACCTCTGCCCTGCCGGTCAAAGGATAATTCTACCACGTGTTTGGCAACATTTGATGAATCAGTGAACAAAAAACTTGCTCCTTTAGTGGCTATTTCCCCAACAGAGCCAGCAAACAAACAGTATGTCAGAATCATGAAATAAGTGTTCTGGTCAAACAGATACAGGTTACAGAAGGTTGGGAAGAAATAAAACCATAACTTACTTGCACCAATTAGACCTAGAGTCTCCAGTGCGCTCTCAATTTCATCAGTATTTTCACTTTCCTCTGTCCTCAATATTTTGTCTATGGCCAAGAGCAGGTTTGTAACACCTAACACATCAAAAAATCTTGATTAACATTTCAATTTAGTACTTCTTTTTACAGAAACCCACCAAAGATACCCTTTCCCTGATAATATTAAGATGCATTCCAATTTAAGGTACCGGCCCAACAAGTTAGTTATTAGTGTTTATCATAAATTAGAACAAAAGCTGTGATCAGAATCATGTTTTCTTTTGAATAAGCTGTTCATGGATTATTAATGTAGAAATACACTTCTATTTAGCAGAGAACATACAACGAAACAAAAAGTAGAGGAGAACACAGTATAAATCATATAAGATTAATAATCCACACAATTCAAAAATAATAACAATAGAAATAAAATATTTAGCAGAACCATAAACTCAAAGTATAGTAGCTGCAAGACAAATCATGCTTACAAGATTGATCTATAGTCATAAGTGAATCAGCTAAAGAAAGAAGCCTCCCACTGATCAATGATGCCCTTGACCGTACAACAGAATCAGTTGAGGAATCGCTACAAAGACCAAAGATATACAGCATGAAATAGCTGAAAGACATGAAAGGTAAAACGCAAATACAGAGGTAGTAGCTTAGTACTTGATCACATCAGTTATGTGTTGAAGCAAACTGGTCTTCAGCAAGAAGATATTGCTGTGAGGGTGTTCCGCAAGCTGCAATAAAAGTAAAGACATAATTAGCTAAAATGAATAGTTTACTTCAGAAAATCCACAAGCTTGCATTCTTTTTTTATTATTGAATGCAAACAATTTTGCATCCTAGTTCCCTAGTATTAACAATTACATAACATAATCCTTGTAAACGCTATGTATTGGTTACAGTTTGACCAGTAATGAAGTTAGTTTCACTAACATGTGCTGGATAACAAATACTAGTGAAAATTTAGGCAAATGAAGTAAGAGACAAAATAAGAAAAATGCAGAAAAGTATCTGGTTTCAAAGACATAATACAACAATCTCCCAACAAACATGGATGTCGAGAACTCCCGACAACGGACTTGAAGTGACAGAGTTACTACATTCACAGAAATTACACGATCTTCAGTAAGCCCTCCTAACAAACATAAATTGAAGAGGCTTTTGATGGCACACTTGAAATGGCTCAGAATTAGACGGTCCCTACCTATCGTAGCTGGTTTGTCTAGCTTAGCCTGTTTTGAGGTTTCTCTTCTAATTGTCCTTCTCTTAACTATGCATTTTCTTTTTCATTTTAATCAATAAAATTATTCAGCAGAAGGGTGAATCCTTTTTGTTAATCCAACAACATAATAGCACAACCAGAAATAGCCCTGTTCTGCAATAAATATACCATGCATCACTTGCTTTAACCTGTCTAGCATTTCTAGAACGAAAGGGATAAAACCAATGTCTTAAACAGCAGGCTATGGTAAATAGCGGAAACCCTCCAAAACAGTCATGACGGCGCTAAAGTGGAACTAAATAGGGCTATGTCAGGCAATTGTACATGAATTCCCGTAAGCGGTAACCTGCTCAAAGCCTCAAGCCGCTATAGCCATCTATTTGGAACATTGGATAAACCCCGTTCTTACAGAAACTAGGCTAACAGATACATACATCCTTCTCTCAGGAAAAGAAATGGATAAACCTAGTGATAAAAAGGTTAAAATGAGAAGGTAGTCCAACTAAAACATATAGTATTACCTCATAGAGGATCTCTAGTGCACTCAGAGTTTTAAGCATATCTTTTCTATCTTTTATCTCGTTCTCAAATAGGCTGAGAAGGTTTGAGTCACGAATTGCAGTAGCAGTAGAACTTGACACAGCAAAGAGCTTAGCTATCAAAGATAGAATACGAATCCGTGCCTGCAAAGAAAAGGGACATGAACAACACCTTAAACAGGTTTTACAGAACAACCCTAATAGCATCTAGTACGAGATATATAACATTTCTTCTTACACACATAAGTAGTCTGCTAGTATTAACAACACATTTATGTGAAACTACTTTAGTCATAACTACATGTATGCCTGTAGATTGCCATCGTGCAAAGAGGTCAGGCATCGATTGTTCCAAAAATGTGACTTAATAACAGCGAATTTTGGAAACCATACAGTTGAGGATGACTGAGCTGCCACTTTGTCGAGTTGCAAAGATCCTTGACCGTCTGGTGGAAATATGATATCCTGAAAGCAAAAGATTATTTCATCATCCCCTATCCACATTTAGAAGACATATGAACAAAGATTATACTCACAAGTCCTCTAGGAATTTCTGCTAGACATTTTATGGCATCCAAAGTAAGTGCTGAGATCTTTTCGTCACTACAGAAAGCGAACATAATTAATAAAGTATATCCAAACATAGTGCATATGTTATGGGACATGGCTTGTCAGATGTAGTTTGTGATAATAAAAATAATACCCCTCAATCAAACAGTTGATCAGAAGAGGGTACAGATTATGCTGTACAAATGTGTCCACAGCCACAGCACTATCTCCAGCCTTGTCAAGAAGATGTATCACCTGGTATAGAACTTGAGAGTGAGTCTGAGACATTGGTTGAACAAAGGTTACAGAAGGTATTCTTTGCAAGAGGTGTTAAACCTAGCATGCCAGTGGTCATTTTACACAATGATAAAATGGATTTGCGAGAGTTGGTAAAGAACAACAGTGTTCTGTTTGTCCACCACAGCATTCACTCCGGTTCCGAGAGTAGAGGACAAATGAGTTAAGACCAGATTAGACTTAAAATTAAACCTTGTTTAAGCATCCAAATTTGAGTCATTTGTATTTGAAAAACGCCAAGAGGCGCAAAGTGCATGGTCAGGACTCAGGACCAAAACCAAACTTCCTGCTGCTATACAAAAGGACAAAGAAAGGGATAAACAGAGCAAAAGAGCAGGTAACTAAGCTAAATCAGCAGGCTGAGCATGCTTAAAGTTAAACCTTGTGAGGCACACAACTGAACAGGAATTGTGCATTTAAACACTTGCCATGCCAAGACAACAAACGAATGACACGAAGTACTATTTCTGATTTGAAGAACCAATAGGTACCATATTTTCTAAATGCCCTAAATGAATGGTAAAAGTTGCAGTAATCAAAGCAAGAATACCGCATCCACAAAAATCATGTGCTAATACTCAGGATACATACAGCTTTGCAGGCTAATTGTCTGATATTCTTTGAGTCCGTGAGCAACCCAGCTTGAATAAATTCCTGAAAGATGACATTACAATTCTATGTTTAGATATGCGTGTTACAAAAAAGGAAATAAATACACAAAAGAGCAGACAATACATCAACACGTTGATCACTTTTTAAGATACTACTTTAAAAACCATAAGTGCACTGATCAAGGCAAGAGGCGTAGGTGGCCATGTCTAAATCAAAAGCCGCGGGAGACAGTAAGCTACACATACACCATAGCTTGGCAGAAGCGATGCACCATATCTCGACGAAAATACTTTATCCAAGCACGCTGCAACAGTTTCAATCGTCTCAGGTACATCAACCTGACTCTGCAATGCACTGCAGAACAAAGACGTATCAAAACAGAATAACACTGTATTGCCAGAGAAATGCAGCTTACAAACAAACATTCGTAGAGAAAATTACATGGACTCGAAACTGTTGGGCGGAAGAAAACGCAACTTACCCCAGCAGTTTAGGCAGAGGGAACTGTTCCAGGAACTGCCTCACAGCGTCATCACCATGCGCTCCTACCAAAAGACAAGGAAACAACGACAAGTCAGTACCTGCCTGACAGCAAACTGACTCTACCTGATGCCTTCTCGAAATGCAACTCTAAGAACGACACCTAAATTCAGAAACCCACCCACCGATTTAGTGGGAAAAAAGAATTAATCCCCAAATCGGAGATGGGGAAACAAGCACACACACCCTGCAGCTATACTATACTGCGGATCCAACCGGCATCGGGATGGAATTAGTGGTCCAGCTAGTGCAATCCAAACCCGGGGCACGGAATTAGTAACGCCGCACCGTGATGCGCGATCGCTAAGACAACTGCGGCAAAATCATTCGAACGTCGAGACCAGGATCTGCTACCACCAGGCTCAAACCCACCCTAGCGAGCGAGCAATTTCCCGTCCTCTCCACGGTCGAAGGGAAAACGCCCGGCTCCAGAAGAGGAGCCCCGGCGGGGGAGCGAAGCAGCGCGGCGGAAATGGTCCGATTCGATTCGATTCGATTCGACGGAGAGGGGCGGGGGGGCCGACCTGGGTAGGAGGCGAAGTCGGCGGCCGCTCGGAGCAGGGCGTCCAGCTCGCCGGGTTCCATCGTCGCCGGGGGCGGGGGCTCCATCTCCAGCGGTGGCGCTCTGGGTTTTGGTTTGGGTTTGGGGGAAATTCCTTGGCTTGGGTACGAAGTTGAACAGCACTGCTTGCTGTGTGTTCCGACGAGAGCGAGGGGGCGGTCGCGTACTCGTGCTCGCCGCGTGCGTACGCTGCGTGGCGCTCGCGACGTATGTGGGCCCGCGCTGCCGACCTCGCGGAGACTAGAGTCAGTGTCTATCCGAACACCGAGCGTGACACGGGCCGTACGATACTAATCCGAGCGGTTTTTTTTCCTCCGAAAATCAATTTGGCTAGCATGAGCAAATGTGTCTATCTCCACGTTTTATGTACGCACCCAAAGTTTTATATTACAAAAAGTTTAAAATGGTCGTCAGTGTAAAACGGTAAAAACATGTCTAGTGAAATGTCACTTTGGAGCATCTAGAATTTCTTTTTTACATGGGGTACAAGAAGTTCACGAAACTTGCACCTAGAAGATGCGGTGATGGCCGCACCTTGGAGCGTCTCTCTCCCCCGTCTACAGTGTAGGAGAGCGACTTTTGGGATCCGAAGCTCGCACCACCGCCTCGCCGTCGATCCGGTCGATTCCCCGGCCTCCGGCGCCGCTCCGGCGGCAGGAGGACGGGGAATCGCCGGATCCGTGTACATAGGTAGTGTAGGAGTGGGTTTCGTCGCTGCTGGCTTCGCCATGGAGGAGGAGGTGGCGTCGGTGGTTCTTTTGCAGGTGGAGTTCTTCCTCTGCGGCGACGGCGTTCCTCGGAGCCCTGGCGCTGCTCCTCTGCCGCTCCCGCGCTCGCAGCTCTGCGGAGCTGCCGTGCGCGGTCTCCCCTTCGCCGGATGCCGCGGGACGGCGGCTCTGGCGTCGACGATCTTCGTGCAGGTGGCTGGTGTTTTCCGGTTCGACGACGGCGACGTCTGCTGGCGTAGGTCCTCTGCGGCCGGCGATCGGCGACTTCCCGTCCGCTCGGGGGTGCTCTCGTTCCAAGGCGTCATGGAGAGCAAGAGCGGCGGCGCGCCACCGACGGCGTCAAGGACGAAGACGGAGTCGATTTGCAGCAGGGATGCGACTGTAATTCCTATCTTTCTGAGGACCTTGTTGTAATTGCTGGTTTGCATCCAGCCCCTTGTACTCGCAAAAAAAAAAGAAGATGCGGTGATGAGCACCCGATTTTTTTTTGGATTTTGGCTTCTTGAAATGTGTTCTCCTCATAAATGGTGTGCCCCGAATGAACGAGCTACTCCATCGATTACGTAAACATGTCGCGTTAAATCCGAGTATCTTACAAACTAAAGCAAATAGAAACGATAAAGATCCTTGATAACCTGAAAGCTATGATGAAATCAGTTGAAATCGTCGTCTATAGCTTCAAACTAGTACGAGATGGACTAAACTCGAATGTTTCAAAAGGCAGCATAAGTCGTGTCCCCATGGGAAAATAGGTTTTTTCTAGGAACTCTATGTGTTTAGCATAGTTGAACGAGCCGACACATGCACACTCCCAGATGGCAGAAACCCAGCGTTGGTAATGTCTCTACTAATTCTGCAAAGCGTTTGAAATTGCCTAAAACTGCTGAAACTTTTTCTGATAAAAGTGCTGAAATTTTTCAAACTATTGGAGACAATGGTTCCACCACCATTGACAATAATGATTTTGATTTTGATGATTGTAACATCTCTGAAGTTATTATGTTCTTGCAAAAATTAGCTAGAAGTCCCAATGCTAGCACTATTAATTTGGCTTTTACAAAGCATATTACAAATGCTCTTTTGCAAGCTAGGGAGGAGAAGTTGAAACTTAAAGCTTCTATTCCTAGGAAATTAGAAGATGGTTGGGAACCCATCATTAAGGTAAAGGTGAATGATTTTGATTGCAATGCCTTGTGTGATCTTGGTGCAAGTATTTCGGTTTTGCCCAAGAAGCTTTATGATATTCTTGATTTGCCACCTTTGGAACATTGTTATTTGGATGTTTTTCTCGCTGATAATGCTATGAAGAAACCTTTGGGGCGAGTTAATGATGTTTTTATTACAGTAAACAATAACCTTGTCCCCGTTGATTTTATTGTTATGGATATTGAATGCAATGCATCTTGTCCTATTGTTTTGGGAAGACCTTTTCTTCGAACTGTTGGTGCCATCATTGATATGAAAGAAGGTAATATAAGGTACCAATTTCCTCTCAAGAAAGGTATGGAACACTTCCCTAGGAAGAGAATGAAGTTACCTTTTGACTCTATTGTTAGAGCAAGTTATGATGTTGATGCTTCTTCTCTTGACAACACTTGATTTTCACTTTCTGCGCCTAGCTGAAAGGCGTTAAAGAAAAGCGCTTATGGGAGACAACCCATCGTTTTTATTTGCTGTTATTTTTGTTTTCTTTGAGTCAAGGAGTTTTGTTACTTCTGTAGCAACTCCTTTGTATCTTTATTTTATCGCAATGTTGTGCCAAGTAAAGTTCTATATTGAAAGTTGATGCAAGATTTGGATTTCTGCGCAGTGACAGATTTTTAGCTGTCACGGATTTGAGCTTATCTCCCTGTAGAAAATTCAAAAATTCTGAAAAAATCACGCATATTCCTGAGATATGTACGCAACTTTCATTATTTTAGGCCAGATCCATCTGAGCAACTTAAGTGCCTCGAAAAAATTCGTCATTCCAGACTGTTCTGTTTTTGACAGATTCTGCCTTTTGTTTTGCATTCGCTCTTTTACTGTGTTTGTGTGGATTTCTTTGCTCCACAAAGCATTGGTGGCTGTAGCTAATGTCCAGAAGCTTTGGGATTGATTGTATCATTACAGAATATGAGAATTTTTGATTATGCACTAACCCTCTAATGAGAACTGTCTTGAGTTTGGTGTGAAGGAAGTTTTCAAGGATCAAGCGAGAAGGGTGATATTATGTGATCAAGAAGAGTGAAAAGCCTAAGCTTGGGGATGCCCCCGTGGTTCATCCCAACCATATTCAGAGAGACTCAAGCGTCTAAGCTTGGGGATGCCCAAGGCATCCCCTTCTTCATCAACAAACTTATCAGGTCATCTCTAGTGAAACTATATTTTAATTCTTTCACATCTTATGCGCTTTACTTGGAGCGTCTGTGTGTTTTTATTTTTGTTTTTGTTTGAATAAATTCGGATCCTAGCAATCCTTGTGTGGGAGAGAGACACGCTCCGCTTTTTCATGTGAATACTCATGTTCTTCACTTATATTTGTTGAGTATTCTTAACTAGCTACTGCAGTGCTTTTAGCTCCTGTTTTTCATGCATCTCTTCGAGCTGTTAGCACTTGTTTATAAATACTCTCTTGCTGCATTATATTATCATTTGGAGAGTTTATGTTTAAATAAATTGATTGGTGTTTGTTTGGAAGAAAGAAAATGCTACATGTAGTAGTTGGTATTGGAAAAGACATATGCATTCTTGTAGATCATTGTCTTGTTTCGATTTGATGCTTTGCAATTGTTTTGAGCTCTCAAGTAGATCATGTTTAAGCTCTTGCATCATGTAGTTAAAGCCTAGTAGTGGAGAACTACCGTAGAGCTTGTTGAGACTTGGGATGCATATTTGTTCTCTCTAAGGTCTAGATATTTTCTGGTAAAATGTTTGAGCAACAAGGAAGACAGTGTAGAGTCTTATAATACTTGCAATATGTTTTTATGTGATTCTTGCTGTACCGGTTTATACTTGTGTTTGCTTCAAACAACCTTGCTAGCCTAAACTCTGTACTGAGAGGGAATGCTTCTCGTGCATCCAAAACTTGAGCCAAAACCCATGCCATTTGTGTCCACCATACCTACCTACTATGTGGTATTTCCTGCCATTCCAAGTAAATATTTCATGTGCTACCTTTAAACTATTCAAAACTTTATTACTCCTTATTTGTGTCAATGTTTTATAGCTCATGAGGAAGTATGTGGTGTTTTATCTTTCAATCTTGTCATTTACTTCTGACAGACTTTCACCAATGGACTAGTGGCATATACATCCGCTTATCCAATAATTTGCAAAAAGAGCTGGCAACGGGGTGCCCAGCCCCAATTAATTACAACTTTCATTAATAATTCTCTTCACATGTTTTGCCCTGATTTATCAGTAAGCAACTTAATTTGCAAATAGACACTCCTCCATGGTATGTGAATGTTGGAAGGCACCCGAGGATTCGGTTAGCCATGGCTTGTGTAAGCAAAAGGTTGGGAGGAGTGTCATCTATAAAGAAACTAAAATACATGTGTAAACAAAAGAGAAGAGGGATGATCTACCTTGCTGGTAGAGATAACGTCCTTCATGGGAGCCGCTCTTGAAAGTCTGGTTGACAAGGGGGTTAGAGTGCCCACTACCATTCGTTGACAACAACAAACACCTCTCAAATACTTATTTTGTGCTCTCTATATGCTTTCGAAAACTTAAAAAGCTCTAGCACATGATTTAATCCCTGCTTCCCTCTGCGAAGGGCCTATCTTTTACTTTATGTTGAGTCAGTTTACCTACTCCTTTCTATCTTAGAAGCAAACACTTGTGTCAACTTTGTGTGCATTGATTCTTACATGTTTACTTATTGCACTTGTTATATTGCTTTATGTTGACAACTATCCATGAGATATACATGTTACAAGTTGAAAGCAAATGCTGAAACTTAATCATCCTTTGTGTTGCTTCAATGCCTTTTACTTTGAATCTATTGCTTTATGAGTTACCTCTTATGCAAAACTTTTTGATGCTTGTCTTGAAAGTACTATTCATGAAAAGTTTTTGCTTATATGATTCATTGTTTACTCTTTATCTATTTGTTAGCAAACTATAGATCATTGCTTTGAGTCACTTCATTCATGACATGAGCCTTGCAATATATTGATCAAGATTGTGTGAAAGCATGTCTCCTCAGAAATTATTTGTTGTTATCGTTTTACCTACTCGAGGACGAGTAGAACTAAGCTTGGGGATGCTTGATACGTCTCCAACGTATCCATAATTTCTGCTGTTCCATGCTTATATTATACCATTTGCTACATGTTTTATATACACTTCATATCACTTTTATGCATTTTCTGGGACTAACCTATTAACAAGATGCCACAGTGCCAGTTCCCTGTTTTCTGCTGTTTTTGGTTTCAGAAAGTTACTTCTGGAAATATTCTCGGAATTGCACGAAACAAAAGGCCAGTCCCTATTTTTCCACACGTACACGGAGTCCGAAGGAGAGACGAAGAGCCACGAGGTGGCCAAACCAAGGCGGCGCGGCAGTGGGCCCACCGCGCCGCCTGTGGTTTGGGCCCCTCGGGGGTCCGCCGACATCGCCCCTTCGCCTATTTATTCCCCGAGACGTGAAAACCCTAAAACACCGAGCCTTTCATCCAGAACATATTCGCTGCCGCCGCCGTCGTCAACCCTAACTCGGGGGGTTCTGAAGCTCTTCCCGGCACCCTGCCGGAGAGGGGAATCATCACCGGAGGGCTCTACATCGCCATGCCCGCCTCCGGAGTGATGCGTGAGTAGTTCATCCTTGGACTATGGGTCCATAGCAGTAGCTAGATGGTTGTCTTCTCCACTTGTGCCATCATGTTTAGATCTTGTGAGCTGCCTATCATGATCAAGATCATCTTATTGTAATGCTACATGTTGTGTTTGCTGGGATCTGACTTATATTGATACCTATGTGGAGCTGAATATTATATTATCATGTCTATGTCATTTGTGATCTTGCATGCTCTCCGTTACTTGTTGAAGCCTTGGCCAGTGAATACTTGTAACTCCAAGAGGGGGTATTTATGCATGATAGTTGGGTTCAACCTCTATTTAACCTGGGATAGTGACAGCAAGTTCTAAGGTTGTAGATGTGTTGTTGCCACTAGGGGTAAAACAGCAATGCTTTATTCAAGGATGAATGTATTGTTTACATTACGCACATTACTTAATGCAATTGTCTGTTGCTTGCAACTTAATACTGGAAGGGGTACGGATGTTAACCGGAAAGTGGACTATTTAGGCATAGATGCATGCTGGATAGCGGTCTATGTACTTTGTCGTAATGCCCAAATGAATCTCATAGTAGACACCACACTCACACATGCATGTTATATGCACTTATCAATTGTCAATTGCCCAGCTGTAATTTGTTTACCCAGCATGTTAGTTATCTTATTGGAGAGACACCACTAGTGAACTGTGGACCCCGGTCCATTCTTTTACATCTGAAATACAATCTACTGCAATCATTGTTCTCTACTGTTTTATGCAAACAAACATCATCTTCCATTCGATACGTTTAACCCTTTGTTTTCAGCAAGCCGGTGAGATTGACAACCTCACTGTTAAGTTGGGGCAAAGTAATTTGATTGTGTTGTGCAGGTTCCACGTTGGCACCGGAATCCCTGGTGTTGCGCCGCACTACACTCTTCACCAACACCTTCGAAGCAAACCTCGTTTTCCTACTGGTTCGATTAAACCTTGGTTTCATACTGAGGGAAAACTTGCTGCTGCACTCATCATACCTTCCTCTTGGGGTTCCCAACTGACGTGTGACGTACAAGCATTGTTTCTGGTGCTGTTGCCGGGGAGATATTCCCTCGTCAATTTAGCGCTAGCAATCGCCATGAGTGGAGATGTCTGGAGGATGGCCTGGAGGGGATGTATAACAAAGATTTTATACAATACAGATTACACAATACATATAATTCCCTTTTATATCAAACTATTTTACTTGTATTCTTGACATTATGGTGCTGTTGTTTTTGTTTTCAAAATCCATTGATATACATGATATATTATTTTCGAGATGGGACTTTAGAAAATGGAAAACGTCGTGCACATTAAGATACATAATTGTCATAGCATTTTATTCTTTGAGGCTATAAATTCATTTTCTTGGCTTAGTTGAAATTCTATGTTGTGAAATATACTTTAATAATTTTTTTGGGATGTTTAAGATACTCACTTATTGTGATGGATTTCAATGTAGATCTAAACTAACAGTAGTATTTTCGCATTACACTTTTGTAAGTATTTTTTCCATAGTTTATTATGTATTTACAACACTTGGTAGCAATTAACATTTTAAAGAATTATTAGAGTACGATACTATCAAGTTATATGTAACTAAATAGGTGATTCTAGACTATATGAAGTCCCATATATCAGCTATTTTTTTACTCTTGTCTTTTGGTCTCCACTCGGTCGGAGCAGGAATATTTAGCTAGTGGCACATGTGGTATGCGTAAGCAGCTCAAGGGCTCCACCCTCGGGCCGCGCGACCTGTAGGCCAGGCTCAAGAGTCAAGAAGCTCTCGAGGATATCTTCTCTGAGGATTGCCGCCAGGAGAGTTCCGCCGCCACCAAGAGTGGCAGTTGGCGGGTCATCACAACGGGCAATCCTGGACCTGGTTCGGCTGCCTGGCGCTTTAGGTCTCCGGTGATCTTCAACAAGGACGATGTCGTCGGCATCCATGTCAGAAGAGGCGGTGTCGACGACGGGCAGAGCCACGACGAGTGGCTAACGACTGTCGCCGGCTCACCCTATGTCGTCTCGATGGCATTCGTGCCTATCACCTCCCTACTTGTCGGCGTCCCCGGACACGCGTTCCTCAACCATGTCGTCAATCTCTATATGAGATGTAAGCATCTGCCACACCACATTTTACTTTTTTTTCTCCGGTTTGTGTCTGATCATTGTTGCTTGACTGTTTTGTGGTGGTTGCGAAATAAGATAAGCTGCCGACATAGGACCTGGAGTTAGATCACCGGCAAGTCAACTGAAGTTTTTCTTGGACAAATACAAACATCGCATGGAACAAGTATTTTTTTAACAATAATTCAAAGGCAGAAACACAAAAAAAATACATTACAAACTATAACACGTTTAACTGCTCGGGTATTGACTAATTGGCATGGCCATGCAAGTGGGGGTTCGAGTGGCGATGGTGCGGCGTTCAATCTAGGACCGGGCCACCGCTGTCTCGATTTATAGTAGGTACTCCACTTCCTGGCTCTCATATGCACATTTTTTTGAATTCGCAAACACTTTTTTTGTGCTATGTGAAGATTTTTTTTGAACTCACCGCAATTTTTTTGTATTGTGCAAACATATTTTCTCACTCATGTGAACATTTTTTACCTCGCGAACAATTTTTTGAGCTAGACATACAATTTTTTAAACCTATTGAAATTAATTTTGGACTTCAAAAATATTTTCTCTCAACTTTATGAATTATGTTTCGTAAAATATTCATATAATATTAAAAGACAGAAAAAACAAACTATAAAGGAACACAAAGACAGGAAAGAAACAGCCAACAGAAAAAAAAAAAGGAAAACCCTATTGGACCAGCCCAGCTGCCTTAGAGCATCTCTAGCAGGGGATGCCAAATATGTGTTCGACCCCCCCTTGATGCTCGACTGGGGGATGCCGAACATATGTCCGCCCGAATGGAGGGTGCAACCCACAGCGGCGGCCCCAAACTAAAAAAAAACGAATCAAAGAAATTTAAATGTTTTCCAAATTTCATTTTTTATATATTACAAAGATTTTGAATGAAATTTGAGCAAACCCTAGCCGTCCTAACCCTAGCCGTTGTCGTCGAGGAGCACCACGGTGGAGGAGGAGGCGGCACGGCTGGTCGAGGCGCCGTCTTTGAAAATAATCATGTTAGGAGATAAGTTTAGACCAAGTGGCAAATTGGAAAAGAATTTTGTTCCAGGACCCAAAAAGTTTAGAGAGAGAATTTCAAAGACCAAACTAGATGAACGAGGTGGAGGTAGTGTAAAAGAAAATAAGTAAATTTTCTCTAAATAATTAAATTTCTCGTTTTAGAAACGAGGGGAGAGCAATGGGAGGACACATCGCGGGTTTCGACGATCACAACCATTATTTTGTTTTCAATGGCTGCGATACGGTTACGTGGTACTAGTACCTGCCACCGGTGCCGCGTGGTACCAAACATTGCCCGGCCCACCCGTTCACCCCCTTCTTCTTTCTTCCCCGTTTCTCCTCCTCGTTCATTCGTGTCAGAGGTAACACAGATGCAAACCCTAGCCGCCATGCCTAGCATCCCTTCCCTCCTCTCCCCCTACACCGTCCGAAAAATTGCTTGGTCAAGCCTTTTTCTCCTATGTCACCGATTTCTTCCATGTTTTGTGAAGCCTTTTTGGTAACATCTGTTCATGGCGTAGGGTATTCCTCGCCTGCCAGATCTAGATCTGCGCAGTCCGGCGAGTGCTCAATTGTGCGATTTGTCCTTTCAATTGTTATCTTGCTGTATAGCTGGTTGGGTTTCACACCGCAATCTTAGTTTTTTTTGTACATCTCAGGTGGCGATGAATTCGTAATGTATATTCACTTGTTTGTTCGATCTGTAGCATAAAGTTGAGATTTTTATGGCATACTATGCCATATTTCGTCTCCTCTCTTGCGATCTAAAGCTACATGGTTGTACTTGTGCTTTTTTGTTCTCTTATTTTTTTTGCCACAGGTGATTTGGGCGTGCCTAATGTCATAATGATCTCTTTGTTTTGCAGGAAGATGAATTTTTTATATCCTACAAAATCATAATTTTTGGCTGCCTTTGTGAGTTTACCTTTTTATTTGTTAGTTATCATCTTCCTGAATATTCGTTTTCATCTGTTTGTTCTGCCTGATGAGCCCTTTTACTGGATTCCAAGTTATATCATTTTGATGGATTGTTGCAAGTTTCAACCAGTTTACTTAAATCTTATTAGAGTTTTTCTAAAGGTTTTACTGGTTGTTCTACCACAAAACGCTTTTTGTAAATCCTACTCTTTGGGATTCTTTTATTAGGCATTGTGGCTACTAGAAACATGTTCATTCCTCATAGGTTTCTCTTCTTAGTTGAGCAGATAGGTGATAATATGATTGCAAAATTCTCTTCGTCATCCTATTAAGTTCTATGATGCCGGACAATCCCTGTGAACTCTTAACTCGTGACTATTATGTGAATCAGTATGAAAAAAATGCACCTCAGTGCATACTGAGTGCAGTTTTCTTGATCTTTGTGTTAAATATACAATTTCAGGGTTGGTTGGATTAGCCTATCTAGCTCATTACTGATTGTTTCACTTATTGCTTAACTGAGTGCAGTTTTCTTGACCTTTTGAATTCAGGACTGGGCGTATAAAGTTGAGTAGCTGGACTATGTTATATTCCAGTTTCCACACATCACACAATGCTACAATTATGACTGTTTGTTTACACTTCTTGCTTAATTGAAGTATTTGTACTTTTGTCATTCCTGCTGGTTATTTGAACTTATTTGATTAGTTTTATAGGTTTATTTGGATGTTTGCCATTTGAACTGTAAAAGTTATATTTTTGTTGTCAATGGAGTTGACGTAACCATTCGAACATTAGTTAGCTTACAAAGGTACTAGGTTGTTTTTCTGTTTCTGGTTCTGGTATGCCAGACGATCGCAAAATTTTAGAGGCTCTGTATCCTGAGTTACTCTTATAAGTAGCATTATATCATTTGGTTTATAATCATGACATTGTACTGTATTTTTCTTGTGATTTTACTTTGTACTGTCGTTCAGTGTCCAAATAATCAAATTAGATACAGTGACTTACATTCATTGTGTTTCTACAGGGTAAATTCCAATATAAACTCTTTGGTCTCACTTTTCAGGCTCTTGCTTGCTTTATGAGGCAAGTTATGCAAGAGGCAGTATCGTCTGATCCATCTCAAATGGTGATAGCATCTGGTGCTACTCCTGCAATGGAAATACTGAGCTTCTCTGTTGCTAGGAAATGCATTTCTTGTTCCATCCCCATACTACCTGGGTATGTTCGTCTTTCCCTCTCCAAGTGCATTTATACCCTTGGTTTGCACTATCTGATTGAACTTATTATGAATATTGTCTTAATGTTCTAGCGCCTACACCACTATCTTAACGTCATTTCCACATTATTTCATCACTTAACACGTGTACGTACACTAGTTCATGGAGTAACTTGAAACTTCGGCACCAGTTATTCTGAAGATGAGCTGCCACGACAGGCAACTCTCCTGATGATTTGTTCTTGGTCAGAGTTCTTAAATGATCCATTATTCCTTAGTTTTGTGTATTCCTGATCTCTAGGGAAGTTTGCATGAGGTAAGACCTGGACCTTTCATTAGTTCTCTTCCTTGCTCGTTGACCTTACAATGGTATGAAAAATTACCTTCCATGCTCTTAAAATCAAATGTTACATTCAGTTTGATGATTTCATGTTTAGTTATCTGAATCTAATAAGTATTTATTTTCCATTACCTTGATTTCATGCTTAGTTTTGCATCAAATAGGTTGTATATGAAAATGTGGTCCTGTAGCATTGCAGTTTTGGCTGTGCAGTTTTCTATCAACATTTAGCGTGAAGTGTCAAGAACTTCATTCTTGACTCCACAACCACTGCATATTTGACCTTCATCGCAATAATAATTTGGTTGTAACAGTGTGCCAAGAAGAATAACACCATCCAAAACCAGAACAAGTCATGCATCAGTTAAGAGGTCGATTACCCGACAGTAGAACTTCAACAACAGCATGAACTTCAACGACAGGGAACCAGAACAAGAGCCATGGCAGCAGCAGTTAAGAAATCAATTCCCCAAGCAGTAAGGGTGTTTTACCTTTATAAGCTATAACTCGAGATATATTACAGTTCAGATACAGCATTTTATTTATTTTTGTTCCTTTTAGATATCTCCATGTCTCATTAAGAAGTACAACAGGATATCATGTCAACATCAGTAGAATATATTGGCAAAAAAACTAGAATATTTTCATGATCAACATTAGTAGAACATATAGGCAAAACAATTATCTATCATTTTAACAATCTTAACTGGAGACAGACTGTTTTGGACCCTTGCAGGATAGTCTAGATTATGCCAAGCTTCAACATAGACACACTTATAATCTTGTATGAGCACAACCATCATTTCAGCACAAAAATCCCAGATTATTCTTAGTCTTCAACACAGCACAAAACCAGGCAAGGTCTTTGGCGTAGTTAAGCTGTCACATACTCCCTCTGTTCCAAAAAGAATGACTTGTATTTTTGCAAAACTGGATGTATCTAGACATATACATGTCTAAATACATCAACTTTTACACAAATGGAAGCCATCCTTCTTAGAACGGAGGGAGTACATGAAGTACTACTACCGTCCCTGTCGCTGCTGGTGGTACTGCCTGTTATGCTTTGCTATGTGTTCATCGTTGTACCACCCCCGTGGTATCTTGCACCGCCGGCACCGCCATTTTCGGCGGTTGAACTTGTCACGCTCGACAGGTGGTGGGTTGTTTGCCGGCGGCCTACCAGCTGGTGGAGGATCCATCTGCATATTAAATTTACAATTCCTCAAATTAGCTTCATATGAAAGATTCTGCATGCATCTCCCATTCAACAGAGATACTTGCCTTAGTAAAAAAGTGCAATAGCATATGTATAGCTGCTGACTACACTCTTGGGGAGAGCAGCTAAGTATCCTACAGATTCGAGTTGGTGGTCATTCCTGCACTATTTTTTAAGCATCCTCGTGTCTCTCAAGAAGTGTGGCATACAAAAGTATAGAAGCAAGCTAACTCACTTTCCCGAAATGAATGAAACCATAAAGTGAATTACCTTTACATATAACGTGGATTGCATGTTTTACTACTGATAACAGAGTGCAACTCGACTCTATTAGCGATAAGTTCAGCTTAAAATATAGTATCAATCTGCGATAGACAAATATCAGATTATTGGATATCTTATATCCAAAGAGTTTTGTAATCCCATCCTGCACTATGGCACGGTGTGAAGGCTGGAGGTGCAGCACGACATGTGAAGGTAAATAAAGATGCTGATCAGCTGAGAGGTATAACAGGCAGCGGTGATCATTCGTGAAACCAGTGGTTTTATTTGTTGCTGCTGCTAATTTGATGACTGCTTCACCTATCTACAGGGTTTCTGAAAGTTGATGTTGTGCGTGAGCTAAGGGAGACAAATGCAGCAGCACATGAACTGGCTAGTTCAACAAAGTTCTTATGTCAAGCAGTATGGCTCGATGACCCTCCATCGGCCTTTATTCCACTGGTAGCGTCTGATGTATCCATTTTCTTATGTTGAGCAAAGAGTGCTCTAAGTTGTAAAAAGTAGTTTATATTTACAATAGTATATGGATGAACTGTGCTTCTTTGACTGTCAAAAGAGGATAAAATAATATTGGAATCCATGCACATGCAACTCTATTTCGAGTCGTTCTATATTATTTGAAACTGATTCGATCCCTGATAGAAGTTACTGCTCCAGATCTGGAACTGGGCGGGAAATCGCTAACCGCTCCATATCTGGAATTCGGGGGGTAATTGCTTAGATCTGACGGAAACCCAATATTTGCGGGAAACCGCTCCAGATTCGAAGTCGCGGGATCGCTCACTGAGAAACCAAAATACTGGGGAAACTTCTCCAGATCTGGGATCGGAGGAAACCGCTCGGCTACCACATTCCGTTTGGGGAAATGGCTCTCGACATCTGACTTCGTCAAATCGATTGGAACACCACGCCGGGGTTCGATTCGACCGGAGATCCGAATCGAGATCCTGCTAGATCTAATGCCTCTATATATATAAAAGTAGGTCTGATTCTCACCCTGTCCGCTGGCCACGTCACCCGAATTACTCTGCCCGTCCGATCATCGCGACCAACGCTCCAGATTGACTCACAACCGCGCGGTACTGTAGCACGCGAATATCTACCAATGAAAAGAAGCCACGTCGCCCAGTACCCCTCCCGCACGAAATTTGACGCAACACTTTTGCAGAACACCGCCCGCAAAGGACCGATACGCAATTTCGCGAAAAGTCAGGGACCTTCGTCTAAAATCGCCACGAGTCCATCCCCTCCCCTCTTCTCTCTCCCGCGGCCGCGCCGTCGCCGCCACCGCCGACGCCTTGGTCCCCTCGCGCGGCCCGTTTCTTCTCGCGCCGCCGCCACGAGCTCTGCCCCGCCGCCCCGCTCTCCACATGCCTCGCTGCCCGCGCCGCCGCCACGACACCCGCTCGCCTGGATCCCTAATCGTCCTTTCTTTTCTCCACTGCCTCGCCTCCCCGCGCCGCTCTCCTTCCTGCTACTCCTCGCAGCGCTCCTCCGCACCCTCCCCCGCCCCCGCCCCCGGCCGCGCCGCTCCCCACCAGTCCTTGGCTGAGGACGAGGATAGGTCCCCGCCACCGGAGGCTTCCGGAACGACGACTGCGCCGGGCTGGAGACAGTCCTGACCGCGGAAGCAGCGGCGGGGGGAGACTGCGTCTCCTGTTGCTGCGGCGACTGCTATCTGCTGCTCGCCGATCCCTCCGTCTCCGCTGCTCCTCTCGCTGCTTCCTGCAACATCAAGGTCTTCGTCCCACATGCCCACCTCCGCAGTCTCGCCTCGCCGAAAACGGGCGACCGGAAGCAACCAGCACGCCGTGGGTGAGCTCCCAGTCCCTTTCATAATTTTTCCTCTCCTGAAGGCTCAAACCGCACGGTCATGCTTTCTGCGGTGTTCTGGCCAGAGTGGATCCCAGGTGGAGGCGCCTAGTGGGCTTCGATCTGCTTCATGAATCCCATAAGAAATTTCTGCTAAATAATTGGGCTCTTCGTCAGGTCGGGAAGCTTTGCAAGGAATTGTAAAAGTTCGCATCTTTCTTGGATTTACAAAATTTTTTGGCTGGATTTCATCTTTGCTGATATGTATGTGTCTTGGTTTCATGTGGTGTTTATTGTCCAGGGACGAAGGGAGGACCTCCACAGTCGAGAATGACTGCACATGTACTGTGATTGATCGCTGCTCCTATACGACGGGAGGACCTGGGGGTGATGGTGGCGAGGGGCACGTTAGAGGCCCGTATGTGGATGGAGGGGACAGACTCAGCAGGGCAACCTCGGAAGCGGAAGTCCTCAATGTTGTGCCTGACATCATACCGCCAAGGCTTCGCCTGCATCGAAAACTACCTCCATGAACTGCAATATCTCTCTCTCCTTATGCGTGTCTTCACTCAGTATGTGTTGGATCTTTATGCTTTTGTCCGATTTCAAAGCACCCCATTAATTTCCTCTGTACGATGTGTGCTAATTCAGTATGGACACTTGGTAATATGTGCATGCTATGTGTTCGACTAAATGCTTAGGGAAACAGAACAACACATATTGGATAGCTTGATTTTATGTTGGTATGGATTATGGTCACTCTCGCTGCATCCTCCCTTCTATGTTAGTACACGAGAAGGCATTATAGATTTTAACCAGATAGAAAGTATTATCTTCCCTTTTATGTTACGATACTAGAAACTATAATTCTAATGCATATGTACTTCCCGATAAGCCAATTGGTAAGATACTAGCAATATAGATCCTATACTGTCCATGTGTTCTTACTTTACCTCCTCCAGCTGAAAATAATCAGATGTTCGTAGCAAAGTATTCAAATGTTTAGTGACGGAGCTGGTAAATCTCTGAAAATAGTCAGATGTGTCAACACCATAATTCTCAATTATCTTTCAACTCTCAAATAAAAATAGAGAAAGCATCAGTTCTGTGTTAATTCTTTGTGTTGCTGCATTGTATTTAACCTTTATAAATCTCTCCATCTATATCTGCCTAACAATCAAATAAACATGGCATAAATAATTGCTCTCTTAATTTGTTCAGCTGCGTGCTTTTCCCTTTCGGTTCATGAACATCTTTCTTCCTTGCAATTTCTTCTGGTTGTTTATCTTTTAGTTGTGATCCCTCATTGTGTTTAGTTCATAGGCTTTTTCAAACATCTGTAGGGTATTATCGATGATCAAGTATGCAGGTATGAAATTACCATCTATGCAATAGGTGTTTACATGGTTTTGTACTCGGTCAGCGGACTTCGTGAAGACTGCTCACATTCAGTTTGTAATTGCCGCCGACCCGTGTTCCCATTTCTCTTAAGCATACATTTTAGGTACAATTGTAGGTACAAATTTCAGATAAAGCAAGCAATATCATTTCCAAGAAGGTATCAACTATATTTTCTTTCCCAAATGTTCATATATTTTACACGTTGTTGTTGTTGTTAAAAAGTCTTCTTGATGAGGAGGTTATGTGATTGATAATAAGTTAAAATAAATAAAGCTAGCTAGCATAGTAATGGTTCAGGTTTTATCTTTTAGTAACTTAAAGTACACACTTCTTAGTTGCCCGTTCATTTTCCACTACAAGTACTACCAAAATATGTTGGAGATCACACTTCATACTCTTGGGATGTTTTTCTTCCATTGTAATTCTTGCATTGGAGTTGCAGCTCGGGATAAGCATGTAATGAGCCTGTTGTGTACATATTCCCGGCAACTAAAAAGAAGCACCTTGCATTGAGAGGAACAGAGAGAAATTGACAAATAAATATAAGACAACTAGGATCTGATTTTTTTATTATATGGTGGCTACAATCTGATTTCATATTGAATTACTTCCATGTCGTTTTCAGAAGGTAATATATATGTTGTCTTTATAGTACCTCAAATACTTTCCATACATATCGGAGAATATTATATTTTTTTGAGCTTTAATGATATTTATATAGCTTCCTATTTTTCTACAGTATAAATCTGGGCTCCAATGGCTTGACTAGGAGTTTATTATCTGAAAGATATATGATTAATTCTCATTACTTATTAGAATAAGTGCAACCTACTTATCAGAATATATGTTTCCATTGAGCCCAAATGAATATTCTTCTTAATGATCTACGGAAACCTATCGAAGTTCCAAGAGGTCATTTATTCTACAATGCACAACACAAATTGTACCTTTTCAGATTATACAATTTGATCATTGTTCACGTACCTGTGTGTTCGCATGGGACTGGGAGACATCGATATTTCAGCAACGCAGAGAAAATTTATGTATCACATCAGTATATCTCATGGTTCTCTTTTACGTACACAACTGTATTGAATCAGATTGTTCCTTTCAGCTAGGAAAAATTGAGGGATTAAACCATGACTGCATACCAAGCAGCAACATGGACAGCAAACAACTGGTAAAATGAGACAATAATCTTTATTATCTTTTCTATCCAATGCATGCGGATTCTATTAGAGCAACTACATGATCAAATGAGTTGAAATTACGCTATGATTCTTGCTTTCGTAACTTTCAGCAGCTATTCGACAGATCTGCTGTTGTCAGTATCTGCTCCGACTCCAGGTCTCACAGGCCGGAGGTGTGATCTCCTCTGCCTTCTCTCCTTCCCCATCTTTGCTGGGTAATCATGATCTCCCATTTGTATTGCCAAATATTGCCCTGAACTGTGGCTGCTCTACGATTATTCTTTTTCCTGCTAATTTTTCTGGCAGTTGTTAAAACTGTGCAAGATACAGATTTCTTCCAGTCTAACAATTTGTATTTGGTGAGCAGTTCGTGAAGACATTATGTTCATTAAAAGTTGTGCTAGGATTTTATTAGAATAACCATCTATTCTCCACATAGTGGCAGATCCATTAGCCTTGCTGTAATTGAGGAGCAATTCTATATGCCTAATTGTGTGTCATTGTGGATGATACTTTGTAGTTGTCCGGTTCTTCTCAGCTAATGGGTTTAAGTTATTTGATTTCTTACATATGTTTTCATTCGTTCTTTCCCCATTGTAAGGGAGATTCAAGTGAAGCATAAAACGAGAGAATTCATGTACACTAAATATTGTCAAATGGGTGAAATTATTTTTTTAAACATTTACTAGCAATGTGATGGTGAGATGTTAGGTGCTATGAATAGACATGTAATAGTCCATTATTAAGTACTCGGTTGTGCTAAGAATAAGATGTAATGGTTCATGGTTACATCTCTTGAATCCTTTGAAAAAAAATTAGATGCTCATATTGATAGTTTGCAATTACTTTTCAGTAGCACTGAAGTCAACTGACATTTAAATATTTCATTATTATGAAGTACGATCCGCTGTAGTCGTCAGTGTCATTCATTAGCCAGAACCTAAATTAAACAATTTCTATTTGGGCTACAGATGGTGACTGAATTAGTAGTGCGAAAATAGGAACTTAGGCTGCACTATGTGAGTATAAGTATTTTTTTCTTGGTTGCATGACATAATTGAATCCTTACCGGTGGTAAAACAAAATTTCTGGTAGAGTTCTGTACTTGAGGATTTTCAGAAAATTTTTATTCTCCTCTTTCAACCGAATCGCGACTTCATTACAATAATCCATGCTATTCTAGAACTCATACTCGCTGTAAAATTTTGAAAGTTTAACTCATACTCTTTGGTCTTGATGCCAAATCGATGTTGATTACATTCAGTTATAGTTCAGACTGCGCTGAAGTATTGATGCTATCATGGACCTCTATACTCAATTTAACTTTTCGTAAAATGTTGAACTCATGTTCTTTTAACCCAGTGCCAAACTTTGTTTTGCTAACAGTTCACCTAGATTTCAGAATTAAGGATCAAAATTTTTTTATTAGGATTTCCCACATATCCAGAAACAAAAATACAAGTGTTTATTATGTCATCTCTCATGTGACACAAGTCCATCTCAAGCTTATATTGGTAGAGGGCTATTGGAAGAGCCCTCTACCAAAAGAAGTTTGTGTTATAGATGAGGATGATGGTGCCAACGCTCCAAACAGAGCTAGCAATATTCCGGGAACGAGAAAGTTTACCGACTTGGCTTCACTGTAAGTTCTTAACCTATACTATATGGACCTGTCCTAGAATTCCAGAAATGGCTTGCATTCATCAACGTAGCCAAGAACATAACGATTGGCCGTTAGTCTATTGCTTATTATATTTTTTTGGTAACAAGCAAATATCTGCAAGGATTACCTTAGTTCACCAGAGAATTGCTATGGTTCACAAGAAAATTGCTATGGTTCATAGCTATTGTTGGAATTTGGATCACATGTCATAATTTGATCTTCGTAATTAATCTGTAGGACCATGTTCTTTGAACCTTCTCTACTGTGTATAAGTTTCGTAAGGTTATATTTTGCTTACTACAGAGAGGTCCCAGCTTTGATCTACTACTTGAAGAAGATAATGGAGGTAACATAATACTAGAAAACACTACACCTGTTGCATTTTACTTGCACTCCTGTCAACAAGTCTGCTTTATTTACTTTGCTAACCAAAGTGTCGATAACCCCATGTGTAGATACTATGCAAGATGTATCGTTTCCTGAACCAGCAGAAGCAGAATGCAAAAGTGCCACCAGCAACACAATTTTTGATCACATACGCAAGAAATCCAGAGATTTTCCAACTTTGATGCTGTCGAAGTCCATGGATAGCTCCTATGAACCTTTGATACTGAAGAAGATAAGGACATCGGGGGACCAGTTTGACTCAGATCACGGGAGCCTGCATGCGAATGTGGTGTCACCAATGGATTCTGAACATAGCGAGGTTACAGTGTCTCCACCAATGCAGCAATAAGTGCCGGAAGATCCTGAGCAGAACTTCACAAAAGCGCCGCTCTCTGCAGAGAATCCCGACCAGACCTCCGTATGAAAACTCTCTTCAGTGTTGTGCTGTTTATAGGGACCTTCAAGTTGCGCTGGTTTGTATAGTCTGCAGAGGCGAGCACTGATCGATATGTACCTTTGATTTTAAGGAGTTTGCTAGAAGATGGTCTACATATACCTTTGCTGATGTATAACAGTGTTGTTCCCCTTTGGTGCTAGATTCCGTGTCATATTGATGATGTAGATGAAGCAGCGTGTAGATGTATTTGAGCAATACCTTTGTCCTGGCCTGAGGGGTTTTAAGGTTTGCTGTTGCGCTATATCAGTAATTGTCTTAAAACCATTTTCTCAAAATTTAGAAATTCTTTGCTTAGACGTTTTTCTAGCAAATGGTTGAGTTGCAAAGAATTTGTCTTTGTGGTTTTGTGGCGGTTTATTTTTTAAGGACTGTTCTTGATTCCAAGCTATACATTAAGCATCGGTTCTAAAAAATCTGGAAGTTTGTAACTAGCTCATAGAAATAGGCCTTTTTCCCTGTAGTGTAAGTTGCATGATAAATATCACTGTCTGTATATTTAGGTATCTTTAACATTGTTGATAGTTCAGTTTTTGGTTCCTCGGTTTGGACCTACTTCAAAAACATGAAGGTGACACTTTGAAAACATAGAAATACACTTTTTGACGGTAACCTTTTGTTATCAAAATTTCGACAAAATTATTATATTAAATGTTAGCCTAATTAAATTATCACCAAGGTGCGGCGTGTCGCCGCGCTGTGTTACCTAGTCAGTTTGAAAGCGATGCCTGTGGTCCGATCCGAATATTAAATCAGCGGGGGATGCGGGAACTCACGGAGCGGTGGCGTCGGCGAGATCCCGGCACGTGGTGATCCGGGAGGAATCTGCGGGGGCTGACGAGGACGAAGCGGGCGAGGAATCGTTCGGTGGCTGACGAGGTGGGGAACCGACCGGCCTGACCAAGGAATGACGAGAGCTGACAAAAGGGAGAGAGAGAGGAGTGGTGGGCCTTGATTCCGGGCGACGCTGCGTGACCACGAAAAGGTAGAAAAGCGAAAATGCACATGTTTCCGGGGCAGCTTTTGGGTCACCGACAGGTCGGACCCACCATTTGGCAACCGACTCGAAATTACCTAAAGTACGTGCGTCGTAGAATTCGTCCTGCATCGTGAAGTCAGTTTGGTTCGTCACTGGATCGCACAACCGTCCTTTCAGGTTTCAAAGTACAAGGCGTGTTTTAATTCGCAAAGACAAATCTTTACTACTAACCTCCGATCCGAAATAACTTTCGGAGAGAACGTACTGCCGTAGTAAACTTTTTGTGTACAGCTTGCGAATGTTATTTCGGATCGGAGGGAGTAGTACTCCAAAGTACAAGGCGAGTAATAGCATATGAGTAAATGGATAAGATTTAAGAGTGAATCTAATGACACAACTTTAAGTCACATACTTTAAGAGTGAATCTAAATGAAGTAGAGTACTCTCTTTGTTTATTGAGTCAAAATACGATGAGGTGTTTTCACTCCTAGGTTCTAGCGTTCTCGGTATTTAAACAAAAATAGGGAATGATATTTTAAAGTCCAAATAAATCTCTACTATATAATATCCTTAGCTGTCGTGATGGTACGTTCGACCGTGGTACGTACGTCGCGGCGATTTTGCAGTTTGCCCCCTCGCAAAGCAGGGAATCAACCCGCGGTCCTAAGCTACCTCTTCGTCCCGAACTCCCGATTCAATCCCACGATCCAAAGGGCTCGCTCCTGCGTCGCCGCCGCCGCCCACGTCCCCTATCTTTCTCCTCCTCCGGCGAGACACCGACATATCGTATTTTGTCCCTCGGTGCATGCCGGAGCTCCTCCGACACCTGCCTCGGCGCACCCCGGAGCACATCGGCCAACGCGCTTCCCGTACGGAGGCCGGACTCGTAGCGCCGCCCCAAAGGCCCGCCGGCGACGCATGCCTCCGCCCCGGATCCCCTGCGCCTCCGTGGCTGGGCACGATGTGTCGCCTGTTCGGCCGTGCCGACAACTGCTTCCCCTGAATCCCCAATTTCCCATGCCCACGACCGGTGGGGAAAATAGAACCGGCACCCGGCAACGGCGGTGGATGCTACGTCTCTCTCTCTGTCATACGGTGTTCCCTCTGTCTGATGCGTTCGGCAGTACAGAGTCACCGCCGACGGCCACCTGCACCATGCTCAGCGAGTACCAACTGCACACCTATGTTCAGTTATGTACGATGGTCAGATTGTTTGAGGCGTATGCAGCTACCCGGAGCAGCACCTGCTCTCTTGTTATCTCCCTAGGGGGGCACCCGGCTGCACATTGGAGAACTGGAGCTGGGCAGTTCCGGCAACTCGAGCAAGCGCGCGGCCGAAGCGATAGAAAACGGCAAGGTGGGAAGCACATCTGGATGCTGGCGAAAATTAACAATCTCGCTCTGAGCCTCTGACTGCTGTTAGCGTTATTTAAGCAAATTGGCAACGACTTCAGGTAATCGCTCCTCAATAGAGTAGGTAATCGCTCCTCAATAGATTTAGTGAGGTACAATTGTTTCTTAGATTTATGGATGACTGGATTAAAATCGGGGTTCAATTTATTACATGAAGAAGGCCTCAACGCTAGCTGTGTAGAACTTTTATGTACCAATGGTGTTGTAGAACTACAATTTTCTTGAAGATGGTAGCATTACACTCTCTGTTTCTAAGAATACTTCATCCACGTGCTGCTCTAGGTGGTGTTCAGTCTGCTGGAGTACCTCAACGGGTGGACGCCCAAGGACCTAGCGTCAGACATGGAGGTCCAACACAAGTACTTCAAAGCTACTGATCTACTCTATGATCGATTCGGCCACGATCGAGCTGGACGACGTTAGCAGTAACACCTCCTCCAAGACACAATGTTTTTTTTTTAAAAGACCAAGACACAATGTTTACATTAAGGTTATGTCCAGTGACAAGGCTAAGGAGTTAATCCATGTGGAAGTGGACTGCCAGTGGCAAATTACTGCTCCTCCAAGACACAATGGTTTTTTTTTAAAGACCAAGACACAATGTTTACATTAAGGTTATGTCCAGTGACAAGGCTAAGGAGTTAATCCATGTGGAAGTGGACTGCCAGTGGCAAATTTTCAGTCAAATCAATGTATGACAAAATGGTGAGCAGCAGTACTAACAGGTATTTTACTCATCTGTGGAAGGCAAAAATATCCTTAAAGTCAAGGTCTGGCCTTGGTTAATTTGGCATGATGCGATCGCGACGAAAGATAACATG
Organism: Poa pratensis; assembly: GCA_947311845.1. Lineage (NCBI taxonomy): Eukaryota > Viridiplantae > Streptophyta > Magnoliopsida > Poales > Poaceae > Poa > Poa pratensis. Next base: position 8,701,627 of record CAMZMU010000065.1, read on the forward strand.
ACAAAGCGAAAATGGATTGGAAACACAAGATGCCAGTTCTGTAATGAAGAAGAAACCATTCTGCATGTTTTCTTTAGGTGCTCTGCAGCAAAGTATGTTTAGAGCGTGGTAGGGAGAACCGTTGGAGCTGACAGCAGACCGGGGTCCTTTTCTCAGTTTTTCAGTTGGATTACGAGGAACCTACCATCAAGCAGAAGCGTGCAAATCACTGGTCTAGCGGCAATCTGCTGGGCGATTTGGAAATTACGTAACATAGCTTGTTTTGAAAAAAACTAATCAACTCTCCTGATGAGCTAATAATGTATGCGTGTGTTTTCATCAAATATTGGGCAGGTCTTTCAACTAGAGGCGGTGGGGATGCACTTCGGGCTGGTGCCGAGATTTTGCAACGCAATGCGATGGCCGATGCTGTTGATGTTCCTGGGACAAGTGTTCAGCTGCTCGGGGCGCCGGATCAGATGACGGAGAACGAGGGAATGGAACATGAGAAACATGAAGAGGAAGGAAGGACAAGATCATGAAGATGGGATAAAACACTGCACAAGAAACAAATAAGAGGAAAGAAGAAATACGAGTAGAGAAGAAGGGATTGCTGACGCTTGTTGTTTTGCTTGGCAAACTTCAGTTGTGCCAGTGCAGAAAATGGATGTTATTGCTCTGCCTTTTGTAATGCAAGTTCCGCTGAGAAGTGTGTTCTGTCTTGGTGATGTTTACTGGTGTATCCCAGGGAAAAACACTAGCACCTGCGGTGTTTCGTGGGGGTGGGGGAGTAGTCCTTTAGTCTGCTCTTTTTGTATTTGAACTTGCGCATAGATGCTGAACTTGTTATGTGTTATGTTCCATTATCTGTTGATAGTGGAACCAGGCCCTGTTATCGGGGGTCATATTATTTTTAAGGAGTTAATCCATATTTTTTACTCCTATACTCTTGTTCAATTACACCCAGCCTCTTGTTCAATTAATTAGAATTTGTTTGAATCGAATGCCCACACTTCAATTTTAGCACTTATATAGCAAAATTTGATTATTTTTTCTCCCGTTGCAACGCACGGGCACGTTTGCTAGTTTAAAATAATATGTGTATACAACTATTCATACACATGTTAATTACTCCTTCCGTTTCACAATATAAGATTTTAAAATACATACACACGCAGAGTGAAATGAATGAACATACACACTAATATGTGGCGAGATACATAAAAATCTAGAAAAAACATAAAACATCTTATATTTAGAAACGGAGGGAGTACATACTTAAAGAACTTTGCTAGATAGTATGTCGTATTCTAGGCCACACAAAAATCAAAAAAAAAATTAAGGCAAAAAAAAAAAGGTTAAGTCGTTTTTCTTTTCCATGTTTGTCTTTTGTGCATGCCTCATACGGAAAAAAAAATTGCAATGCAAATTTCTTTATACACACAACACATGTATAGTAACTTGAATACTATCTCTACTATATAATACGAGTAGTGTTTCTTCCTTCGTCCGTTCGGTGGTACGTCGTACGCTGTACGTTGTGGCTATTTTGCGTTTTAGCCCCTTAAAGAACGGCAACTCAACCCGCACTCCACGTACCTATTCGTTCCCGAGCACGAGGAGACATCGCTTCCATAAAAAAAACGTCGCCTCCCTCCTCTGTCCTGTCTCCGCCGCCTCCCTCAGGGCAGCCCCTCCGCCGCCGTCGTGGCATCCTGCCGGTAGCAGATAGATGATGCCGCCCTGTAGAATAATCGCACATGGAGGTGCCCGCTCCGAGCCGGATAATTCGATGAAAGCATCACAGGCGGCCGGCGGCGGCTATGTCTGCATGCTACGGCAACTCGGCGGCGGCGGAATCGTTCACGCGCGACGCGACTCGGCGGAAGTATACACTCATCCGGATCGAATGGTGGGCTCTTGCGTGCACGCGTTCGCCACGCTGTTCAGCGGCGGATCTGGCACAACATCGGTCAAGGACGCTGTGGCTGTCTACTTCAACGCCTCCGTCCGCCATCGTGATTTCCCGACACAGAGTTGGCCAGCCTATGCTGCAGCTGGCCACGAACCTGCTCAATTCCGGCCGTGGCCCGTGATTAGTCCCATGGAGGCGGACATGCTGGTCACGTCCATGGATTACAAATCTGAAGCACAGCTCGCTGTTGGTTCCACTGTAGATGCGCGCGCATGGATGGAGACGACTATGGTACTGTGATGCTCATCTCGATCTTTCCGGAGGCTTCAAGTTGGGTGGAGCGCATCCATGTCTCCGCCGCCTCCCCAAGCCCGAGGTCCCCGCGGTGCCGCCTCCTCCTTTCTCCCCCCTCACGTTTTCTGTTGCCTCTCGCTGGGACATCGATGCCTCGTCTTATCCACCAAACAATTACCAACCGGAGGCGGCAGAAGGCTTTCAGCCTTTCATGCTCACGACCTCCCAGCCATCTCCTCTGATTTGTTTTGCCTTTGAAGCCCAAATCCCATCCTCATCTTCCTCGTACTAATTGCTTCACCGTATTATTGTGTTGTTTTGTTGCGTTTTCTGTTCTTGCCAATAAGTATGTGCATATATACCTCCGCTCAGGCTGCCATGTCACTGGATACTGTTCCTGTGAACAGTATCTGCATTTCTACAGTGACGGTACTGTTCATGTGAACAGTACTTCTTTTTTTACGATTTTTTTCCTTTTTTTTTTGGATTGACACCCCTTAAGCCCTCCGCTCAGGCTGCCACGTCACCGGATACTGTTCGTGTGAACAGTATCCGCATTTCTACAGCGACGGTACTGTTCATGTGAACAGTACTTCTTTTTTTTTACGAATTTTTTTTCGTTTTTTTTAATTGACAACCCCTTAAGCCCTCCGCTCAGGCTGCCACGTCACCGGATACTGTTCGTGTGAACGGTATCCGCATTTCTACAGTGACGGTACGGTTCATGTGAACAGTATCACGGAACGGACGACCCAGATTGGGCCACGTCGCCTAGCCACTGTTCTAAGAACAGTGATGCACTTCTACAGTGCGAGCACGCTTCCGCGCCGTTGATCGTCCATCGGGCGGCCCCAGCCGTTGCGCGTGACGCTATTCCAAAAAGAACCCTGCGTTTCCATTAAAACATTCTGCGACCCACACTTCCCTGCAGAGAAGGACCGAAAAGCAATTTACATAAAACTCGAGGATCTTTCCGTAAAAAAGACAAACAATTCCCCTTCCCCTCCTCTCCTCTCTCTCGCGCGCGGCGGCGACATCGCCGCGTTCGCCGACGCGCTCTGCCGCCGGCACGGTCCTCCCCGCACAGATCTACGGCCTCCAGACGCTCCGCCGTCGTCGTCTACGCCTCCTCGCCGCGGATCCGCCGCCGACACGCCGCCCGCGCGCTGGAATCGCCGCCGACGCGCCTTCTACCCTCCGCGCCGTCCGCACGCCGTCGCGGCCGCTCCGGCGACCCAGGATGGGCGGCACCACCGTCTGCGGGTTGCCTACGACCAGCCGCATCCGTCGCGACGACGCGCGCGTCCTGGAACGCAGCGGTGTGCCGCCGGCGAGCTCCGCCTTGCCGCGGGAGCCTCCGGCCAGTTCTGGCCCTGTGACGTCATCACGACGTCACAGAGTCCCCACCTGTCAGATTTTTTCATTTTCCATTTTTTTTTCTTTTACCTGTTAAATGCTATAAAATCCATAAATTTAAGTTTAAATATACCCACTGCGACAATACAAAAAATCACTAAAGTGGCTACAAAAAAATAAATGGTGACTACTCATATCACACGATAAAAAAATTCAAATTTGAATATTCCAAAACTGTAATTAACACGATAAAAATTCAAAATAAATACTATACAATCCATAAATTTAAGTTTAAATAAACCCACTGCGACAATATAATAAATCAATAAAGTGTCTACAAAAAAAAATGGTTTCTACTCATGTCACACGATAAAAAAATCAAATTTGAATATTCCAAAACTGTAAGTACCACGATGAAAATTCAAATTACTTCCTCTAATTATTGAGCTAAGTTAAACATCTAATATAAAATCAATACTTTTCCAAATTTCCACACTCTCTAAAAAAGGATATTTTCCTAAATTTGAATTTTACCGAGAGACATTTTCTGAAATTTGAACAATTTTCCGAACGTACGTTCTCTTTGCATTTCAATGATTTCCAAATTTCCACGCCTTTAATACAAGAACATTTTCCAAATTTGAATTTAATCGCACGGGCGCAACCCCGCAAAATTTACACCAACAAAATTCAACTTTCAAATTTGGCTATTCGAAGCTTTCAAATGTCTTCCAAATCTTCCGAACTAACTTCGGGATCTAATTTTTTTTAACCATATGCTTTCCTTGCATTCCGACAATATCCAAGTCTATTTTCAAATTTCAATCCTATCGTCATAGCACGGCAAACAAATTTGAATGTTCACAAATTTCAGCTGCTTTGCAAAACTAACCATATTACTAACGTGAAAATAAATAAAATCCACGTAACTTTCCAACTTGACAAATTTTCAAAACCTACACAATTTGCAAACACAAACACTCTTTACATTCGAACGATCCTAAAATATACGCACTTTCTAAAAGTCGACGATTTCAAAATTTGAATTCTACCACACGGGTGCGGCGGTGCCGCCGCACCAAATTTACCTAGTACAAGTGTATATTATGCATCTTCCGTTCTAATTTACCCCTCTCTTCAGGTTGAGCAGAGGAGGAACTCATGCCAAATGATTAGAACTTAGAAGCATCCAAAAAAAATGAACACATCTCAAAAAGCTGTTTGTCCTCACCGTTGGAATGAAATGAGAACTGTGAGGATTTACATCTAGCAGGATTAATTAACCGAATTCATGCGATGCTTTTCTCAAAGCCTTGAAAATGCAGTACACTTGTAACAGCCATGTAGTAATTTTCAAGCCTTTTGGATCTATACATTCACTTTAGACTTTCAATTTTCTTCCCTCTTTTTCTTTACATGTTCCTTCGTTTAAGCACAAAGTCAGTTTGAAATGTTTGAGGTTGTATTTTCTTACTCTGGGATTCATTTAGTTATGGATCAGATAAAATAATGGGTTTGGGAATATGCGTTATACCATAATATTTTCTGCATGTATTTTAGCGATTGATTTTTCTTCGTCTTTTGCGAGGATTACTTCGAAAAATGAATATAAAACCAAAATAAAAAATTCTTCAAACATAAGATGTTTGATTTAGTTTAGACCCGTTGCAACGCATGATTGTTGTATAATGGGACCCGCAAGGGAATTGAAATCTAGGAGAAAGTCAATATACTTCTAAAACGATTATAGAACCAAAATCAAAGTTTACTCTAAATATAAGATGTTTGATTTAATTAAAACCCGTTGCAACGCACGGGCAATTTGCTAGTTTTTCATAATCTCTAGAGAATTAAACTTTTCAAAAATATTCAGACTCCCATTTATGCATGATGGCCAACCTCATTGCTTAGTCGCGCCAATCAGCACGTATTCACAGAGTTAGATCTTATTTTTTTTATTTTACTGCCATTTCATGTTTTCCTAAAGATCTATAGAGTAGATTTGAAAACTTGGTTTTGGATTTTAAAAGTCCACGGAGTGCCGTTTTTGCTCCCGGGCACACATCCTCCTGCTCGATTGTTTTGTTGAGAAATAGTAAAATAATTCAAAAAAACTGAAAACTTTGGTGATGGAAATATACATGTTCTAAATGCGTGGCAAGTTTCGTGATGAAATGACATGTGTGGTGCTCAGTTTGCAAAAGAAAAATAAAATCAGTGTTAAAAATATTTCAAAATTTCATTTTGGCCACTGTTTTTTTAAGCATGAGCTGCATGTAATCCATATGTTATGAAAACGTGTTTTTATTTTATTTTGGGAGAGATAAGAAAGATCGCCTATTTGCTGAAATACATTTATTTTTGAAAATCGGTATTTTGAAACAATAAAATGGAAAATTGCACCCTGCAACCCCCCTATGACTATCTCACAACCCTGATATCGGCTGCCTTGCTGAAGACAAGTCGCAGCGTGCCTCAACCCCCCACATCCCCCGTCCAACTAAATTGAACGGACAACTACACTTCATAGCCATCTAACACCCTCACTGGAACAAACAAACGTGCATGACGTAACTTCACCATCAATTTTGCTTACATTTATATTCCTCTTCCTCACATCAAACTTTGCGCGACCCCATATCCAACCAAAAACACAAAAGCTGCATCTGAATTTCAGCATACCTCGGTCCAGGTTTTGGGGCCGGGCTTGATAAACCACGGCTTGCAGAACTCAGGCCTTGGGCCCGGCCCAGCCCAGACAATGTATAAAACGACTATTTTGTATTAAAATGCGTTAAATATATCATTTTCAGAGCATAATAATACCTATTTTTCTGTAAATGCTAATAATCATCAATTTCGATGCTTTGCCTGGCTTTCAAGCGGGCTTATTGCATAAAACTAAGGCCCGGGCCTGACCCGACGCCGGGATTTCGGCCCGGTTTTCTCAGGCTGGGCTGCCTATGCTCAGGTTTAATTCACACGTACCTCTAGATTGTTTTTAATTTTTTTTCTTTTTTCTTTTCAGGTATTTCTTTTGGCTTATTTTCTTTTTTAGTTTATAATATTTCTTTTATGTTCGTATTTTTGGTTCATCGAAATTTCCTGTTTTTTCTTTGTTATTATATATTCTCGAAATGAAGTTTTTAATATTTTTCCAATTTTAAAGTTCATTTTCAAAAAGTTGTTCAAATTTGAAAAGGTTTAGATTTGAAAAATGTTCATTTTTTATATGGTTCAGACTTAAAAATATTCATATTTGAAAATGGTTCAGAAATTGAAAGTTGTTCATTTTTTAAAATGATTGAGATTCAAACATTGTACATAGTTAAATAATGTTTATTCTTTTTTATTGTTTACGTAGAAATAGAAAACAAACTATAACTATGAGGGCGGCGATATGGAGGCCGGGCTATATGTAGCCCGGTATCCTCTTTGTCCACTAGTCGATAGTTGAGTTAAGATCGCCGAGTCGGAATTATTTCACAATTACACCGACCTAGATACGTAGTAGTACTTACGTTGTTAGCCTTGAACTCCAGCTTATCTTTCCATTCACCGCGTTCTTCCGCGATGAACTTTTTCCAAACCCTGCCCGGAAAAGAAAATGAATTGAGTTATTATTTATACTTTTGATATCCGGAAATGAACGAAAGAGGCCGATATAGTGCGATTGAAATTACCTCTTGAGCATTAGACGCACGCTTTTGTACGCATCTTGATCTCTCCTTAATGAGTCCCAGACTTCAACTTCTCCTTCCTCGAGTCTAATGATTAGCAGAATGAAGTGGTACCTGCGCACATTTATATACGCAGGTATTCAGAACTCATCAATTATACTTGATATCGGGAAAGCAAAATAAAATGTGTACAAGACAGTAATACTCACCCGAAGTTGTAAGGAAAAGGTATTTCCTTTTTGGTACTTTGTCGCTTAAATAACGTTAGCAAAACGTTCTCTGTGTCCTCGGGATGGTCAGCTATGGTCCGGACATGAACTTTATCCGGATCAATGAACCCAATGTCTCAAATTCCTCCCATTCGGCATTCACGAATCTTCATTCTGCATAATAGCGTACAAAAGAATGTTGTGAGGATAATTACAAGCAATGAACGAGCTTAACTATAAATAATTAAATTACACGAATAAATTACTTACAGACAATAGCAGCTGATGATAGATTTGTCGAGAGCAAGTTGATTGTACATCTGAAAAAGTTCGGAGAACTCAACCTGCACACCATATTGTCGGAAGTAGTGTTGTTCCTTAACTCCCGCCATGAGATAGATTTTCCCTTCTTTTGCGGCGGCCATGTACCAGTTATGCAATTTATATAAGTGTGTTGTTAGAGCACTCGGATTTTCGACCAGAGGCAGCCCGAGTTCAAATTTATATTGAATTGTTGTCTGCGCTATGGGGTAATCTGTGTCGCCAATGACAACTTCTCCATGCTCGATTTCCCGAGCTTCAGAAGGCACAATGAGCGGGGCGATCGATTGTGCTTCTTGTTCTCCGAGCTGGGCAACTTTTTTCCCGCACGCTTTATCTTGCTCCATCAGTGAGGAAAGTACCTTGTCAATACCTCGCTCATAGTCTGAAAGGGGCGGTGGTGGAGGGTCATATAGGTTGTCAATGGTGTGATCTTTTACCTCAGTTGGTATAGTCTTCAGAAGTTTCTTTATGGGATCAAGTCTTGCCTCCAGTCTTTCCTTTTTTTTCTGTTCAAAAAAGGCTGTAGCCTCGCCTTGTGCGCTCAGTTTTAATTCCTCCATAGTCATCTACGCACAGTAAAATTCCTGGGCCGTCGTACAAATACATGGGCCTGACACATGTGCGGCTCGTCTGATCGAAAACCATATGTGCCTGCACGTGAACCAGAGGAGTTCTCACACGCAACATTTTATTTCCATGTCGCTCGTTCCTATCTCTCTGTCTCTCATATGCGAGCCGTGTGGCAGTGCTGCCCACGGTCCACGCCGACGGGTGACGGCGACGAAGCCCTAACCTCCAACGGAGGCGTCATGCAGAAGGTCACGCCCCGGTTCGGTTTCAAAGGGTGAATTGGTGCTACTTCAATTTTAGTATTTTTTCAAATTGGGCTTGACACAAAAGGTAAATTCTCTAGATATGCAACTACGGTGAATTTACCTATATGACAAGCTAGCAACTAAGTAAGGTACATGAAGTAAAGACGGTAAATAAGGATAGAGGTAACCGAAGTGAAAACACGCGGAGACACGGATGTATTCCCGAGTTACTCCTATAGGGGAGTACGTCTCGTTGGAAAGGTGTGAACCAACACAATGGTTCAACAGCCACAAAGGCTTCACCTTCTTCTCTGATGAACCGCACCATAAAGGTTTGGTTCACCTTCAACTATCGGAAACCTTCAAGGCCGAGTCCGGAGCCCTTACAACAATGATCCAAGGCACAACCCACAACTGGATTGGGGGCTCTCGAACAGCTACGATCTGTCACAAAGACAACAAGTGAGTACAACAAGGGGCTAGGTTTTCCCATTGGAAACCCTAGCAAATGATCCCTCAAGTAAATGAGGGGGAAATGTAAATCGGCTTGGTGAAGATGTAGATCCGGGCCTTCTCCTTCAATCCTCCAAAGATCAACGAGTTTGGGTGGAGGGATTGGAAGATCTAGTGATTCTTGAGCTTGCTCTAATGGTGTTCTTCAATGCTGGACGAGCTAGTTGTCTTGAGGTAGGTGGAGGGGTATTTATACCCTTCCCAAAAATCTGCCTGTTGGAGAATCAGGGGACCGGATATTCCGGTTCAAGTCATGACCGGATATTCCAGTCCACCGGATATTCTGGTCTTCAGCAAATTTCCAGTAGCAAATATCCGAAGGTATACAACACGGTTTTGGCTCGAGTCCTTAGCCGTTTTTTGAGCAAATCCTGGGGACCGGATATTCCGGTTCTGGGAAAACTTCCGGTACCAAATATCCGGTAGTCCTTAGCCGTTTTGCTAGCAATTCCTGGGGACCGGACATTCCGGTTCTGGGTAAACTTCTGGTACCAAATATCCGGTCCATTTTCAGATCAAACAACTTGCTCTTTTCTCCTTCCTTTTTGGTATTGATGCACACATGATTTATAGAACTCAATCTGCATCACTTAACACCATGATTAGAGTATCGCAAGTGTTGTTAACTAACACACAAAACACAAGGGTTCAAGAAATGTTCTTTGAATCTCCCCCTTTTTGGTGTTAGATGACACCACTCGGATTTGCAATAGAATTCCACAACAAGATTATGTTTTTCAACAAAGAATGGAAAGAACTCCCCCTAAATGTGTGCATATAATTAGTTTGCCTTGGAATGCAAATACATACATATAGAGAGGAACAATTTCTAGCAAGATACCACAACATGATATAGATAACAACAAATGTACAACAAGAGACAAATCACACACTAGGTTGAGACTTGAGATGAAGATCATACCTTGTGCATATAGATGGAAAATAAAAATCCACAGGGATCATAGCACAATAATGTAGTCTCAACCATACATAATTAGAAATCCATATGTCTCTCACATAGAACATAACACTCACAAATAGCAAATAAGTTCGACAAATAAAGATAAAAAGACACAAGCGCAATAAGAATGATAAACGCATATGCTTGTGCCCGAACCCTTGCAAATCCCACGGAGAACCTACTAGAACTACTTCTCCCCCTTTGGCATCGAAACGCCAAAAAGGAAAAAGCGCGATGCTACGTCCCACAGAGATCACTCCTCAGACTCGTAGTCCTCATCAGCATCTTCCGCATCATCATTGTCCTTATCATCGTCGTCTTCCCCAGATTCATCCCTCGTCACTAGCAAGAGCATAAGCAGATGAGGACTCGAGAAGACGCTTCTCCATTTGAACCCATGGAGTCCGAGCATCGGCATTCCATTGTGCATAAGAAAGAGGATCGGACACGGGAGGGTCATTTGGCAGGCTAGGGAGTCTCTTGAGAAGCATCATACTGACCATGTCGGATATCAGCATTCATGCACAACTTTCAATCTGTGTACACCATGTCGGATTCATGCACAACTTTCAATCCGACATGGTCAGTATGATGCTTCTCAAGAGGATCATACACAGATTGAAATTTGTTGCCAGACGGGTTGCACCACTAGAGCGAGCATCTCTCATGAATGAACTACGTACACAAATTTCAATCTGTGTACACCATGTCGGATATCAGCATTCATGCACAACTTTCAACATGGTCAGTATGATGCTTCTCAAGAGACCATGTCGGATATCAGCATTCATGCACAACAGTTGTGCATGAATGCTGATATCTGTGTACGTGCAAAATGCACTAAAAACCAATTTTTGGTATGTCTGTTATAAGTCAAGCACTACTGTTTATTCGTGTTTGTTCGTGGATTACTACTAAAAAAGGCCTTTGCCATGACTTGCTCTATTTGTGGGGGCATAATCCAATTCTTGACAAATACTTTCTGCAATATAATGATCAAGGCACTAGTCCGCTTTGGAATATAATTGGCGCAAAAAAAAAGTTGTGTTCGATTATGATGAATGCCCTAATCTGTTGTGGCAAAATATAATATGTCCTTGGCACTTAACTGCTCTTGCAAAACTATAAGTGATTTTCACTCACTAATTTTACTTGGCACTAATATTTTTTAGCAAAAAAATTTGTTCTTGGTACTGATATGTTCTTGTAAAAAATAATTGTTCTTGGCACTAATATTTTCTTGGAAAAAATAATTGTTCTCGGCAATGATCTGTTATTGTTGAATTGTCAGGCATCTTGTTGCTTATTTGGCCTTGTTAGTAGAATAAAGCTAGCTGCGGCGATTTGCCTCATAGGTGTAGATACACCTATTACGTAATATTTTTTTAGTTTTTTCTCAAAATGTCAAAAAAATACAGAAAAAATTCGGATGTACATTAGAACATTATGTGTTAGCACAAAAAATGGCGTGGTGACAAAACATTTTTTTGTGACCTTTACAAAAAAGACAAAAAAATGACTCGTATAAAGACATTTTTGTGCGTCCGGATTTGTCTTTTTTGCACAGGTCACAAAAAATATTTTTTCGTCACGTAACTTTGTGTGCTAACATAAAATGTCTTGAACTATATGTGAAATTTTTATTTTTATTTTTTTGACATTTTAAAATTGTTCTTTGGGTAGTGGATGCATCTGCTCCTATTACCCGTCGGGTAATGGATTTCCAAATAAAGCTGTCCAAAATTATCACCAATTGTGTCATTGGTAATATATCCCATTTGCTAACGGAAAAGAAATAAAAAACCTGACCAAAGTTGGTGTCAGGATTCCCACGTGATATGATCCTCAATCCTCTCACATGCTTTTTCATGGGCCACTACTGTGCACAAAACTGAATACACAAAGTATACATTTTGTAATACAGCCTATATAATGCAGAACTGACACGGGACGGATCCCGATGCAATAGATGTGGTGAGGATACCGAGCTCTATATAGCTCAGCCTCCATATAAGGTTTTCGCTATAAGGCATCTCCAGTCGTCCCCCAGCGCCCCCAGGACGCGAATTAGCGCCGTTTGGTCCAAATAGCGTCGATTTTCTCCCAGTCGGTCCCCAAGGAGCCCAAATAGCGCCGTTTTTCTGCCGGCGCACCCAGGCCAAACTCAGGGCGGTAAGTTGCGCCCGGGGGGTCGGCGGAAGGGAAAACACGCGTGGGGCAGCACTGTCGGGGAGACAGCGCATTTCCCACCCCCGCCTCGCCCTTTCCTCTACCCCGCCCCGTCGCCGCCATCTCGCCGCCGGCACCACCCTTCCCCCTCCGCCAGACGCAAGCAGTTAGGAACCCCACCATCTCGCCCAATCCATGCCGCCGGCGCCGCCTCTCCCCCTCCGCCGTGATCTAGCCGGAAGGAAGGCTCTCGGGAAGGCTCGCGCCCACCTCGCCGGGCAGTGGCAGTGTTTGAGCCAAAATACTTGCGATCACCCAATGCGGAAGACACTGCTCGGATCCTGGCTTGTAATGAAGCAAGAGGCGTTCCTGAGATTCTTGGAAGCATCGACTGCATGCATTGGGCATGGAAGAACTGTCCATTTGAGTGGCAGGGGATGTACAAAGGCCACAAAAGAGAGTGCAGTGTGATTCTTGAGGCCGTGGCTACACATGATCTATGGATTTGGCATTCCTTTGGTATGCCAGGAACTCACAACGACATCAATGTGTTGCAGTGCTCGAATGTCTTCGCCAAGCTTGTTGAAGGTTATGCCCTCAAGTGAACTACGAGATTAATGGGCACCAATACACAAAGGGCTACTACCTTGCAGATGGCATCTACCCGAAGTGGTCAACATTTGTGAAGAGCATCTCCAACCCTGTGCTAGGAAGCGCAAAACTTTGGTTTTCCAAGTGCCAGGAGGTTTGGAAGGATATTGAGCGGGCATTTGGTGCGCTGCAGTCTCGATTCACTATTGTCCGGTACCCAGCCATGACTTGGTCGAAAGCCAACATGTGGGAGGTGATGAACTGTTGTGTGATCTTGCACAACCTTATTATTGAGAGTGAGCGGGATCATCCGGTGCCTGAGACTACTGAGCCATACTATCGACAGGGTCCTCTTGCAGATGCAGATCACCAGGACATACGTAACACATACGCAACTGCAGGATGATCTGGTGCAGCACTCGTGGGAGCGCAAAGGCAATGGCAATGCCACTGCCTAGTTTGATTTGTTCTATTTGCTTGTATTGTTGAACTATTTGTATGTTGAACTATTCTTATGTGTGAATTTGTATGTCGAACTATTTTAAATGTGTTGGTCTTTGTTTATGCAAACTATGGCCAAAACTCGCCGGCTAGGGGCGGCCTGGGTTCGACGACTGGGAATCGGAGCCCCCCAGCGCGTGAAATAGCGCCGTTACCTCTCAGACGGACCAAAATAGCGTTGTTTTTCGAGTTGGGTGGCACAACGACTGGAGATGCCCTAACTACTTGCTATTTCGCCACATTCGAAGGGACGCAGCAGGGGAAACACTGCAGGTGGGAGCCATTCGCTCCCGCCGTCCCGCGTAGGCGGCGTATAGTAGCTCCCCTCCCATATTATGAGCCGTACAAAGGCACAACCGGCTTATCACAAGGATCCAAAATAAGGCCTAGAATTGTAAAGCCCATGGACCAGATTTGGCGGGTGTTCAAATGTGTTTACCACTTCTGCTACTGTTGTCTAAAAAAAAAAAACTTCGACTACTGTTGTTTGCGGCGGCTCTGACCGAGCAGAATTTCGATCAGTTTTGTTTCAGCTGGGAGGGGATCAGGGAGGAGGAGTTCAATCGCAGCTCGGTTTCCGGTTCCGATTCAGATTTGTTCCGACCCCGATTCTTATCAGGTACGATTTCTTACTCCATCTATTTAATCTGCCCCTGCTCCGCCACAGAAAGCACACCAGCCCAAGATTTCCTCACACCGAGCAATACTACATCTTAGGATCGAGATGTCTACGAATCCGATGTCCCTGCCGTGCCTCGCGTTCCACAGCGTGGTGGATCGATCTACGGTACTGTTCAGCGCGTCGGAGAAGAAGCCCATCGTCGGCGGCGACGTCGGCGAGCTGGAGAACAAGATCATCTGCCCGACCACCCATGGGTTCATGTTAGCCCGGGATCCGAGCTCCCTGGCCACCTTCCTCTGGAGTCCCCAGAGTCGCGGCAAGATCGAGCTCCCTCCCTTGGGACTCGAGATCAAAGATGAACTGCTCGTAGAATGCAACTGCCTGCTCTCCGACAAGCCGACCACTCCGCATTGCGTCGTGCTCCTCCTCCAGCCTGACGGCCCCTTCATATGGTACTGTCACATTTGGGATAGTCAGTGGACAAAACACGAGTACGACATAGGGACCCAGCGTCTTCCGGGCTCGTATCCGCGGAAGGAGAAGGTGTTAATATGCCCGATAGCAGCGTGCCGCGGCAGGTTCTACTTCAACAACATGCCTACAAGCCTTGAAGTGATTGATTTTTGCCCTGCTCCCGTCTTCAGTTCCATTGCCATTGAGGATACCATCGACACATCTTATGAAGATTTATATGAAGATGGTGGGGCTAGTGAGTTCTTGGTGGAATCTAATGATGAGCTCTTCCTAGTATGCCTGTGGTCCGTCGATGTCTCGGAGCCACACGCTGCTGCCAGCGTTCATAGGATGGATTTCTTGAAACAACAATGGTGTAAAGTGGACGATCTTGGCGATTGCGTTTTCCTCTTGTCCCCATACGAGTTTGGTGCTTCGTGCTCTCGCGTGGAGGCTGGTTTGCAGCAGAATTGCATCTATTTCATGGATCGTCCCCGGAATACATTGCAGGTCTTCAATGTAAAGGATGGAAGCATAGAATTGCAGAAACTTGATGATGCTCCAGAGTCGAATAAAGCATTCTGGGTGCTTCCTACTGATCTATAGAGTAGCAAAAGAAACCAGAAGCTTCCTTTCATGTAATGTTTTAGATGTCGCCAACATCTGCCAGTTCCGAATTTTGTAATGTGACCAAATTGTGCTATGTAAGAACTATTTCTGGAGTGCTGGAACTATATGCTATCATGTTATTAGCGCCACCATCACATCTTTAATGTTTTCAGCTATGATCTTTTATTATTATGGGGGATACACTGATACTGGCAACGAATTAGGTTATTGATGGCTACAAAGTATCATAGTTATATCGTTCTGTAATTTTTTGCAGCCAAATTACAGCATAAAACCGTGTATCCGAGGATGAAAACTCTGAACATCTCGAAAATTAACTCTTTGTGCATGACTTGAGGATTGACATTGAGATATCAAAATAAAAGCATATCTTTTTTATCTTTGTCTTCCGAATTTAGCAATGTGACCAAAGTGTGCTATGTAAGACCTATTTTTGGAGTGCTGGAACTATATGCTATCATGTTATTAGCGCCATAATCACATCTTTAATTTTTTTCAGCTGTGATCTTTTATTATTATTGAATTGAATTCCCCATATCCTTATGGGGATACGCTGGTACTGGCAACGAATTAGATTCTTGATGGCTACAAAGTACCATAGTTATGTCATTTCTGCAAAGTTTTGCAGCACTAGTCTACCACCAAATTACAGCATAAAACCGTGTATTGTGAGGATAAAAACTCTGAACATCTAGAACATTAACTCTTTGCGAAAATAATGCACGCATGACTTGAGGATTGGCATTGAGATATCAAAATAATAGCATATATATCTCTTAATATTTGTCTTCCACAGTTATCCAGTTTAAGCATCTAGCAATGACCTCCTGCAGATGAATTGCTAACAAGTCAATGTATTGTTTAAATATCAACCACTGCCTTTTCCTTCTCCAAACTTCTCCTGAGCACTATCCACTAAAATATGATGGACATATAAAGAATGTTGTATGTCCTAATTAAGTGTCATGGCAGATATGTTGTGCTTGGAAAATGGCTGAAATATCAGTGACTGTTTAAGTGTTTAACCACTTAAGCATTCTAACAAGTCCATCTCGTTGAAGAGGATAACCTGAAAAAAGTATCACGTTGCAGTGACAGTTTTTCTCTTCGCTTTTGGAAAGCAATCATTCCACTTCCACTTCATTAACACTTGTGAGAGCCTCACAAAACCAGACCTTTTTTATATTGAGAAAAAATGGATCAGAATTATTACTGACTACTAGTGTGCGCATCGACTCTGCTTAAACATGAGCCAACGGTTGGCGAGATCGAACTCCCACAGGTGCTCCTGCTGCAGTATATTGCCAATCACGGACACCCCGGGCCACGCGCCCTCCTGTAGACCGATGCACTTCACGCCAGGCGCCGCGTCGATCACGTAGCTCTTCGCCGGCGGCTCCAGCCGCGCCGACCCGGCGAACCGCACCTCCAGCCTCGGGACCGCCGGTGGCGTGCTCGATGCCGTCCAGTTGTAGCAGTATTCGAATGGGTCCATGCTCACCCGAGGCACTCCGGCGATCTGCTTGCTCAGCGCGGCCACCACCGCATTGTACGCCGGGGTGGCCAGGATTGTAAGGCTCGTGCCAGAGTCCAGGATGGCGCCGCCGTTCTTCGTGACGTCCCACACCTCGGACGGGATGTCCAGGGCCTCGCCCGCGACGGAGACGGCGTCGACGGTCACGGCGTAGAACGGGGCCATCCTTGCGTCGAGCAGCAATGGCGGCCGCGACGACGGGGCCGCCGGCGCCGGCGAGAGCGCACCGCCGTGAGTGTCAGAGTCCAGGTCGGCCGGGCCGAAGGTGAGGTAACTCGTGGCGTTGCGTGGGGCGAGGTGGTCGACGAGGCAGTAGGAGAAGCGGCCACCGAAGCGCGCGGCGGCGCGGGACGCGAAGGAGATGTTGCTGTTGCCCAGGCTGAGCACGCCGTCGGATGCCTGGAAGCTCTCGCCGTCGTACGAGGTTGTGCAGCCCAAAACCACCTCCTGCAGCTTCGCCTTCCTGTCCGCGCTGCTGCCGCCGGACAGCGCCACCGTCGCCGAGTCCGTGCCCACCACACCACGCGCCGACGAGTTGTCCTTGTACCTGCAGTGTCAGTTGACAGTTCGTTAGTGGGTGAGTAGTTGGCACATGTAGAGATTCCAGCAGAACAGACTCAAAAAATTGTACCAACTCATAATAAGGTGAGATTCTCTCCAGCTATGACACGCTGTAGTGTTCGATGGATTGCCTAGTGTTCTAATTAAGCTCAAATCGTACACTGAACTTAGAAGCGATAGTGGCAAGCCTTGGGTACCGAGACTTTCCGGAAGGACCAGAAGGAGCTTGCAAGCTACTCTATCTTCTTTTCTCCAATAAACAGCTGTGAGTCTGTGACCATCTTATACGTGGTGTGTAACAGAATCATTTAACAAATAAGCCACGTCTTATTCATGAACTGTAAAGACAGAGAGAATCCAACAGGTGGACCTAAGTACAGTGGAGTGCTACTACATGATTATCCTAGCTCAACACAAACTTGTAGGCAGTTGACCAAGTGTGTTTTCGCCAAAGAACAATAATGTCAATCAGCCCCATGAATCTAATCATGCATATGTTTCGGCGAATCACTACGGCTACGCATTTGTAGAAATTGCCCGTAAAGCAGGCGCTAGAGCGATCGATGCCAGGTTGATAGACTAGCGAAAAGCTCATGGTCAGATAAGATTAACATGGCCAAGATTCAGATACTGTCTACTACTGCCACTATTAATAGTTAACCCGGAGGACGGAGGGGACTATACCATACTTGTTGCTGTACGATGGCAAGACGGACAGGGGACTATACCATACTTGTTGCTGTACTATGGCAAGACGGACACATCTGGATTAGAGCATCTCCATCGGGTCTCTAAATCGGTGTCCAACACCCCCAATTGAGGCCCAATTGGGGGTGCTGAACACATGTCTGACCAAGTTTTTGACCCCGCCCACAGCGGCGTCCCCCGAACGTCCGCCCCAAACGGCCTGAGATGCCGACCAAATAACCAACACCTTGTGGGCGGAATTTATTAAACCAGATTTAGTAAACTTATAATTTAAAATCTAAACGAGATTTAACAAACTCAACCTAAATTACGCCGTTACCAGCTACACGCTACGGCATCTAGCCAACCACTACACGCGCCGGCGTCGAGGAGAGATGCCGCTTCATGGTCTAGCGATGGGGAAGAAGATGCGAACCAGCGCCAGAATTATCAACAAACTTGCATGCTTTGATGATCCGGCTACAGAAGTTTCATCTGCTATTGCTGTCGACTACAGCCTTTAGAAACGTAGCCTTGGACTGAGCGCGTGGTGGGATTTCATCTACCGGGTGCCCGCCTGATCGGAAGCCTCGCCGGCTTCAGCTGGCGCCCCCTTCTCCGGTGCCGGCGACGCTGCTGACCAAGATGTACCTGCCGTTTCTATAGGTAGATCGGGCAGCTCGGGGTCGTGGTCGTCATCCTCGACGTCGTCCTCATCCGATGCAGACAACTCTGGCGTTGGCTCCCGCGCGCCGGTAGGGAGGAAATCGCCGGCACAGCGCGCCTCATACTCCGCGTCCACCACGCCGTGCCAGTAGGGCTCCGAGATGGAGTACTTGGGTCAAGCTTCTGCTCGTACGGCATCGCCTGTCACTTCCGCATGATGAAGTCGACGCGCTCCTTGCCGCTGAGCCGCGGCGCCACCGGCACGTTGACGGCGTTCCTCGTCCACCTGTCGGGTAAGGACGCGTCCTCCTCCACCGGCACGCTGTGGCGGCTGCACAGCTACGTGGTCTCCAGCGACACCACGTACGGAGGCGCGTTGGCTACGTCCTCGAGCCACCGCTCGCGTTGATACGTCCTGACCATCTCTGCCTCCTTGTTGCGGCGACGGCGTTCCTCCATCTGCTCGCGGCATTGCTGGCCGCGGCGCTCGTTGCAGCGGCGAGCGCATTCCGCCGAGAGGAAGTCGCGATGACTCCGAAGCTCGCGCTCCTCCGGCGTCTCGCGGCTGCCCGCCATGCTTGGCGACCGATCTGCTGGTGGCGAGTTGGGAGAGGGGAGAAGAAGGGGTGTGGGAAGAGGAGAGTCGCGATGCGCTGCATTATAAAGGCAGCTGGAGGAGCGGGGTTGGATGGCTTGCATTAACGCCGAGCAGCGGTTCGCCTGGCCACGCATTGACGCCGATGACGCGTGTGCAGGGCGCCGCCGCTGGAAGCCGCAGTGACGCCAACACGTGGACGGTGCCGCTCGACACATCGCTTCGGTCTGCGCCATGGGGACGGGCGCGACGTTTATGGCGTCACGTCGCTTCGCTTTGCGCCCGCTAGGGAAACGGGCGGGGCGTTATTGCGAGGTCTGCTGATAGGCGAGCCACCGTCTCGTCTCCTCGCGATTAAACGCGACGGAACGGCCTCCTACACAGCCCAAGTTAACATGGGCGCAGTGCGTTGTGTGTAAAACGGACGGACCACCCCTGTCGGAGGGCATGTCCGCCCCATATCCGGAGAGAGCCTCCAAACTTTCGGAGGTGCCGGACACCATTTCGCCCGGGACGAGGCATTGGGGGTGACGCTGGTTGCGATATTTGGCGTCCGGACCCCATTGAATCTTTGGGTCATTTGGAGGCCCGGTGCTCTTAACGACAGGAAGAACAGATGAGCAATTGACATAGAGAAGTATCACGAGGAGTTGAGGACAGATGACGGTTCCATCTCCTCTGAACTTTAATCACATGGCACATGGCACATGGCACATGGCGTGACACCCTAGCGCCCACCGTTCGGCACACAGCGCGCACGCGGCGTCTCTATGACTCTTATCAACCGGCAGCTCTTCGGCTCTGCTACACTACGCTGCGTGCGCTGCCGCCTAACCGAGACGACAACTTGGGCGCAGCGTGCCACGAGCAATCCCACTGAGACCACACACCCGACATTCACGCGCCATTTTACCTTTCCAGTTCGAAGGACGACTCCGCGGTTCAAACAGAGCAAAAATTAATCTGCATAAAATTCAATGGCCTTTCCATTTTCTTAACCCGTTTCCCTTACTACTCCCTCCGTTCGGAAAAGGATGTCACAAAAATGAGTCCGAACGGAGGGAGTACTACTCAATTTTGCCCACGATTTTAGTTTTCCTCACTTTTGTCTTGCTAGTTGAAACCAGCCTCGTGAATGTTCAAATAGAGCTCTTTTTTTATGGTCAAATGGAGCTCTTCCATCGAGTCAACCATTTTAACGCTACTGCGTTGACATGTGGAACACTGAGTGTGGTCTATCTTGCTCACATGATGAGATCTTTGGTCGTACTATACTATTTTAAAGCGTGTTTGAGCGGATTATAGGTCATTCAGTGATTAAATCATCATCAACATTTGATTTGACGATTAAGACATGGTTCTTTTGTCTGTTTCATCTACATGCCTAATAATCTAATTAAATGGACGATTTGCCGCCATCGAGAAACTCCTTGTGAGCCAAGTTTCTTCTTTCTCATGCAACATAAATAATGCAATTACTTTTCACTGGAACAAAGTATATACATATTTGCAAAAGGTTCTTCTTCATCATTACAAACAAGAACATATATCACATCAAATTGATATGTTTTGAAACTTCATTTCCAGATGAACCTGTTAATACCAATTTAGTGTAATAAATGTTGATACTTTCCCCTATGAAGTTAGTCTTACCGGAAAAGGTAAAAATACACTTATTCACGGACGGAGGAAGTACAAACAAAACATTGCACATGTTCCCGGGGTTTAAGTTTTACGTTCATATTTAACCATAAATATGAAGAGGCAAAATCTGAAGCATCCTATAAAAGGTGGGAAATTCGAAAAGCAAACTAAACAACTTACTACGTCGAAATTATTTAGTCAATTTTTTACTTTGATTTTTTGGTTGTCAAAATTTGAGTTGAGCTTGCAAGATATTTTAGATGTACGTTGCAATTATTACGTTGGAATTATTACTATATTAAAATCATGTATAAAAAGTTTAATACTTGAACTATTAGTTCCTTGGGATTAGTCAATCAAGTTTGTTATTTTTCATAATGTGTTATTTTTTATGAAATTTGTAATTGCTCACATAAGGTAATGGAAAACTATTGAGAACTAAAAATATTATCCCTAGTTTTCATTACTTTCCTCATGGAAATTGCGAAGAAGCACACGGCTGCGGCACTTTCTGAAATCTCACCATCACGTGCCTAGCTAGTCGAAGCTCACAATCCCTCCACGCCTACCTCTTGCGTGGGGCGCAGTGGCGGAGGACGGAAAAAAAATGAGGTCGGGCGAACTCTAAAGGGAAGAAAAAAATGATGCAAGAAAACTGAAATTGTCGACACGCATCAATACTTCATAGTATATTAACTATAATCATTTTGTACAATGGTAACAACAGCATATTTAAATCAAAACAGAACCAACAGACATACCGATAATGAAATTTCAATGCCTTCTAGAAGTTCCAGGCAATGGTAAAGCTGTACATGCCTTCTGAAAATCCTCCTTAATTTCACCAAGATCAATACTTTTAAATATCTCTCGCTCGATGTAGATCACCATCAAATCATTAAGCCAACCATCGGACATCTTGTTGCGCAACTCGGTCTTGATGATCTTCATAGCTGAGAATGCCCTTTCAACTGTTGCAGTCGCCACCGGTAAAAGCAATGCCAACACAATCAGACGGTAAACTGTAGGAAACATGATGCGCCTTTCCAGTTCAACCATCTTTTTAGCTAGGCTTACAATATCAAGACAACCTCTGAAATCTTCAACTCTCCTCATATGTATAATAAAAAGATCAAGAGAATCTCGACGCTCATATAATAAAAATCCTCATGCCCAAATTTATCATCCATCCGGTCATGCTTGAAAAGATAGCAATAGAAGCAATAAGCCTTATCCTTTTCCACACTATATTCCAACCAATCAAATTTCTTATACCAAGTGACGAGGGGTAGACTCATCAAGACCCATGGTTAAGGTCCCTAGGTTATGAATATGGGGGAGAGAACGTGGTAGAGCTGGAAGTATCGTCGGCTGACAAGCAGGGCAAAGATTTTACCCAGGTTCAGGGCCCTCGTGTGGAGGTAACACCCCTACGTCCTGCCTGTCTGTTATTGATTTGTGAATATGATGGTTACAAGGATCCCGGCGAGATGTCGATCTCGCTAGGGTTTGTGGCTCTGGTGGTTCGTTGTCTGGTTCGATGGCCCTCCCAGTCCTTAAATAATAGGCTGGGTCCCGGGTGTTCGTAACCGACTCGATTTACAAGTAAGGAAACTCTAAACCGACTATTGCTTCGCCAAACTTGAGGATACTTCATCTTCGTGGGCCTCCCTTCATGGGCTTCATGTAGGCTCTGATAGTTGGGCCTAGTCGATACGTGCACCAGGTACCCTCATGGTAGGGTACCCGATAGGCATACCCATGTCAGTAGCCCCCGAGTACTTGTCTGATTCGAAGAGTCGGGCATGGACTCATACATCATGCACGTTATATATTTTTTACATCTGTATTTAGAATTCTTATGAAATAGCACATGTTAGCAATGCCGAGTGTTTTCATCGACTATGAGTTTTTGCTTATGATAATCAAGGGATATTAGCTTAGCAGGCCCGGCACACACGACGGATCGGGGCCGGTTAACTACCATTTGTGGCAAAACCATACTAGCTTTCAATCAAACTCGAGTCCCCGGACTCGAATCTGGAACAAACTGGACAGACTCGAAACGGCCGTTGAGGTCTTACTGAATCGAACTGCAGTATAATTTTGAATCTACCCAACGCGTCCGTCGGGGATTTTCATCATGTCTGCTGACACGGAACATTTAAGGATAACGCTGCTGGAGCGGTCCTTAGCCCAGCTCGACTGATCGGCGGGTCTTACCTTTGCACTTATGCATGCAGCATCCAAGGATCGTCGGATCAACTCGGGAATATTTTGAGTGTGATTTTGCTTATGAACTTAGTCGAATGTTCGTCGACTGACACTTTTGCCATTATTCTATCGGGTGCGCGACAGCGCTCCCGATGGGAGTAGCCCCCGAGATTGTGCTTTATTGCTTGCAATGGAGGATAATCTCAAATTCTTTTACCCTGCACATTTTAGTCAAAGAAATTTTTTGATACGCTCCCGATGGGAGTATGATGCTGCAGTCGAAAGAATTTCGACTGGCCTCTATGACTTTTGCTAAAAAACCAACCGAAACTTATGCGAGAGACCACCCGAAGATATCATCGAGTGACTTTTATGCCAGTTGTGAAAGAGAGAACAACGTCAGCAATGACGCATTTTGCGACTGCTATCTCTGACAAACGATGGCGTGCCTGGAGAGGCTTTGATAAGACGTGACCCTGTTCTGTGGGCCCGTTTTTGCAGAGCTGACCAGGGATGACGCCGCGTGGACTTGATTTGACCGTTCGGGCACGATTTTCACGGGGCGTGATGATGGCTTCCTGGATTCTCGTGCGTAGTGGGCGGAGTGGCCGGCGACGGTTGCTCTCCGTGGCCGCCACGTGTATGGCCAGATTTCGCGCGGAGCGTATGGATTTGTTTTAACGGCTACGATCGTTTTTGCGCTCTGTGGTAAATAGGGGGGACGGCGCTGGCAAAGTTTTTTACTTGCCATTTGCCCCCTGCGCCGCCCCTCGTCTCCTTCCTCGCGCTGCCCCTCCATTGCTCTGCGCCCAAGTTCTTTGCCCCACACCTCCTCCACTTTAGCAATGGCGAAAGGTGGAGGTGCGAAGCGTGGTGCTGCTGCCGCCGCCGCGACCGATGCGACCAAGGGCAAGAAGGCCGCGGCGGGTACATCTGCATCCGCCGCGCTGAAGAAGGGCAGCGGGGACTGGGCGAAGTCCACCGTCAAGGACGCCCATCTGCTCAAGCTCCGCGAGCAGGGATATCTGCCTCCCGCGGAGCAACTCGCCGTCCGCGCTCCCTCGCCCAAGGAGGTATGCCCCGAACCACGCGCCAACGAGCGCGTTTGCTTTGCGGAGTTTGTATCCAGGGGCTTCTCGCTTCCCCTCCACGACTTTGTTCGTGGCCTCCTTTATGCCTACGGGGTGCAGATCCACGATCTCACCCCGAACGGTATTATGCATATTGCGTGCTTTATCACGCTATGCGAGTGCTTCCTTGGCGTCGCACCCAGCTGGGCGCTATGGAAGACCATATTCATGGTGCGACCCAACAGAGGAGGTGGTCGCACCTACCCCGTGGGCGGCTGCGGCATCAGGTGCGCAGCGACACCCGCTATTTCCGCCTGAAGACCGTCGACTCCGCGCAAGGCTGGAGGAAAGGGTGGTTTTATGCGAGTGTCGAGCAAGAAGGAGTCGCCACCTTCTCGACTGCAGCTTACGTCAGGACCAAGGCGTGGGATCACCACTCTCAGCCGAAGAAATGGAGGAAGCACGCCCTTTGCTGACTCGAATCGACGGACTGCTGGACAAGGTCACAGGCATTCATTTGATCGCCACCTTTGTGAAGAGGCGGGTGTGGCCCATCCGTGCCCGAGCGCACCCCATGTGGGAGTATGAAGGCGCGGGTGACATCACCCGAATGAACCAGAGGAGCTTTCAAGGAGTGAGCTGCTGACGCATGTGCGACACATCACCAACTTGACGACAGGCGACACTTGCAACGTCGACTGCCCTGTTGCACCATATGGGTTGGAGAACCCTTTGCTTGAGGTATGTATGTGTTATAGCCTGCTTGCAATGAAGAGTTTGCCACTCGCATGTTTGTGATACGCGATTTTTGATTCTGACTTTGCAATTTGTGATGTGTGCTATGCAGGGTCACTCGACTGCTGCCTCCCTTCCTCCTCTGCCTGAAAATGGCGAGACTGAAGAAACACAGGCACAGGTGGTGGACCCGAAAGGGGATCAGTCGCCCATCCCTTCCGCCACCACTTCACGTGTGGAGGATGTCGAGGAAGAAGCAGCAGAAGAAGTCCAATCTGAAGACAAGGCTCCTTCTGACCAAGAAGTCGATACCGCGCAACCGAAGCGGCGTCGACTGGCCAAGAAGGCGCCTTCTGCTGCCAGTTCACCCGCGAAGGAGCAAGGCTTGGAGGATGACGAGGAATCAGATTCACCACCTGTTTTCCAAGCCGCTCCTTTGCGTGCGTGCTCAACAAGCTCGACTCTTCCGCTTCAGTCGAGTGGTACCCCAGCCTTTGGAGGACCAATTTTTGGCGACTCCGAAGACGAGGAAGATGAGGAGCACAGGTATGTGTGTTTTTGAGTATGATATGAAAATGTTTGTGCTGTCATATTTTTGTGCTGACCATCCTTTTGTTTTGTTGTGTTGCTCACAGTGCTGAAAACAACAGCCTGGGACTCCTCCAGTCGAGAATGTTCCAGCCGTGGAGCACTCGAAGTCTGCACCGACTGGAAACGAGGCTGCCCAGCCCATGGCCACTGACGCTGTCGTTGAAACAGCCAAGGCGGCAACTCCAGATGTCGGGACATCAGTCGCGGCTCCTGAGCCGTGGATGAACCACGTGAGTAACTTTTTGCTTGACCCGTTTAGTTGTAGGTCTGTGAGAATTTTTAGATTTTTGCTGAATCCGTGTGCTCGCAGCCCTTCTACCACACCTTGGCAGATTCTGCCAAGGCTTATGTCCAGGTGGAGCAGGAGAGGGACACCATGCGCGCCGAGCTCGAGCGGCTCAGTCGTGAGTTCTCCTTTTTGCTTTTGTTTTGCCCAACTTCTTTTCGCAATGCCTGATTTTGTCGAGTATTGAATGCACGTAATTTTTGCTGGGCCAGGCGAGAAGAAGGAGCTGGAAGACGCACTCGCCGCGCAGCGCGAAGAATCGAAGAAAGAGCTGGCTGCCGCCACCAACTCAGCTGCTGCACGCGAGCGAGAATATGCTGACCAGCTCGCGGCACTCGCGCAGGCCATGGGAGGTGAGTAATCTTTTTCTCCTTTTGATATGACGATATAACTTGTCGAGTGTCGTACTTATGCCTGTTTTGAATTGTGCAGAAGCTGTTGGCGCACCGGCCTCTGCAGACGTGGCGAGTGACGATCTTTCGCTGGAACAGGCTGTGGGCGGCTTAGGCGCTCTATGCAACCAGGCGAAAGAAGCACTCGCCAAATCAACGAGCACACTTGGTGCTGTATACCAAGTGGTGTTCCCTACTGGCGTGGTGCCGTCGACGGTGGATGACTTCGCCAACGTGTTTGGCCCCGGGACGTCCACCATGGCGGGTTTTGCTCGCGCCAACACGGTACGCGGATCCGAGTCCACCATCAAGCTTCTTATGGGACATGGGATAGATTGCGACTATGAGGCAGCACTGTCTGCGTTCCCTCAGAAGCCAGACGGGAAGCCCATTTCGCTGAAGGGGGTGAGCGGAGCAGCCGCGCGACTGGCTGAAGTTTTCATGAACACCATGGAGCGCCGGGCACTCGAGACTGCCAATCGTCTGCTTAGGAAATCGAAATCTTAGGCTTAGGGTAGCTGTACCCTTTTGCTTTTTTATGCCTTGTAATGATACCTTCTGAACTGCGCGAGTCTGCGCTTTGTTTTTGCTACCTTGTTTATGCAAACTGTCTTTTGCCAATGTCTTTCATTTGGAGAGTTGTATGCTTATGACGCGAGTCTTACAAACTTTGTGTTTGTGATTATGCTCTTTGAACAGTCACGAGAACCTGCTACGCGACTAGTTCCTCGCAGGCTCCAACCACCACCCGATCCCAGGGTCAGGTGGCAAATGATGCCAAGGTGATGGAGTATATGAAGGCTAAATTGTGAGAATGGAGCAAGATCTGAAGGACGCCCAGGCTGAGCTGAGTCGATTGAGGGCCAGACCCGCGTTGGCCACCCAACGCGAGGATTATGTTCTCGGGGAGATGGAGCTTGTGAACAGGCAACTCGAGTGTAAGTTCGAATCTTGCTTTGTTTTACAAGCTTTTTGTGTAGCTTTTGTCCTTTTGATCTAACTGGTGCGCCCGTATTTGTAGGCTTTGTCGACAACTTCCAGGCTGAACAGATTCGCGTGGAAGGACGCCTGGATAGCGTGGTTGACGACCCTACAACTGGGCGTCAACACTTTTGGCTTGATAGGTACCATGCCCGCATACTTGCCACCCTGAAGGATCGCGTCTGGCGAAGTGCTGAGCTGCTGGAGTTATGCCGGGCATCGTTTATTCGTCTGAACGAGACTCTTTTTCCTTCGGGGCCACAACCACAAGGGATTCGTGCTGTGTTGAACATCTTCCGCCAAACAAATCCCATTCGAGAGTTGCTGTCTCAAAGACTTGTAATTGGAGCCAACGCTGCAATGGCGTATATGCGTAGTCGAAAACCAAGGTTGGTGTTGCGGACACCTGCAGCCGGAGAGGTTCTCGAACAAAAAGACTTGGATGACACGATCCAAGCTGCGGAGACACTGATCGAGTGCACTCGCGAACAGCTTTGCGGCCCCGAGCTGCCCGTAAAAGACGAGCCTGAGGATTAGAATGGTTTGCGAGTGCAATTTTTGTATAGGGGGCAGCCCCCGAGTGTAATTTTTGACTCTTTGTATATTGTATAGTTTGTATACTTTGATTTTTTGCCGAGCCCCCGAGTCAATCGAGCGGGGTTTGTGAAATATGTGTTGGTTATGAACCGATGACTGTGCAGCCCCCGAGTATTCGAGTGCGGCTGCAAAGTTTTTATGTTCTTTGTTCGGATCCTTGTTACGCAGCCCCCGAGGGTCTCGGGTGCGGTTAAGGTATGAATTATGCAGGTGGTAGCCACAAAGGAGTCGAAGGAACATTGATTTTATTCCTCTTTTGAATGTTAGGCTGCAGGCCGCCTCATTAAAAACCTTCCAGTCCCCTTAGGTACCCTGGTAAGGAAAAGAGCGCGTCTGAAACCTGCAGCCATCCGACATATAGCCTATTACATTGTATGACTGTGAGCACTTTATGCGTAGAAACGGCGCAGATGCGCAACGTTCCAGGATTGTGAGAGGGTTCGCCTGTCTTCGCGTGCTTCAGTCGATATGCACCTCCACCAAGGACCTCCGTGATGATGAAGGGGCCCTCCCATGGGGAAGCGAGCTTGTGCACCTTCTTTTGCTTCAGTCGAAGAACCAGGTCGCCAACGACGAAGGACCTGGTGCGCAGTCGACGGCTGTGGTAGTTGCGAAGGTCCTGCTGGTAAACAGCTGTGCGGGCTAAGGCCGTGTCGCGCGCCTCATCAAGCAAGTCGACTGCGTCTTCGAGTGCCTCTTCTGCGTCTTCTTCATTGTATGCTTCAACTCGTGGTGCGTTGAACCTTACGTCTGATGGCAGAATCGCCTCTGCACCGTAGACCATGAAGAATGGGGTGAACTGCGTAGAAGTGTTGGGAGTTGTGCGTAGGCTCCATAGCACAGACGGTAGTTCTTCGACCCAAGCACCTGCAGCTCTTTTGAGTGGCACCAGGAGGCGCTTCTTGATCCCACTCGTCACAAGCCCATTGGCCTTTTCGACTTGGCCATTGGATTGCGGATGCGCCACGGATGCGTAGTTGAGCGTAATGTCCTGCTCTTTGCAAAAGGTTTTGAACTCCTCAGCCGTGAAGTTTGTGCCGTTATCAGTGATGATACTGTTTGGGACACCGAAGCGATAGATGATGCTCTTTATGAAGTTGACTGCCGTAGTAGCAGTCGAATTTGTGATGGGGACCGCCTCGATCCACTTTGTGAACTTGTCGACTGCCACCAGTAGGTGAGTATGCCCGCCATGCGATGATTTTTTGAGTGGCCCAACCATATCGAGCCCCCATTGGGCGAAAGGCCAGGCCAGCGGTATAGTCTTCAACGCCGATGCGGGTGCGTGCGGCCTTGTTGCGAATTTCTGGCAGCCGACGCACCTTTTGACTATGTCCTCCGCGTCTTTGAGTGCTGTAGGCCAGTAAAACCCTGCGCGAAAGGCTTTGGCTACGAGTGATCGACTGCTGGCGTGATGCCCACAGGTACCTGCATGAATGTCTCGAAGTATGGCTTGGCCATCTTCGAGTGCGATGCATCTTTGGAACATACCTGATATGCTGCGCTTGTATAACTCGCCGTTGATAACGGTGTATGCTTTTGATCTTCGAGTCACGCGTCGGGACTCGGTTATGTCATCTGGTAGCTCGCTACGGAGTATGTAAGCCAGAAAAGGTTGAGTCCAGGTTGGCTCAATGAGAAATACCTCGACAGGGGGGTCCTCTGTGCTAGGCATTTTGCTTTTGGGTGGCGTAGTCGACGGAGGAGGCTCTCGTTTCTCCTTGATGGATCTGTGTTCAATACGCTCGAGGAAGACACCAGGTGGAATTTGTGCGCCAGTTGAGCCAAGATTGGCTAGCATGTCTGCTTCTTCGTTGCTTTCCCTTCCTATGTGCCTCAACTCGCAGCCCTCGAAGCTGCCTCTAGTGTGTTGTACAGATCGCGATAAGCGATCATGTTGTCCGCGATTGCGTCGCAGGCCTTCATTGTTTGCTGCACCACGAGGTTGGAGTCGCCGTAGATCATCAGTCGAGTGCACCCGAGTGCCTTTGCCATCCGCATGCCATGGATCAGAGCCTCGTATTCAGCCTCGTTATTGGAGGGTAGCTTGAATCCCATCTGCAAAACATAACGTAGCTTGTCCCCTTTTGGTGATATGAGGACGACGCCTGCGCCTGCGCCTTCATGTTTCTTGGACCCATCGAAGTACATGGTCCAGGAATTGGCCACGTCTGGTGCTCCAGGTAATTGGGCTTCTATCCACTCGGTTGTGAAGTCGGGTAGGACTTGTGCTTTGATAGCCTTCGGGTGCTCGTACTTGATATCTCTTGGAGCCAGCTCGATGAGCCATTTTGCCACTCGACCCGTTGCATTGGGGTTTGTGAGTATATCACCGATTGCTGAGTTGCTTACCACGGTAATCGGATGCTCGGTGAAGTAGTGTGTCAGCTTCCTTGAGGACATGAATACAGCGTATGCCAGCTTTTGATAGTGCGGGTACCGCTGTTTTGATATGGAGAGAACCTCGCTCAGGTAGTAGACTGGACGTTGTATGCTTTGGATGTGCCCCTCCTCCACGCGTTCGACTACCAGTACGGTGCTCACCACCCTGTTTGTAGCCGAGACATACAGGTAGAGTGGTTCCCGTTCCTTAGGTGCGACGAGGATTGGAGGGCTTGTGAGGATCCGCTTGAGATCTGTGAAGGCTGCTTCAGCTTCTGGCGTCCACTCGAACTTGTCCGCCTTCTTCATCAGTCGATAGAATGGTAGAGCCTTTTCACCCAGTTTGCTGATGAATCGACTGAGCGCCGCTACTCGTCCTGCTAGTTTCTGCACATCATGAAGCTTTGAAGGCCTTTGCATGGTGAGGATGGCCTGTATTTTCTCCGGGTCTGCTTCGATTCCACGAGCAGAGACTAGGTACCCTAAGAGCTGCCCGGCTGGAACGCCGAACGTACACTTCTTAGGATTGAGCTTGATATGGAAGCGTTTGAGGTTTGCGAACGTCTCCCTCAAATCGTCGAGTAGTGTGCGTTCTTCCCTTGTGGTAATGACAATGTCATCAACGTAGACCTGGACGTTGCGTCCAATTTGCTTTTTGAGGCAGTCCTGCATCATGCGCTGGTATGTTGCACCCGCGTTTTTTAGCCCGAAGGGCATAGTTGTGTAGCAGTAGACCCCGAGTGGGGTTATGAACGCCGTTTTTTCTTCGTCTTCTTGCTTCATCCTTATCTGGTGATAACCTGAGTAAGCATCCAGAAAGGAGAGTCGTGCGCATCGGCGGTGGAGTCAACGATCTGATCGATCCGGGGTAGCGGGAAGTGATCCTTCGGACAGCACTTGTTCAGCGCTGTGAAATCCACGCACATCCGAAGGATGTCTGTATGCTTCTTTTCTACGCATCGTTTGCTTGACTGGCTTTGCATCTGGAAACAATTGGAGAGAGTGCTCGGCGAATTCCCTGGGAATACCTGGCATGTCGGCTGGACACCACGCAAATATTTCCCAGTTCTCACGGAGGAATTCGACGAGCGCGCCTTCCTATGCGATAGGCAGGCTCGAAGATATGTTGACTGTCTTGGTCGGATCGGTCGGGTGCACCTGATGCGACCTTGTGTCATTTGTAGCATTGAAGGATCTGTCGACTGCCAACTTCTTATGCTCTGGAAGGAGTGTGCGGTCGTTGGTAATCGCTAAGTCAGCGAGTGATTCCTCCACCCCGAACATCTCGGAGATTTTGCTGAACTCGCGGTCGCAAGCATCGGACCTTTGAAAGTTTCCACGGACAGTGATGACTCCCTTTGGTCCTGGCATCTTCAGCGTGAGGTACGCATAGTGTGGCACCGCCATGAATCGAGCAAACGTCGGGCGACCAAGAATAGCATGGTATTGTGATTTCCAGTCGACGACCTCGAACTCAATCGACTCTGTCCTGAAGTGGCTTACGTCCCCGAACGTAACGTCGAGTTGTACGGTGCCTTCTGGGCTAATTGCTTTGCCAGGAACGATACCGTGGAAGGTATTTGAAGATTTTGGGAGGTTTTCGACTGACCTGTTCATTTTGCGGAGTGTGTCCGCGAAGATGATGTTTATGCCGCTGCCTCCATCCATGAAGACCTTGGTCATGGCGTAGCCTCCTATTTGCGCGTCGAGTACCAGAGCCGCATGCCCTGGTCGAGCTATAGCTGGGGGATGATCCTCTCGACTAAAGCTTATGATGGTTTCCGATCCCTTCAGAAATTCGGGCACGGCTGGAGGTGCCATGACAGCCAAGTTCACCTGTCGAGTGATTAGTTTTTGCTGCCTGTTAGAGGGGCGACCCTTTTGTATCATGTACATCTGCCCGTGGGGCTGTGGATATTGGTCATCTTCCGCCCGTAGCACAGGTTGTATGGCACCTGCGAGATTTGCGCCTGGAACAGGCTGTGGTGCGGGTTGCGGTGGCGGCTGTGGCACCATGAGAGCGGGCACAGCGTTCGGCTGTGGTACGGGTGCAGGCATGGGCTGAGCAGGTGCTGGGCCATTCCTCTTGAGTCGTATCACATAGTCAGTCGCCATTTGGTCGAATTCCCTGCAGTTCCTTAGGGTGTGATTGGAGCGTAGTTTTCCATCGTCCCCCTTGAAGAGGTGGAATCTGCACCAGTCGTCCATCTTTTCCTCGAACGACCGCTCGGGTTTTGCGTCGCTACGTTTGCGCCATTCTTGCCTTTTGTAGCTATCGCTCCGCTGCTCGCGATCTCGACTGTCACGTCGATCATCCGAGCGTCGATTGCTTCTATCATGGTCCTCCTTTGGCTGTGTGTATCCAGCCGCCATGAACTCGGGTCTGTTATCGTCGTAAGGACGTCTGGACCGTTTACGCCCGCGATCTTCTCTGTATGAATCTCTGTGGCTTCGACTGCCGCTTTCTTAGTTGTCGCGTGTTGGGGAAGCACGGGATCTGCGTACAGAATCCTCTCCATCTGCCCACTCAGTCGCAACTTTGATGAGGTCAGCCAGGGAGGTTGGCTTTTCACGACCAAGTGCCTCTTTGAAGTCCTTCCTGGCGAGACCTTGTATGAAGGCATCCATGGCCCTGTCTTCTGACACTTTGCCAACCGAATTGCGTATTTCGGTCCACCGCCGTATGTATGATCTCAGCGACTCGTCTGATCGTTGAGTACATGTCCTTAATTCCTCGAATGTCTTCGGGCGCTCACACAGAGGCTCGAAGTTTTTGATGAAGTCTCTGCGGAAATCATCCCACGAGTCATATGATGATGGAGGGAGTGATTTGAGCCAGTCGCGGGCAGTTCCTTCGAGCATAAGTCGTATGTACTGCATCGCCGTGCTGTTCGTGCCCCGCTGGCATGCCACGGCGAGTCTGTAATCTTCTAGCCACCCAGAAGGTTCTTGGCGACCGTTGTACTTGGGTTGCTCGCCTGTCAACTTGAACCGTTTGGGCATCCGCGTCTCACGGATGCGTCGAGTGAAGCACAATGCTCCGCATGGCTCTGGTTCGCGATCAGAGTATGAATCGCTGCTATAGGATCTTCGAGACCTGCTCCTGCTGGACCTGTGCCGGCGCGTGCTTCTCATTCCTTCATCCGAGTGGTGGCTGCGACCACTGCGATGATGTGCTGCGTGTCGTCAGTCGACTATGTCGCGATCGCGATCCCTTGCTGGAGTTTTGTCTTCTGGCTGCATAGCCTGTGCCGCTAGAGCTAGCGATTTGAGTTGTTGGCGATGCAGGGCTGCGTTAGGGTCATTCGCCGGAGGTTGTATTGCCTTGAGGTAAGCACCTACGGAGAATAATGCACCCGCAGCAGTTTTGGGCACTGGGATTCCGTTAGCGTCCTCTGTCATGAACGACAGGTTACGGGTGATTGCTACCCTTTCATGTTCTGGAAGGCTTGCCAACCGCGACCTAGGTCGAGGGGTTGGTTGCTGTGTGGACCCGAGGGATTGCTCCCTTCGTCGTGCACTCGAGAGGCTGGCTTGCCTTTTGCGCTCCTCGAGCGTCGCTCGGTAGTTTTGCAGTCGAATTGACTCCTGCCAGTTGAAGTACTGGAAGGTCAACATCTCCTCTGGGGTGGAGTTTGGCGGCATCATAGTGCACTCCTTTATGACTTTATCTGCTTTTGCTGCCATCTCCTCCGTGATTGTCAAGGTTGTGACCCCATCTGGCATGGTTACCGTGAATGGGAATTGTGCAGGCCTGCGAGCGGCAGCGTCTGCGGATGATTCTGTGGTGAAGGCCACGTAGACCTGATGGGGCGTGACCCGAGGACAGGTGTATGTGCTGTCGATTCCAGTCATGGACTCGACATCGCCATCGAGGCTCATGTCAGAGCCAGTGTGTCCATCGAGTAGATCTTCGAGGCGAATCTCGTTGTCGATGTGCTCATCACCTATGCTCATCTCGGTGTTGGCGAAGCCATTACGGATTTCTGAGTCGAGGTTGG
The DNA here is from genome assembly GCA_947311845.1 of Poa pratensis. Taxonomy (NCBI): domain Eukaryota; kingdom Viridiplantae; phylum Streptophyta; class Magnoliopsida; order Poales; family Poaceae; genus Poa; species Poa pratensis. The sequence continues at coordinate 8,735,575 of CAMZMU010000065.1, forward strand.
TGTTGGTGAAGATCTCCGAGTCGACGTTGTTGTCGTTATGAATCGCGGGCTCGTAGAAGTCATCGAGGGAGATCCCGCAGTCGAAACTCTCGTCGAGTGGTAGGTTGAAGTCGATGTTGCTTGTGTTGTATGCTGATTCTGCTTCCTCGCCTTGGAGTTCCGTCATCATGAACCTATCGAGCTCACCGGTCGACATGGTTGTTGCGGGCGAGCAGGCTTCAGAATCGACGATGGGGCGAGCGCAGACGACGGAGCCTCGAGTGTACCCAGCGCCAGTTGTTGCGGATCTGCTGAGTCCTGCGTGCCAAGATTGTTTACGAAAAAATTGAATGCTCCAACAGTCAAACTCAAACCTGAATCAAGGCCGGAAAACGCCTCCTGAAGCTCTGGCGAGTGCGGATTGAAATTCATTGGAAGAGCAGATGCGCTTTTTGCGGGTGAAGCGGGCAGGCTGCCGCTTTTCGAGTAGATCGGCGAGTCGCCGTGTGTCGCCTGGATCGGCGAGTTACTATTTGCTGACATGGCCGGCGAGTTGCCGTTTGCAGATGAGATCGGCGAGTTGCCGTTTGCTGGTGAGATCGGCGTGTTGCCGTTTGCTGGTGTGATCGGCGATTTGCCGTTTGCTGTTGGGACCGGCGAAACTTCGAGTCCATCGCTATTCTTTCCCACAGACGGCGCCACTTGACGAGGGGTAGACTCATCAAGACCCATGGTTAAGGTCCCTAGGTTATGAATATGGGGGAGAGAACGTGGTAGAGCTGGAAGTATCGTCGGCTGACAAGCAGGGCAAAGATTTTACCCAGGTTCAGGGCCCTCGTGTTGAGGTAACACCCCTACGTCCTGCCTGTCTGTTATTGATTTGTGAATATGACGGTTACAAGGATCCTGGCGAGATGTCGATCTCGCAAGGGTTTGTGGCTCTGGTGGTTCGTTGTCTGGTTCGATGGCCCTCCCAGTCCTTAAATAATAGGCTGGGTCCCGGGTGTTCGTAACCGACTCGATTTACAAGTAAGGAAACTCTAAACCGACTATTGCTTCGCCAAACTTGGAGGATACTTCATCTTCGTGGGCCTCCCTTCATGGGCTTCATGTAGGCTCTGATAGTTGGGCTTGGTCGATACGTGCACCAGGTACCCTCATGGCAGGGTACCCGATAGGCATACCCATGTCACCAAGCTGGACGAAAGGATCTATTATCTCTATTTAGGGGAAAATTATGAAGAGTTGGTTGAGTTGGACCATTCTTTAGATAAGCAAATCTAACATCTTCTATAACATTGGGGGCAAACCGATCCATTTGAATGCGAAGTCCTGGATCAATCTTTATGTAATCTAGGAAATCAATTATACCTCTAGCTCCTAGACCCTCAGCATTCTCTTCCACTACAGCTTCAACAGAATGTTCCACTTGTTCCGTGTCACCGGCCATAGAACCTCCAGCCCCTCCTTCCACTTCTTGCTCTCCCTGCTGCTCTTCATTTGCCACAATAGTTGCACTTTCCCGAGTGCTTGGTTTAGAGCTACTGCCACTAGCAATTGGCGCAAAAAATCTCTTCAAATCTGCAATAAAAAATAGTACAAACGTGAGTAGGTTGCCAATTTCAAGCTCACAATTAGTCCCCTGCTCACTAATCAAAGAAATATACCCCCCCTTTGCAGCAGCACTTCTTTTGCCCTTTCTGTCCATCCCCACTCCAAGAAATTGCCTCCAAATCGCCGCCGCCCGCCGGGGTAGCCGGCCAGCCGCCGATCGGGAAACCCTAGCTTCCGCTGCTTGGAGTTGGGCGGGCCGTTGGGAAGCGACGAATCGAGCTGGGGAGGGAGGAGTAGGGGAGCAGAGGAGTGAGCAGACGAGCAGCCGGAGCCGGACAAGGTCAGATGAGGCCGGCGGCGGTGGCTGGGTCGCTGGGATTGGGGAGCAGGGAGGCACACACAGAAGAGTTCGCTGGAGGCACGCACGCACGGACAGAGATGAAGCGATGCGCTCTCCTAGCGTGGCCCAATGGCCAGTAAGGCCCAACTAGTGCGTGAGGCTGGCCCAAATGACTTTTTTTCTTCATTATTTTACCAAAACTTCAGTAAATACAGAAAATGATATATAGATCAAGGAAATGCCTATATGTATTCGATTTTTTGCCAAAAATCAAGGTAGGGCGGCCGCCCTACCTTGCCCTTAGGGGTCCTCCGCCAGTGGTGGGGCGTGAAGGAATCGTGACCGTCGACTGGCTAGGCACGCGATGGTGAGATTTCATAAAGTGTCCCAGTCGTGTGCTTCTTCACATTTCCGGTAATCGGCACCATGGAAAAAAAATAGCGCGCTATCGCGCTGCTAATAGCACGCTATAGCTTTTCGAGAGTTATCTCGCTAAATCAATTAGTGTATAGTGTCTCGCTATACGCTATAGCGAGATATAGTATGCTAATAATGCATTTTAAGACCTACGCTATTTTGCTGTTGCGCGCAATCAGTACCCGTTTTCATCAAAAGAGAATACAGAGGTGACTTCAGAAAAACAGAAAAAGGCGTGCTGCCAGCGAGAGATCGTGGATAAGAAACGAGTGGACATAAAGCGAGCGCACGTGCTGGTCACCTGATTCGTCGGCCGCCGGAAAATTCCTTTCCTTCCACCTGGATTGCTCTCAGTCTTGGCTTGCTTTCCACGAAAGGATTACAAAAGGCCCGCCCCACAGCCGCGCGTCCCCATCTCAACCCGACGTCAACTCACAAGTACAGGCGTCACCCAGGCCAGGCCCCGCGTCATCCCAGAGCGCCGCCGTCAGATCCCACGGTGCTCCTCTGCCCGCGCGCCGCGAGTCAGCGTCAACCCGGAGGTCGTCGTCTCCTCCAATCTCCCGCCGCGCGTCCTCTGCTCGCCTCCCCACGAGGTGAGCGCCTCTCCGATCCAAATCCTGTGATTCGACTAGACATGGCGGATCCCACATTTCCGAAATCGGCCTCTTCACTTCACCCTTTAGATCCTGATTTGCCGGGATTTGACTGATTTGACGGGATTTGACCTTTCTATCCTGATTTGCGGGCGGAGATTCTGTTTCGCGATCCAAACTGGAGATTGCCCGATTCATATTACTAGTTTGCATACACGTGCATATGCACGTCTTAACACTATAGAGGAATTTTGGATAAGAAAAAAAAGTCATAGCGTGTCCTGCCAAATGATCAAAATAAATGAACAAACCTAAGGGCAAACCCAATTTATTGGTGATAAATATTTGAATTATTGTAAAATTAATAATCTAACCCATGCCAAAAGAATACTCCCTTACACTTGTTGACTTGCTAGTTGCTACAGCCTGCAGCTCAAAAAGGTACGCGGCCATGAAGGCATGCATGGGCTTTTTATTATTCGGGAACAAAGACTGGATGGTTCCAGAACATAATGGAGGCACCTGACGCTACTGTTCATTGCGAATCCCTCAGCTCTGAGCCGTTAGATTTGTGAGACTAATGGTTAGGATTGATACACCGAGTTGGATTCAAAATTGGTACACTATATAGGAGTATAGATTAGATCTCAGACGCAGCGACGGTTAATGTTGGATCAGACTAGCGGACTCGAGATTTGAGATGCCTGACAGCAACCAGACAATTGTTTAATGTTTCCGGATCGGACACAGCTACGCGAGAATAGTTTAGTGCTGGATTTCCTCGCCCTTTTTGATCGTACACAGCGACGCGAGAATTGAATAGTATTTTTCGATTCCCTTTTGGTCAGAACAGCGACGAGGGATTTGAATAATGCTTCGCTTCCTCTTCATAGATCCAGTTCCACCGCCGTGAGCATTAAAATAGCACAGTTCACATCTGGGGTCAATTATTCCCCAATCAAAATCGGTTAACAAGTTTCCAGCAGTGTTACATCTAATTGACTAATGAACTACTCCTAGATTGCTGCTGCCTTTCCGCTACTACTTGACTGCTTCTGCCTTCCGTTACAATAGCTTGAGTTTGACTTGCAGCGGAGATGGACGCAGCTCCAGGAGCGCCCAACCCACCGGCGCCGCCCAACCCACCGGCGATCGTCCTCGACAAGTTCGGCAGGCGGAAGTGGCGCTGCGCCAAGCACAAGATACCTAAGGGATGGTATAATCTGGACTTCGTAGCCAAGCACAACAGGAGGTGGCACCAGGGCGAGGGCGCCAACTGAGTGTCATCCCCAAGTTTTGACCTCAAGTCGACTGATACGCCTTGCTCTTGCACGCTTCTCATAATTCAGTATATGTTCATCTGCGACAGTATTCATATGTGACAAACCTGTTATACTGTTCTATTGGGATTTTGTCTGAAACCTATATTACGTGTATCTGTTGGGTTTTGTGAGAAACCTGTGATGCGATATTGGTCTCCCAGATTCATATAAAGGGAGTGTATGAGAACTGTGGATCTATTAGGTCTTCTGAGCCTATTCTATAATAATTCTATTAGGCTCTGTGACAGATGTGTTTCTACTAGGAGCTGTCTACAAACAATGATTTGTTTCTACCAAGTTGACGTGAGTGTTCATGGTAACTCCTCAATGATATTCCTGATTGTCCATGTCACGTGATTGTCTATCCCTATATGATATTTCCTGATTGCCCATGTGACGTGATTGTCTGATGATATTTACTGTTTTCATCATGCAAATTGCACAATAGTAGAAGCAACGCTATAGATGTGCATTTCCATTATCTACCTACTGGACACAAATACTAAACATCAAAATCACAGAATGAACTTTACTATTCCATTTATAAAACTAAATATGAAAACATTACATGTGATGTTCCAAATTTAGCCTATCTTGGGGGTAACCCACCTCTGTGTTACTGGCAGCATTGGACTTGCTCGGACCCTTTCTTGGGGGCCCTCTTTCTTTGGCTCGCTTTTGCAATAAAAGTTATCACTGTCAGATATAGACATATCATGAAAGGAACATATCACAGCACTGAATTGTAACATGCATGGAGGATAATTTTCATACCATGTAAGATCAATAAGGCAAGGGAGATAACTAACTAAAGATCAAATTGTACCCATGGAAGGTTTTGCAGAGATAGGAATAAAAATGTACTTTAAAAATACATGGAATAGTGGATCATTTAGAACTCAGACAAGTCGTAGGAACTTCTTTACCCACCTTCATCTTCAGAAAAATCAAGCACAAAAATCATGGAATAGTGACGCTAAAAGTCAAGGTTAAATGCTATAACAGTGCACAAATGAACTTTGGGCTGAAGTAGGTGCTAATATAATTATACAAAATTAGGTTAACATTTCCATGCACATGCATATAATAGTCACGAGAAAATAGTCCAAGCATGATAGAACAACTTAATAGTAGGGAAACAAATACAATAAAGATAATCTGAAGTGGGACTTAAGACGAGAATGGACATATGTACTACACCTTAATAGCTCAACTGAAAAGAAAGAAAAATCTTCAGGCATGACATACTTATTGTAGCCACAATGGCAGATAAAACAATTCCAAAGAGTAAACTTTATATACAGATAAAAACCCTTGCATCCTGTGGCTAGATGAAAAAGAAAACCTTCAAAATACTACTCAGAAAGATATAGAAGGTGTTTGGTTCAGAAATTATAATATAAACAGTAATCAGAAGATAATGGTAATGTAATCCAACTCTTTTGCTGGCCATACCCATCTTCCAGATACACAGCCAATGAGCCACAATCTGGTTAACTCTCCATTGCTATTAGCCATGGTGAGGAGCCGTGCTTCCATGGTCATGGTAACTCGCAGCTTCCTTCCGCGAGATACCGTCCTCGTGGTTGTGGCCTCTATAGCTTTCACGATCACACCAGGGTGGAGGGATTGAGGAGATGGTGGGTGCAATCAAACGTGAGGTGTTGCTCTGGTATCAGCAGTGAATAGAGGTGTAACTGGAAATCATGGAAACGGATTACAGCCCACGTGAACCAAACACAAGTAAAGTTTTCAAGTTGCAGTGTAATCTGATAATGCGGCTAAATTGACAAACAACCATCATAAAATCTGAAAGATACAATCCATCAGAAAGATATATAGCTTGTGATCCGGTAAAGGAAGTCATCAGTTATGTTGAAATTTATCTAGCAGAACAAATAGATGGGAACGAAAATTCAGGCAGATGATAACCAACGAAACAAAAGAGCAAACTCACGAAGGCAGCCTGAAGATTATAACTTTGAGTGAATATAAAAATCCGTCTTCGTTCAAGAGGAGCAAAAGTTTGCCACAAATTGACCAAACCATCGAAATTACTGATTTTTGGGCAAAAACGAGAGATCATGAGGCACGCCCAAATCACCTGCGGCGAAAAAGAAGAGAACAAAAAAGCATAACTACACCCACCATAGCTGTAGACCGTGAAAGAGGAGAAGAAATCTCGCGCGATATGCCATAAAAATTCCAACTTTATGCCACAGATCGACCAAAGAAGTGAACAGACTTAAGAATTCCAGGCCGCGAGGTGTACACAAAAAATAACGATTACGGTGCGAAAACCAACCAGCTATAGAACAAGAAAACAGTACCCTGGACAAATCGTGCAATTGAGCACTCGCCGGGGATGGGCAGATCTAGATCTGGGAGGCAAGGAAGACCCTCCGCCATGAACAGATGCACCAAACAGGCTTCACAAAACAGAGAAGACGTTGGTGACATATCTATATACTATTAAAAGAGCAAACTTCGCCGGATACATTAAATATATGCCCTACGATCGCTGATCAACGAACCAGATCGTTCCGTCCGTGTTGAGCTAAACTCAACACATCCGAATAGTTATTTTTGTCTTTTGCCTGAGTTACTCCGACTGGTTCCGGCCGCAGCGCCGTCTTGCCTTCCGCTCCCCAAGCGACATCCCCGAAGGCCTTCCCGCCTGGCGCTGCAGAGCCTTTCCGCCGGGAGCCGCAGCAGCGAGGGGCGCGGGCGAGAGCGGGCGGCGACCTCCAGGCGAGACCGCGAGAGCCAGCGGCAACCACCAGGCGCGAGGGCGACGTGACCAGAACCGCCAACCGTCCGCGCCCCGCGGCCAGCCGACGGCCGACGCGTCCCGTGTCGCGCGCGCATGCCGCCGCGCAGGACCAGGTCGCCGCCGTACGCCGCCCGGTCAAGGCCAAGAAGGTCCACCCGCTGCCGCCGATGGGGGACGGCGAGAAGCCGGCGCGACGCGGAGGCCGGACGTAGCGGAGTGGATGTCGCCGGCGGGGGTGGCCGGCCTGCTGCGGCGGCACCCGCTGCCGGCGCTCTTCGCGTGTGGGCTGCTGGCCTTCATGGCCGTCGAGCACACCATCCCCATGGTCCTCCACGCCGCGGCCCCGCTCGACCTCGGCTTCGTCGCCACCGCCGCCATGCACGCCGGGATCGCCGCCCGGCCTTGGCTCAACTCGCTCCTCGCCGCGCTCGACACGGTTTGTCCGCTAAACTTGGCGAACCAACTGCCTGCTGCGTAGATCCGTTCGAATCAATTGCGGATTCGCGTTGTCGATCCTCTGCGCGGGGCGTTCTCTTCTCGCCGGGAGATAGTCGTTGTCGACGCCTATTCCTTCGCGCAGTTGGCGTCCCTGGCGTTCAGGCTGAGTCTATCGTTCTAGCGTGCTTACAAGATCAGAGGAGGTAGCGTTAGTGGCTCTGGGGTAGTGTGGTTACGTGCAGTGCAAGTGGTGCGGGGGGAGGACCTACCTGGCAAGAACTTCAGCGGCCAGACGCCTATCAGACAGGACTTAAATGCCTTACGCACGCACCTACTCCATCTCTACTCCACTGCCCATGGATTTCAACACTTCAATTGATGATTTGATATGGCCAGTGATCGATTGATCGGCCATTTTATCGAATCTGAAGTTTCTTGAGTGATCGAGTAGCAAATGTTGACTGAACTTTCAGAGCTTCTGAATTTTTATCTGAGCAGGTAAAGTTGTTTCTCCTGAATAATAAGGATCCTTTCCTGAAACATAATTCGATGCAAGTCGAACATATCCACAATACATCCTTTAATATGTTTCTGTACATCTTCTCAATTTAGAATAATTGTTCATGGTGTCCCATTTACATTATTACATATCATGTTCCTTCTGGAATTTTTATAGTAAATTAGAAAAGGGATACTCACTCCGTTCCAAATTAGATGATTTACGTTTGTGTAAATGCGGATTTATCTAGACATGTTATACATCTACATTTAGACAAATGAAACTAATCTAATTTAGAACAGAGGGAGTAGACAACAACACGGCAGGAACCAAAAGACATCGACACTTACTGTCCGCCATGTGATCCGATCACATAATGTTTACCAATTTTCTTAAAATAAATAATTATTGAGAAGCAACAAAATAAGAGGCTATTTGCATTATTAAACGTGTGGTACTTTTAACTTATTTACATCGGTGGCTCCTTTCACATGATGATTTAGTTCAGCAGATGACGATTTTAAGAGCGCTACATGACGTTCTAATTCATTATTTTTGTGGCCGATAAAACATGTTTCAAAAAGATGGTTGTAGCAAAAAACGGTTGTCTAGCTATATTACGTGCATTGCACGTACACCACTACTATATTGAAAAGGATTGGATGAACTTTTCAGACGGTTTAACGGGAGAGGAGGGGAGGGATGCTTGGCATGGCGGCTAGGGGTTGCTACACGAGACGAACGAACGAACGAGGAGGAAAGGGGGAGAAGAAAAGGGGGTGGGTGGATGGACGGGTGAGCCGGGAGACATGCTTGGCATGGCGGCTATAGGTGCCGAGTCCGATGCCAATAGACGCGGCACGGGTGCCAGGTACTGTGTCTACCACGTAGGACTGAGATCCGGTGACTTCACCACGTGAAGTCACCTTACAACTTTAGCCTGATAATATCCGTTGGATTGAAATTCGACGGTCCAAATTTATAGATAAAATTTCAAACTATTCAAAAAATTGGAAAAAATTCCAGTAAGTCCTATATGTTTAATTGTGCATTCTGAGAAAGTTTCGTTTAATTCGGATAAATGGTTTATAATTTATTAGCCTTTTAATGTTAAAACATGAAAATCTATTTAAAGATAAACCATTTATGCAAATAAAGTTAAACTTTCTCAGAACAAATAAGAAAACATATACAGCTTACTGGATTTTTTTTGAATTTTTCTGAAGAGTTTGAAATTTTATCAAATTATTTGGACCATCGGATGTCAATCCAACGGAGATAAGCAGGCTAAAGTCGTGACTTCACGCGGTGAAGGCACTGGATCTCGGTCCTACCATGTAATGGAACCGCAGCCATTGAATCAAAACCAAATAAGAGCATCTCCACTGGCACCCCCCAATGGGGTGTCCGGCACCCCCCAATTGGGCCTCAATTGGGGTGTCGGACATGTGTCCGGTCAAATGGGGGTGCAGCCCACAGCGGCGCACCCTAAACAAAAAAATTGATAGATACAAATAAATTTAAATGCATTTTGAATTTCGTTTATATTTGTTATATATTACAAAAGTTTGAATGAAATTTGAAAACCTAAACTAAACCCTAACTACTCGAGGTCGTCCCAGTCGACGCCGTCGTCGCTCTCGTCGTCGAGCACGACGTAGGTGCAGGAGGACGAGACACGGCTGGTGGAGGCGCCGCCGTGGCGCGGCGCGCGGCTGGAGGTGGCGCCGTCGTGGCCCGCGCACGGCTGAAAGATCGATATGTCGACTAGAGGGGGGGTGATTAGGCGACTACCAAATTTTAATTCTTTTTCGATTAATTAGGGCTTGAGCAAAGTATAACAAGGTTGACTAGATGTGCACTAGATGATAGCAACCTATGTGATACAAGCAAGGTAAGTAACGTAGCGGAAGCAACAAGTAAAGGATAGAAATAACCGCAAAGTGGAGACACGGAGATGTTTCCCGTAGTTCCTTCCCAAGGGAAGTACGTCTACGTTGGAGGAGTGTGGAGCCACCTAGGCGCTCCAATAGCACGGATGTGCTCACTCTATTCTCCGTGAGCTTTACCCGTGGGGGTTCGGCTCATTCACTATGAGGTCACCTTGATGGCGTTGACCAAGCCGGTACACAAAGGTCGGGGAACTCCACATCCCGGACCGCCTCGCAACAAGTTGAGGCTTCCGATACACACAAAGGTCTCCTAGGGTTACAAGCAACCCGAAGAGAACAAGTATCACAAAGGAGAATGAATGGATTCGAAATTCCTTCGGTGAGATTGTAGATCTAGATCTCCTCTATCACTCCTCAAAGTATCACGGCGATTGTGTGGTTGGAGTGGGAGATCTCGGAAGTTTAAAGCTCGACAGTAATGGAGGAGAGAGAATGTAAATCGCAGCTTCTTCTTGGGAACGAAGCACTCCTTTTATAGGGCCCCTGAAAATCCAACCGTTATGCACAGAAATGTGCACAGAGGTACTACCGCCGACGAACAGCGGTACTACCGCTACTGACCTCTATGCGGTACCTCAGTGGTTCCGATGCTCAGTTGCAGCGGTAGCACAAAATGCTACCGTAGTTACCAAGCACCGGTACTACCGCCAGAACCCACCGGTACTACCGCTGTCATGCCTCGAATAAATTCGTGGTATTCCATCGGTAGTACGTGGGGGGTACCGGGCAGGTACCGTTGGAGACAGTGGCTTAAAACCTTCTGAACGGTATCTCCAGCGGTACTTCCAGCGGTAGTACCGTTGGAGAAGACTGCCTGCGTGCTGCAGCAGTACTACTCCAGAAGGAGCGGTACTACCGCTGCCCACTGGCGGTACTATTGTTAAGTCGATTTTAGCCTAGGTAGATTTTCGAGCCCCTCTCTCTTCCATATGTGAACTTCTCGTGTTGTTGTTTTCATACCTGTTCAAACTTAAGAACACGATTAGTTCAGTGGGTGTGTTGTTATTAACTCCAAAACAGAGTAAGATCCTAGCATGCTCTTTCAACGGCTGGCGGAGGCGCCGTCGGAGGAGGACGAGGCTTCAATCTGGGCCGAGCACGCCAGGGTCGCCATGAGGCCCAGTAGGCCCGGGCTATCGCGGTCATGCTCGTTCCGCAGCTCGGACGGCACGTCGTACCCCGCCGATATCACCTCCACCGGCATTGGCTCCGCCCTAGGGCGACAGAGGTACAGGCGCACCGCCGTCTAGTCGCGTCGTGTTGGAAATCGCTGACGGGCTGCGCCATTAACGTGGCCAGACCGGCCTCCTGCACAGCTCGTTTAATCACGTCTGCTCGCCACGTGTGTATGAAGGGCAGGCCACCCCTGTCGAAGGCCATGTCCGCCCCATGTCCGGCACGGTGGCACCCCCGAGAGGGCCTCCAAACTTGAAGGCCCTTTCGGGGGTGCCAGACACGATTTTGCTCGACCCGACCCTTTGGAGGGTGCCGCTGATGGCCGATTTTGGCGTCCGGACCCCCATTGGGCTTTGGGGGGTCGTTTGGAGGGTGCCGGTGGAGATGCTCTATGGGCTGTGATCGCTGAGGGCAACTCTAGCAGCTTGAAATCTTGAATAGTCAACACGGAGCTCATTTCTTGAAAATTATGAAAACTTGATTTCGAAGTTTCAAAAATACTTGAAATAGTATCTGCATTTAGTCACTGTGTAGACTACGCGCGCGTGAAAATTTTAATATGAAATACCTCGTAATTTGGGCTCTGCAAAAAAAAAGAACAAATTTTAGAAGATGATAAATTTGGAATATTCACACCTTCGAATCTACAATTTTATCATTTTTGCCGAGACTAGAATATATGCTTTTTCACACTAAAAATTACGCATAGGTAGAATAAACATTGACTAAATCCTGATATTTTTTTGAATTTTTTCAAGATTGTTTTTTATTTTTTTCAGAAACAGTTTACCTGGAAACCGTGAACCATATCGATGTACTCGCGACCAAATAGTTTATGTAACAGCGGCGCTGTATCAAATTTTATCAACTTTTCGTGTAGATTTGTCTTTTGGAGATATCGGACATGTGTCCACGAAAAATCCACCCAGTGCGCTTATGGTGACCCCCAAAATAACACAAACAAGAGGGGTTACTTCTTGTTCCTCCTTCTTTCTCTCTAGCCTATCACCTTGAGAGTCGCGCCCTCTGATTCGGCTCATGTCCCTCCTCTCTCCCTATCACCTTGAGAGTCGGCCCCTATGCTTCGGCTTCGGGCCCTCCTCTCCCTGACAGCTTTGTCAGCCGGTGGGGATGGGAGAGAGGAGGGTGACCCTGTGTATATAAGTCTAGGGGCTAGTATTAGGTTTAGGTGTAGTAGACTTACCACTAGGATGCGGATTTCACAACCCAACGGCGAGAGAAGAACATGCAGGGAACGCGGTAAGCTCTGCAAAGGCGGCGCCTCCAAGGAGGGAGCGGCGAAGCTACAAATCGCCGCCCGCTCCGGGAACCCGAAGCCAGGGCTTTCGCCCGGAGAGTCATACACCCTCACGAGGGATAGGAACTCGAGTTCCACAATGACGCCACCAAGGTGGGACACGACGTCAAAGACGCCGCCGTCATAGGCACAGACCAAAGGTAAGGACATGCTTTCGCCCGGAACTGATCTAAATATTATGTCCGCTCAATAGGTTGCTTTGAGATGAAGTCATGGATTTAGACATCATGCAGAGTGTGTAAAAAATCAACTCGGAGTTGTTGAAGTATGTTCAGCAATAAATAATTGGTTCACGTTTTTTTTCCTCTCCAATAACTGGCCCATAAATGGTAGAAAATGTGCATAATATATATACAGGCCAAGGAACGAATGTTGGACAGCAAACTGTCTACCATGAAGAACATCGCAAGAAAGCGCAGTTCAAAATAAGGACTACCTAGATCATTTTTCTGCAAAACCTGCTTATTCAGGCAACACGCACAATCATAATGGTGGCAAGTAAAAACATGAATGGAGCAGCACCGAAGGAATATATGCATGGCTTACTTGTGCTTTTGAGAAAACGCTTATCACTTCCCATTGCCAAAAGATGCTATATGGTCAGGATAAAAACTCCGAGGCCGCCACTTGTTCTTGCACTATGAACTTAACGGGCTTCGTAGGCATCTACTCACTCCATTCCAATTTATTTGACGGCTCTACGTCGGCGACGTGGCGGTGGTGATGGTCGGTCTCTTTGGCCGTTTGGACGGCGAGGAGCGGGCGGTGGGGGTTCCTGGGGTTGGCGGCGCTTCGGCAACGTTTGCTCCTAGATCGTGTTCCGGTGGCTAGGCACAAGGATTTCTGTGCGTGTTGCTAGGGTTTTCCGAGCGAAAGTTCTGCGCTCCGGCTCCAATGGCGGCGATGCCCGCCGGTATTGTATCCCTCTTGAGGGCGCTGTTGTGGGTACCCTAGACGCTTTGGGGCTCCAGGTGAAAACCTTAGACCATCTTGGTCGCGACAACGGTGACGCGTCACGTCATTACTCTCTTGGGGCGTCGTCGTGGAGTCTCAATTTCCCTCGGGCACGCTAGGGTCTTTGGTGACATGTTTGGTTCACCTTGTTCTTTTCTTTTTCCTATCTTTGGTCTGCTATGTAAGAGGTTCCCCTTATCACTTGTATCGGTTTGGCCATGTGGCTTTATTTATAAAGCGGTGCGAAGCCTATTTCGTCAAGATTACAAAGCCATCTACCAAGGAAAAAATGTTATTTTCCAGAAAATGCACTGATACCATATGTAACAGCGGAAGGTGGGTTTATTTAAGCAGTTGTACTGTACCTTAAGTCATGTATTTGCTCTTATAATTATCCTCTAAGGATACACCTCAAAAGATGGTGCAAAGAAAAGTTTCTAGAAAGTAATAGGGCATCTTAAACATCTACCACGGACGTAGCTTCAGTAATTAGCATTCGAACCATATAACCATGTCGTCATACCCGTTATCCTTGATTCCGTGGAACATAATCCTGTGCAACATAACTGACAACACACAGCGATAAGATTTTTTTCATGCTGATGCAAATGGCATGTTATATTTTCACCTGGGGACTAGATTTCAGATACTGAATTATCCCCGATCCAATTTTCAGTTCAATATAAATAGACAAGAGGGATTTCAACAACAAGAGACACTGCAATTCATTAAGTAATCAAACTATTACCGGTAATACACACTCCAGTTAGAAGATATCACAACAGTTCTGTAGAATCAGTCCAGAACCGACATACCTGAAGCTCAAAAGGGAAAGCGTTAAGCCACAATTTCGTAATGAAAATACATAATCATAAAATATGAGCCACAGGATAAGGCTGAGGCTGCAACAGCATAATTCAGCCATTTTCGAAGTACAACAAATCTGCCATGACACTTATTTAGGACATATAACATTCTTTAGATGCCCATCATATTATAGTGGATAGTGCCCAGGAGAAGTTTATAGAAGGAAAAGGCAGTGTTTGATATTTAAACAACAAACGGAGTTTTTAGCAATTCATCTGCAGGAGGTAGTCATTGCTAGATGCTTAATGTGGATAAATGGAAGACAAAGATTAAGAGATATATGCTTTTATTTTGATATCTCAATGTCAATCCTCAAGTCATGCCTGCATATTATTCGTAAGGAGTTTTTTTTCATAAAGAGTTCATGTTCGAGATGTTCAGAGTTTTTGTCCTCAGATACACGGTTTTATGCTGTAATTTGGTAGTAGACTAGTAGTGCTGCAGAACATTACAGAACAATATAACTTTGGTACTTTGTAGCCATCAAGAACCTAATTCTTTGTCAGTATAAGTGTATCCTCATAAGGATATGGGGAATTCAGTTCAATAATAAAAGATCATAGCTGAAAACATTAAAGATATGATTATGGCAGCACTCCAAAAATAGGTCTTACATAGCACAATTTGGTTACAAATAGGTCTTACATAGCACAATTTGGTCACATTGCTAAATTCATAATAGGAAGATGTTGGCGACAGCTAAAACATTACATGAAACAAAGCTTCTGGTTTCTTTTGCTACTCTATATAGATCAGTAGGAAGCACCCAGAATACTTTATTCGACACTGGAGCATCATCAAGTTTCTGCAATTCTATGCTTCCATCCTTTACATTGAAGACCTGCAATGTATTCCGGGGACGATCCATGAAATAGACGCAGTTCTGCTGCAAACCAGCCTCCATGCCAGAGCACGAAGCACCGAACTCGTATGGGGACAAGAGGAACACGCAATCGCCAAGATTGTCCACTTTGCACCATTCCTGTTTCACGAAATCCATCTTATGAACGCTGACATCAGCGTATGGCTCCGAGACATCGACGGACCACAGGCTTACTAGGTAGAGCTCATCATTAGATTCCACCAAGAACTCACTAGCCCCACCATCTTCATATAAATCCTCATAAGATGTGTCGATGGTATCGTCAATGGCAATGGAACTAAAGACGGGAGCAGGGCAAAAATCAATCACTTCAAGGCTTGTAGGCATGTTGTTGAAGTAGAACCTGCCACGGCACGCCGCTATCGGGTTTATTAACACCTTCTCCTCCGGCGGATCGCAGTCCGGAAGAGCCTGGGTCCCTATGTCGTACTCGTGTTTTGTCCAGTGACTATCCCCAACACGACAGTACCATATGAAGGGGCCGTCGGGCTGGACGAGGAGTACGACGCACTCAGCAGCGGTCGGCTTGTCGGAGAGCAGGCAGTTGCATTCTACGAGCAGTTCATCTTTGATCTCGAGTCCCAAGGACGGGAGCTCGATCTTGCAGCGACTATGGGGACTCCAGAGGAAGGTGGCCAGGGAGCTCGGATCCCGGGCTAACATGAACCCATGGGTGGTCGGGCAGATGATCTTGTTCTCCAGCTCGCCGCCGTCGTCGCCGACGATGGGCTTCTTCTCCGACGGGCTGAACAGTACCGTAGATCGATCCACCAAGCTGTGGAACGCGAGGCACGGCAGCGACATCGGATTCGTCGACATCTCGATCCTAAGATGTAGTATTGCTCGGTGTGAGGAAATTTTGGGCTGGTGTGCTTTCTGTGGCGGAGCAATGGCAGATTAAATAGATGGAGTTAGAAATCGTACCTGAGACGAATCGGGGTCGGAACAAATCTGAATCGGAACCGCAAACCGAGCTGCGATTGAACTCCTGCTCCTCCTCCTCTCTCCCTTGGAAAAAAGTTATCGAAATTTTGCTCGGTCACAGCCGCCGCCAACCACAGTAGCCGAAGTGGTAAACACCATGGATCCTCTGACAAATCTGGTCCATGGGCCTTGTAATGATAGGCCTTGTTTAGATCAATTTGATAGGCCGGTTGTGCGTTTGTACGGGCTCACGACATCTGTGCTTACTGAGATCCTATATTCATCAAATCTCAAAAAAAAAAAAAAAGAGATCCTATATTCATCTAGATTTGGAACAGCACCAAGACTCTTCAAAAAAAAAAATCTAGATTTGGAACAGCACCAAGACTCTTAAAAAAAAAAAAAAAATGCTGGTAGACTCTTAAAAACTTGAGCATAAGGGTTATGCTTTAGTATTGTCAGAATACTCCGTATAGATCTAGCCTAAGATTTGGAGACCTCTTAACCCTGTGAAATGGGTTTTCATCCGTATCATAAATATATAGCTGGAAATGCCGAGGGTCATGATCACCCGACAACAGATCATCAAGAGCGTGGTACAATCCTCCACACGCACAAAATGTTTATAGCCAGTTCATGCAGCAATGCTGACTTGAGATTGAGGATGACTCCAAGAGTTGTGAATGAAAAGTGTGAGTTGAAATATCGTATATTCTCTCTGTATAGCATCCTCATCATCTTGACTTGTAACCAACCGTTTCAACTCTTCAGAATCATCAGTTTACCATTTCTGCAAAAAAAATGCATGCCCCTCATATTGAAATAGTCACAAACTATTCTGAGAACATGGTATTTCTTAGGTAGGTTTCGGTAGAGGCTATCACCAATATTATTTATGAGCATTCCATCAGTTGTTTCTCGTTCTTCTCGACATGATTCGTAAGAGACACCTAGAAATGTAACATGAACAATAAATTAAAAAATATTATAGGAACAAAGCTGGAAATGGTACTGCTATATTTTGAATATAAGTTGGTGTAAGTATACATACGTTGTCCCTGAATATCCTTTCTTCCTCATCAAGACTATCGTCTCTGGTGCCATTATTATGTATATTCCGTCCAAGCATTCTAGTGGGAAATACATTTTTTCTGAGCCATTTTTTTTCTAGAAATAATAGATATACATCATGTACCTTCAAACTTTGATGTTGTTCAATGGGCTCAAATATTCCGTATGCATCATCTATACTGTCACCACTCACTACCCCTATAAAATATGTAGAAGTTTAAAATTGAAAGACCTCAAAGTTTTGTAAATCGGTTGTGAGTAGTGCAAATGACATTATATAAACAAAGGCATGCCAATTTTTTTTTAAGAAAAGGGTGTGCGGATCCCGGCCTCTGTATCAAAATGATGCACACAGTTATCCACAATTATTAAAAGTCATGCCAATTAAAGATAAAAAATCGTGTTACATACGTACAAGTGTACAACGCATGAGTAAATACCTATTTTTATCGAGCTCACCACGCACCAGCTGATTTTTGTATTTATCATTATGTTAACTAGGCAACTTGGCGCGGCGACACGCCGCACCCGTGTGGTTATTAATTGTGTTAATTTTTGTAAATATAATTAGCGAAACTAACTGTTATTAGGAGAGGAAATATTAGAGGGTGTGGCTAAAATCGGTTGCTTCTAGAAAATATAAAATAGAGTGTGTTTAGATGGAGCATCATGATCTAGTTACATGCATATTTTGAAATCCAGAACTCATATCTGTTGGTATCAACGTTATTGAGGACTAAAATAGGATCTAGTTCCAATGTTATTGCTCGAACTAAGTTTCAGATCTTTTTTTGAAAAAATGTCTGGTAAGACAGTATAGTTTTATTTCAGCTAAGAGTAAACTCGCTCCTCTTGTTTTCATCCTGTAAATGGTCTGGGTGGGAAAGTTGTTAACTATATTCCTCAGTATAACCTGTTATGATTAGAAACTAAATCTAGCTCTACTTTTATCCAAAGAACTAAGAGTGAAGCTGGTGCTGATTAACCTCACATGGTTACAAACACACCGAGATGGGTCCAAACTCCTTCTTACCCTTCTTGCACGGCTCCAAAGCTTGCGGGTCCTCCATCTTCACTGTCAGCTCGAATCCGGACTCGGAGACTCCCAGCATTCCCCCAATCGTGTCGGCCGCCAGGAGGTATGAAGTGGTTCTTCCGATGAACCACATCCTTTGTGCATTCCACCACTCCATTGCAGTGTCGCCACATGGCAATAGCTCTGCTAGGCTGCAGGAGTATGTAGCCAACACAACATAGCCGAATGGAATGATCCAGGGACTGGTTATCTGAATAGATTGCAGATGCAAGTATCATGTCAGTGTTGAAGCATAGTACATCAAAATGAGCTTGATTTTACCATCGCCTAATAAAAAGGGGCTATAATTGGAGAGGGAGATTTGGAGAAACCCTTCTGACCATCTCTTGTGCTGAACCAGGATCTGGCCTAGTGAGTTAGGGGCCATGCCTAAGAAGCCCTTCCTGACAGGGTTGTAGTACACCAATGAAAAACAGCAGATGAAAAACAGCACTAACCTTGTAGGCTCAGGCCAACAGCCTCGCAGAGCTCATACAATTGATTGGCAACCATATAACGGACACGCCAAGATTTATCTTATCAAAGAATTGAATATTAGTAGTAGCACAATGTTATAATGCACTTGAGAACAGCCGTAGTTAAATTAAAGAAGCAACCCTGACTAAACCATAAACCTACAGGAGTCAGGGACTTACACTCCTATACCCTATAAAGACTAAATAGAAATGTTGGATATGTACCTGGGAGAAATTGACAATGACTGGAAGGATATGTGCTACACAATCTTGCGGTTCCAACAATTTTCCAAGAGCAGCACAGCCTTCAACTGCCAATAAACGTACTGAACCTTGATCTGTAAATGAAGGCAATAACAGTATGAAATTAAGGTCTCAATAGGTTCAGCGAAGGTAAAATAAAGCAGTTTAATTTTCTTTTCAGTCCTCATGGATTCTCATCACAAAAGTTATTTCATGAAAAGAAACACCAGAGCAAAATTGAGACAGTTATCAGTACAACAAATATGCAAACTACTACATGGTACTACAAAAATGATGTCAAGTTTAAAACTGCAATGAAGATACAGATAAGGCACATGTAACACATAGAACTACACAAGTGAGCACTAAGGAGTAAAAAATTATTTATCTGATATTAGATCTAAGACGCCTCTCACATAAGCTCCGAGCGAACATGTAAAGTGGCATAAAATTCATATATTTATAACCATTATGTTTAGAAAAAGGATTTTCTAAACATTAACGATAGTATCTCAAATGATAATATTCTAAAGTTCTGTTCAGTGTATTTTGAGGAAAATGCAGTTAGGATAGTGTGCAGTAACACACTATGTAGTAAAAGGGTCAAAGTGATAAATATGCAGCAAAGGAAAACATGAAAAAGATAAACCAAATAATTGTATTTTTGATGTACAACCATGGAGGTATATATTGTAATACCAGGGAGAACAGGCTCGGTCGACTGTGCCTTGCAGTTATAGTTCATCGTCAAATTTGGCACCCATAGTTTGTTGTGCATCCAACTGCGGAAGTGGGAAAATAATAGTGAAAACAGAGGAGCCGGGAGAAGATACGGAGAACATTGTCCCAGGCATGCAGTACACAAATAAAATGTGCTACTACACAACGCAGTTAACATATATGCCATTTATTTGATACATAGAAAAATGTATCATATATATGGTTAAACAGTGCGCTTTTGACATTACGACAACCTATTCTCAGTGATTGTGACAAAAATTTGAAACCAAAAGGTCATATTTGTGTGGATATAGAGATAATACTGTACCATGCTACAATTAAAAGGAAGCTAAAGCATGAAACCTACTATTTTCGTGTCTGTGCAACTTCTGAACTCTGGCCTTTATCCTCTCCCCTCTCTGCAAGAACAATACAGTCCTGCAGTTCAGCTATATAGATCCCACCAACCTGCACACCATGATGGGCATCATAAGAACCTACATATGTAACCTACACAAAATATCAGCACAAAGAGCATGAGTAGGTGCTACAAAGGCTTTCCTGATTGTTTAGAAGATCCTACTTGCTAGAAACAATCGGAGAAAAAACCAGACAACATGTTGGTAAGAAAGAAGCCTGTACGTGAATACCCTGATTGGGTGCAATACACAACCTAGCCATAGATCTTTCAACTATCCAGAGAGCCTCAACCCAAATCACCACATACTGCATTCCTATACTCTACAAACGATTAGAAACCATAATGTGAGTGTACACTTCACCATAAAAAAGAGAAACAAACCTGGTCAGACAGAAATGACCACTCAATACACAAATCAAATGTGCTACTACACAACGGAGTTAACATAAATGCCATTATATGATACATAGAAAAAGGTATCATATATATGGTACAGGTATGGCTTGCCTTCTGCACAGTGAGCGCTCCATGCAAAATGCAACACACCATTTTTTATTCAGAAAAACAAAACAACCTAATAAGTTATATTGTGCATCTCCAATATACCTTTGGATTTGCTGCCAGTAACAGAGTTGTCCGTAACACCATCTGTGAAAACATAAAACTTGAGTAGAGCTATGGTGCCTGATAAGTTAAATAAACCAATGACCAAAGAATTTTCTATCGCAGCATATATAATGATGCACATGTTTCATACTGGTTAGTGGAGGGGGCCTTTTTCCCTACTGCTCTATAAGAACATATATGATGTCATCAGATTTTTGCTATATTTGGAGAGGTTAGGATAGTAGTACTATGCCGACAGAATAAACATTTTGCTTCTTAGATCATGCCCAACATTATTCTTGTAATCCATAACCTGAAGATGGAATATAAGTAAATTCAAGGATCCCAAGCCCCTCAATAGTTCATGGTTCAGTAGGAGCAATACGTTTTTAAATAAATTCCACAAAGGTACTGTTCACAAAAAAAAATCAAGGTTACTTTGTTCAGTTATAGCTGTTGGCTTAATTTGGAGAGGTTAGGATAGTAGTACTATGCCGACAGAATAAACATTTTGCTTCTTGGATCATGCCCAACATTATTCTTGTAATCCATAACCTGAAGATGGAATATAAGTAAATTCAAGGATCCCAAGCCCCTCAATAGTTCATGGTTCAGTAGGAGCAATACGTTTTTAAATAAATTCCACAAAGGTACTGTTCACAAAAAAAAATCAAGGTTACTTTGTTCAGTTAGAGCTGTTGGCTTAATAATATATTCATTGCATCATCAAAGTCAATTCAAAACACTCAGAAAAACATTGTCTATATCATAGTATGCGTGCTTAATGACGGAAGTTCATTTCTGCATGTCTTGCAACATTCATGTGGCCAAACATACAACCTTATCGCTACGCAGTGAGTTGTAGTGCCACACATAGGATTTCTCACATACATGGGACTAATAGAACAAACTGTGAATACCTCAGCGATCAAAGCCCAAAGATCTAAGAACCACCTAAGCATAAGCAATCCCATGAGTAGTGCCACGACAGTGTATTTTCGAAATATGGGAAAAATAGAAGAAATTCTGGATACCTAAAGATGACTGAGAGATGGTGTGTAGCACAAAATTGACACAATGGTAGTATTTGTAGGCAGTTTAAAGTGTCAAATGACACGAAAAATTTATGCAGCTGCTAAATATCATGCTTATGAAAGTCATAAAGCAGGTACACAGTTCATTAGAGAACTAAAGTTTGCAACAATGTATTTTAGAATGTAAAGTAAAGAGATCTGACATTTGAAAAACTGTAGCATGATGTTTGTTGCATCCAACAGGGTAATAACTTTCTATGCAAGCATGTTGAGCACCTCTTCAGCCTTGGCATTAAGCCCCTTCCCCTCAAAATCACCACTGGCAGCAAAGATCTTCCCAACAAAATCTAGCTCTTTCATCAGCGTTTTGGCATTCCAGTTCTCTGCACAGCAATTGAACACCTCCTTAACAAATCCAAACATCTCAGAAGCATGGTTGCAACAAAGGCATTGGAACTGCATTTCAGTCGTGCCCATCGCCCCCTTAAGCGTCGGGCCAGTTCTGATTAAGTTCCTCTCAATCCCGCACACAACATGGCACAAGTGGCCGCAAACATCACAGCCAACCAGCTGCAGGTATTTGCGGCACAGTCAAACTTGTGGCACACCGGGCACATACACGCGCTGCAGAACCCTTTCTTGGTGGAGCAAATCTTACACTCGTAGTCATCGAAGGGCAAGACGCTCTTACAGTTGAGGTTGCGGCACCGCGTCATGAGGAACATCTCCACATGCTCGCTGCTCGGTACGCGACCCTTGCCGGTGACAAACGCAGCCGTGCCAATCCTGATGGCCACCACGATCTCCAGTTGAATCCTGTTGGCCCAGGCCAGTGCCTCGGCGGTCAAGTCAGACCGGCGCTCTAGCCTCTGCTGCAGGCTAGCAAGCTCGTCCCTCTTCTCCGGAGCGCCACCACGGGCCATACCTGGAGCATCAACTCCGACGACATGTCTACTCCTACTCCATGTTCTCCCACAACCCCAGCTGCTCCCTCACACACAACTCCAACATTGACATCTACGTCGCCGTGGAGGGCACCAACGGTTCCGTCCACAGCCGCTTCAACTTCCGCCCCATGGGGGACGGCAGCGTCGCCTTCGCCACGGCGCCGCCCATCAAGGACGGCACCTCCTCCTTCTTCCCCTCCGAACTCCCCGCCAAGATGGCCGCCGCTGCAGCCACGGCCGCGGCCAGCGCGGGTAGTAGCTTTCGCGGCCTGATAGGATCATGCGGAAGATCGTGTCGGATTCCATGTCGACCATGTCGACCATGGCGCAGATGCTGCAGGATTTCCCCAGCGAATCCCTGGAGGAGCCGCGGGAAGCGGTGCGGACCAGCACCACAAGCAGTCGCGCCGACGCCTCCATGGCCACCTTTCTCCTCCACTCCTCTGAACATCCGCAACATTTGGATAGGGTTTGTGATGGGGGGCTGCGGATTGAAGGTTCTATGCCGCAGTATCAAGAGAGGGAGGTGGGGGTGCCGAGGCGGTGGTCGGCCGGGCGGGGACTCGCCGAAGCCAGCCGGGAGCGGCCGGCGGCGGTGGCGGATGGAAAGGGGATTGGGAGAGGAGGAGGTGATTCTCTGTCGATGATAGGGGATTTTTTTTGCGTGAAATAGAAAGGGAATTGGAAAAGGAGGAGGCAGCGCTGCGGGTGGAGAAGACGGGGTGAACCGGATGACCGGGGGAGAAGGACGTGATTACCGGGAGACGTGGCGCGCTCTAATTGGACAAAATTCACAGGTGAACAGTGCGTCCGGATAGTGGGCGACGTGGCCGCATCTGGGTCGTCCATTGCGAAGATCGAACGGCTGAAAGCTCCCCGCGACGTGGATAGCTGATTTGGGGGCAAATCCTTCCATCCTTTATATATAGGTACTATATGCATCATGGTATAATGTACAGTATCATGGTACCTACCATACCAACTGAGACACTTCATCTTGGAGCTCGAATAATCTTCAGAATTACTACTTTTATATACATGTCCTGATGCCGATACGGACTTCTCTTTGTCCGTCTTCTCTTGGATTCCACGAAGATAAGATTGTCTGTGTCTCCACTCTACCCTGCTGTCCGCTGTACTAAAAGTCACCTACCGAGTGACAATCAAGAGCCCGCCAGGCCGCCAGGCAACGAGGCAAACATCCTTCAGGTTGTACCCGCGCCAGGGACTCCAGGCTAGTTATAATTTAATCGAGCATGTTAATCAACAAAGTTAGTTTAGCTGAACTCATTACATTGATAACTATTCTTCATGGGATTATGCAGCTAACAAACACTCTCTGTTGTAGCATCGACACTGTACCAAACATGTGGGTCTCTGCAGTCAATGGATGGATGATTCGCTGGAAACGAAGAAGAAATGGCCGAGCTAGTGCCCGCCGGAGTAGGCCCTCTCCTACTACTGCTCGCTCCCAACCTCCCTCGCCATGTTACTTGGCAGAATATTAGGCGCCGCATGCATGTGCTGCCCCTTCCAATATCCACCATCTCGTCTGCGGTCAGAGATCAGGGCCATCGCCTCCAACTTGTCGATGATCGATCGTGGCATTTCGGTCTGGGAACTGCAGCGAATAATAAACGTGTTGTGTGCGTGTAGTGTAGTGTAGTGCGGCTCGGAATAGGACCTGCGAACTGCCTAAATTCGTAAAGCAGAGTCGGGCTGCGGTACAGCTTCGAAGCATGAACGATGGCCGAGAGAAAATGCTCAAGACAGTGAACTGTTAGGGATTCTATCCATTTGTTTTTTTTTTGACCCGTTTGGCATGTCTGCACGAGCATGAATATTAAATCATTCAGGGCAAGACCGGATAAGAACGTTCGATTCGGCCGCCGTTTCCAACGAGGCACCTTGGAATCTGCCCTAATGGCACCTAAGTTGGCTGAGCACGATGTTTTGTTCCGGTTACCTCAACTCCTCCTACCTTAAACTCATTCACTTAGTGCCTCTATAATCCACTCAAATATTGCTTGATTCAAAATAAAGTTAACATAAATTATATGCACACCGACGAGCAGGTTCAATTCTGATGCTCAGTTTTGAGTTTCGTCGACTGTGACTTCTCTATTTTGCACCGATGTTTGCCCATTTTCTGGACGAATTTTGTCAAATTCGTCGTATTGGGTCGACCGTTTGAGATATACTTTAACGTGTAGCTTCATCTCAACGTTTCGCACAACTTTCATGTTGTAAGTTTTCTGATTCAGCGGTCGTATACGAGCAGATCTTGTGTTGTATGTATGCACGTATTTAGACTGCACCTACTGTAGTATGTTTTTCAACATCTGTCACCGCCGCTACCTTAAACTCCGCTGTTGCCGGTGCTGCTACGAGGTGTGCTTGGTGTAGGCGTTTTTCAACTAATCGACATCTTCTTCGTTTAGCCGACGTCTCGTAACCATGGAATTCGTCGTCGCCACGGCGGTTATTAGTCCGCACTTGGTATACATGCGTGAACTGACCGCGCACCACCGCCGTCCCGGCACCGCTGCTGCGTCACGCCGTTGTCTTGGTCGCCGCCCTTCATGGTATTGTGATGGTGTGAGGTAAGTCTACCACATGAACACGTGGTAAAAGTACATGAAACAAAGATAAACACCAAACGCCGTGCTCAAAAATCTTGCACACAGCCGAACAAGTCTAGCTAAAATATTGTTGACAACCAAATTACATGCATAACATGACTCAAGTCGCGCTTTTCCAGGGACAGTCCCTACGAAGTCACAGATGCAAAGTGACCAACAAATAATGCGAGCAACCAAACACCCCTTAGTCTTAGGATATACACCGTGAACGATGGCATTGAGAAATCTATCAATCAGCTTAACTGGTGGAGTGGAACACCTTGGCAAAATCATGAGGATTGGTCGATGCATGGAGTTCATCCAATGATGAAACGGAAGAGTGATCATATATAAGCCAGGTAGATAGATGAGCGCATGCAGCGACGACGTACGTGAAAGCAGACAAAAACACACACACAGACACACGCTGTTAGAGAAATCCATGATGAAAAGGGCTAAAGCCTTCTCTTAAAACGCAGGCTATCCGGCTGTCGTGAGGATTGAGGAGCCCCACCTGGCCATGCAAGTTTCAGAGATCGCTTGGGATAAGCATTGTATCGCCTGCATAATCAACTTAATCACCATGGCTGCGGGTGCGCACGCCCGCCGTACTACGATCGTTGGTCATGCGACAGATATCATAGCAGCATTGTATTTTCGTTAGCCGTCGACACAATCATGCGTAGCGGCCCCTGCGCGCGCTAGCTCTGCTCAAATATCTGTCTCCACGCTCGATTCTGCATGAGGTAGCCTGCTGTTAACTGTAAGCTGCTGTCTAGCTAAGCTGGCCGTATATATTCAGGTGTTCTCCTCACCTGCCCTATATTTGTCCATCGATCGATCAGGCTATCCCAGTCAACTCGCTAGTTACTTCTCTAAGTTTAATCACGGCATCATCTTTGCTACGACTGGGAGTACACGTAGCATGCTCGAGCTCGCCTAATAATGCTGTCTGGTTAGCGCGATTAGGCATGCAGATCCAGTGGACGCACTCGGCAGTCGGCACTTATCGGTACTACTAACTTTTGTTAACAGAGGTACTTTTTTTTAAAATGATAACATGATCATTGCTAAACCACTACGGGAATCCCACAAAACGCCGACGGCCAAATGTCGGGGCCGTCGGCGTATAAGGCGAGCGAGGGAAGCCGCGAACGCGGCCGTCGGCGTAAAAAACCCGTCGGCGTAGCCCGACATACGCCGACGGCTGCCGTCGGCGTCTACAATGCCGTCGGCGTACAAGGCCCGCCGTGACGGCACGCAAACGGAACTTTACGGCATTGATACGCCGACGGCGGGCGTCGGCGTCTACTTTTTCTATATCATTGTTACTTATTCAAATGAAATTTTTAAATTTAAACAATAAAAAAGTGTAACATCATAACTCAGGGGTTAATATGATTGATATGATACAAGTATCAGTAAGTTCTCATTTCTCATTTGAAAGCTATTCTTGAAGGAACTCAAATGTTAAGCGTGCTTGGGCTAGAGCAATTTGAAAATGAGTGACCGAACGGGAACTTTGACCAGCGTAATTAATTTGACCTATGATTAAACGTGTAATTAGAGATTTAGTATGTAGGTGAGTTAGAAATTTTGAAATAGAAAAAAAATAAAAAAGTTTAAAAAAATTCAAAAAATTCAAAAAAAAAGTGCATGCAAAGGCCGACGGCATTGCCGTCGGCGTATGTGGAACTGAAAAATAGCGGGGCGCAAAGGCCGACGGCATTGCCGTCGGCGTATGGAGGGCTGACGGAACGGCCTCGATGCCGTCTTGTGGGGCCCACCAAGCGTACGCCGACGGGGTCGCAGACGCCGACGGCGGATTGGGTACGCCGACGGCGGATTGGATACGCCGACGGTTCCCAGCCGTCGGCGTTTTGTGGGATTCCCGTAGTGAACCCATTGAACGGATAGAAGATTGATTTTGTTTATGAGAAAACCAGGACCTAAAAACATAGAACGACACCTTTTTGGCTTACAACACACATCCTCTCGGGCCACGGGTCACCCTAACCGGATTCACCTCCAAGACGATGTCTAAAGACTAGATCAAGGGTTTCTCCCGGAAAACGTTGAAAAAGGCAAGTTGTGAGCAGATACATCGATGCCTCCAACGAGGGAGTGGCACCCAAGACACCGCCATCAACGAAGCCGGTCACAACTGGAGTACGGCTTTCGCCAGCAGTCTCACCGGTTTAGCCCGAACCCAGGTTCCGCCCGGCCGTGGCAGAGAAAGCTCCAACTTATGTGTGTGCATGAGATCATGCATGACGGCATGGTTTGGTACAAACGCACGATCGACCGGCACCGTATATATACATCTGTGGTGAGGCAAACGTTTTACGTGTACGGCTCCGGCACGGCCGACATGTTTGCGGGCGCCGCCGAGAGCGCGCCGGGCCGGCACGCCAGCCAACCGCCCTTTGACTACGGCGAAAATTACCGGTGACCAAGCGAGCGCTACATGCATGCAGACGTGTCACCCGGTGATGTGACACGCTGGCCACCTGTTTAGCCACTCCTCACTGCACGCATCAGCAGGAGGAAACATGTGTAGCGATGAGCTGCCACGTGGCGAGAAATGGTCAGAAATGTGAGGAGAAGTGACAGAGATGGCTCTGTACTTGGCGCGAACGTGTGATCGTAGGTTAGGTTTCAACAGATTCGCTAATACAGCAACAAAGATCAATTAGTGGCATGCAATCAATCGGCCGCATGTGCGGGTTGGGTTTGTGTTCATCGGAGAGAATCGATCGGAGCTAAACCATGGCCCGTACCAATCACATAATCAAAACTTACTGTTAAAACAGGATTTAGCTGATTATTGCAAATCACTCCACCGTAATTATTCGATGCCAAATTACCCTGATCACACACCTTATTTGAACTGCTAAATTTTATCCTGTTGCCTAATGTCAGACACCGTCTTGAAACACATCTACTCGTGGCAAGTGGCACAGTAGTTAAACGGGTCCAACCCAATCCGGGCAGGAAATCATTCTCAGGCCCGCGATGGAAGCGATCGGCCAACGAAGCACGCACCGCGTCTGGCAGGCAGGCAATCAACGAGTTAATATCCATCCATCTATGCAGAGCAGAGGCGGCTTTATAAAAGCCGTCTCCCGGCGTCGCCGTTGCCTGACACTGCCAAAAAGCAGGGGCCGCCAGCCACCAAGCTCTGCCCCCGCTCGCACTACGTCCTGCCATTGTCGCCGCTATAGCTAGCCGCGTGAAGCGGAAGGCAGTAATGGCGCGAGTTGGCATGCTCATGCTCGCCCTGTGCCTCGCATTCGTGGCCTCGGGCGGGGCGCACCGGCACCAGCACAGGCACCGGCTGGGGATCAGCAGGTCCTCGGCGCGGCTCCGGCTGCACCCGGCCTTTCCCGACGCGTCGCTCGCCGAGCGCGCGCAGGACGACCGGCACCGCCACGCCCACATCTCCGCCAGACTCGCGACGACCTCGCCCGAGTCGTCGGCGTTCGCGATGCCGCTGACGTCGGGCGCGTACACGGGGACCGGGCAGTACTTCGTGCGGCTCCGCGTGGGCACCCCCGCGCAGCCCTTCGTGCTCGTCGCCGACACCGGCAGCGACCTCACCTGGGTCAAGTGCCGCGGCGCCTCGCCTGCCGAGTCTCCGTCTCCGGCGCCTTCGGGGTCGCGCGTGTTCCGGCCGGCGGACTCCAGGTCGTGGGCGCCCATCCCGTGCTCGTCCGACACGTGCACCTCCTACGTCCCTTTCTCCCTCGCCAACTGCTCCTCCTCCGCCAGCACCCCGCCCGCGCCCTGCTCCTACGACTACAGGTCAGTACAGTGCAGTGCCGCCATTGCAAATCTCATTCTTGCTCCAGTTATCCTCGGTTACCCGCCGGCAGTACCGTAGATCTTGCATGCGATGCGACACGGTGGTTCTGGGTACGTAGTAAGTGTTGGCCTTGCTGGTGGGTTGTTGGCCATCAATTCTGTCGACCTGCCTTCTTGTGTGCGGCCGTGGTGCTGTCGCCGGCCGTAGCAGAGCGAGCGCAGCATTCATTCCGGGGAGCCCCGGCTTCCGCCATGTCTGCCTCGGCTTTTGCGTTGTTCGTTGCGGCCATTTATTGCTCGCATGTCCCAACGGGACCAAACCCCAATTGCGTCGATCCTCCTAGCTTCTGTTTTAGATTGCATTCATTGGATTTCACCAACTCGACGGATTCATCTCTGCTCATGTTGGAACCGCGGTGTCCTCCTCCGAACTGGACAGATAAAATGACGCGTGAAGTGTCGGGGGTGGGTGGTGGTCTCCGTATTAAATCGGTGGCGTCCGTCAGACGGCCGCGCCCGCCACCTTGTCGCGCGCGCCAGATTTGGAGCCACGCTGCGAGGGTGTGCGCGCGCGTTCTCGGCTCTCGTGGGCTCGCCGCGCGCTCTCGGCTCTCGTGGGCTCGCCGATGCGCTGTCGTCGTTACTCGTTACTATAAAAAATGGGGAGCAACTTGCCGCCGATAGATGGGTGCCTTTGCCCCGAACGGGTGGGTCGTCGGGTCGGCCAGAGCGGGTAGGGACGCTAGGGTGGCGCGCCATGTGCCGATGTGATCAAAAGTTCGGAGGAGATGCACTAGTCCTCCGTCCTCAACTCCTCATGATGCTCCTCTCTGTCAATTTTTCACTTGTTCTTCCTGTCGTTAATCCTTACTCAGCCATGTTCCTTGCGATCATTGGCACATCGTGCTACCGCAAGCTGCCATGGTACTATTGCTACAAGTGGTAATGCTATAGTTAGTATCCTCGGGTTGACTACAACTACTAGTAGTGACAGCATCTGAATCTTGGCCATGTTCATCTTATCCGACCATGAGCTTTTGGGACCTGTCATCGATCACTTTAGCACCTCCTTTACAGGAAGTAATTTATATGTCAAATGCATAGCTCTAGTGATTCTGTCCAAAATGTGATTAGGGAAATGCACCTACCATTTTACAGCTTGTTTATTTAAGACGTAGCATGCAAATGAGCGCCCGGAGCTTAAGATCATGTTCAGAGAAGTTCAGAAACAGTACCCTGTCCTCAACTGCTGTTGCTTCTCTGTAGCATTTGTTCAGTGAGTTCTTCCTGTCGTTAACCCTTAGTAGTGCCAATTAATTGGCTAATTCTTCTTTGCAGTCCTCGGTACTACTGCTTGTCATAGTATATTACTACTACTAGTGGTACACTGGTAGAAACGAATACCTTCAAGTTCAGAGGAGATGCACTAGTCCTCCTCTGTCCTCAACTCCTCATGATGCCAATCTCTCTGTCAATTGTTCATTGTTCTCCCTGTCGTTAATCCTTACTACAAGTGCTATAGTGCCCTCAGGTTGACTAGCTCGTACTAGAAGTAGACACTATCTGAATCTTGGCCATGTTCATCTTGTCCGACCAATCGCTTTAGTACGTGCTTTACAGGTAATTTCTATGTCTTTTTTTATGGGTAGGTAGTTTCTATGTCAATGCTTAGCTGAAGTGATTAGGGAAATGTACCACTTTGCAGCTTGTTTATTCAGGATGTAGTGTGCAAGTACGTGCGTCGGAGCATAATTAAGGATGTACGCACTACCGTACAGTATGAATCTTGGACATGTTCCTCCTATATCCAATCCTGCTTCTACATGCTATAGCATGCATGTCGATCTGTCCTTATCATTTCTAAGTTCAGAGTACGCTTTGAGCTTTCAAACATTAGACAATCTGTCAGAACACTACAGCGTGTCATACAGCTCGACCTCGTGATGAGTTAGTACAGTTTTAGTGAGGCGGCTATATATGTGCCCCTGCAAAATACAGGTATGGCTAGTCAGCCTGGTTGGCTGAGACGAATAGAAATTCAGAAACAGTACCCTTGTCCTCAACTGCTGTTGCTTCTTGTAGCATTCGTTCAGTTTGTTCTTGCTGTCGTTAACCCTTAGTACTGCTAATTGCCTAAAGTTTCTTTGCAATCCTCGGCACTTGTCATAGTATACTACTACTAATGGTACACTGGTAGCACACTGAAGTTGACTAGCATGCTACTAGTGGTACGTTCATGCAAGCCGTATCTGAATCTTGCCATGTTCATCTTATCCCACCCAGCGACTGGCTATTATATGGACCTGTCATCGCCGCTTTAGCACCTGCTTTACCGGTAATGGCTAGGTCAATTGATCTGATGTACTGATCGTGCTAAAAAACGTTTAAGACAACCGTACCACTATGGACTTCTACATAGTATATAACAGTACCAGCTGGTGTAATTTGGATTTACAGATCACATTCTGCCAATAACTTGCAATTCTTCTGGGCATATCTGGCTAGCTTCATGAGGTTAATTGACAATATTATTCTTTACTGAAAATAGATTTGGTTAACTGGCTACAAATTTGTGTTGAGCTAGGATGATCATGAAGTACTCTACTGTACTTAGGTCCACCTCTTGGATGCTCTCTGTCTTTACAGTTCATGAATAAGACTAGGCTTATCTGTTAAATGATTCTGTTCCACACCACGTAGAAGATGGTCACAACTTCTTTTTTTTTTTAGAAAAGAAGATGAGTAGCTTGCAAGCTCGTTCTGGTCCTTCCGAAAGTCGATCTCGGTCCCCAAGTCGTGCCACTATCACTTCTAAGTTCAGAGTGCGATTTAAGCTTAATGATGAAAACATTAGGCGATCTGGTGAACACAACAGCGTGTCATAGCTGGAGTGAAAGAATCATCTCATGATCAGTTGCATTTTTTTGAGTGTCTTTTGCTCGAATCTCTGCATGCATGTGCCAACTACTCACCCACCGATCCTAACGAACTGTCAACTGACGTTGCAGGTACAAGGACAACTCGTCGGCGCGCGGCGTGGTGGGCACGGACTCGGCGACAGTGGCGCTGTCCGGCGGCAGCGGCGCGGACAGGAAGGCGAAGCTGCAGGAGGTGGTGCTGGGCTGCACCACCTCGTACGACGGCGAGAGCTTCCAGGCCTCCGACGGCGTGCTCAGCCTGGGCAACAGCAACATCTCCTTCGCGTCCCGCGCCGCAGCGCGCTTCGGGGGCCGCTTCTCCTACTGCCTCGTCGACCACCTCGCCCCGCGCAACGCCACCAGCTACCTCACCTTTGGTCCGGCCGACGAGGACTCTGACACCCACGGCGGCGCGCTCTCGCCGGCGCCGGCGGCCCCGTCGTCGCGGACACCGCTGCTGCTTGACGCACGGATGGCCCCGTTCTACGCCGTGACGGTGGACGCCGTCTCCGTTGCCGGGGAGGCCCTCGACATCCCGTCCGAGGTGTGGGACGTCACTAAGAACGGCGGCGCGATCCTGGACTCCGGGACGAGCCTGACGATCCTCGCCACCCCGGCGTACAATGCGGTGGTGGCAGCGCTGAGCAAGCAGCTGGCGGGAGTGCCGCGGGTGAGCATGGACCCGTTCGAGTACTGCTACAACTGGACGGCGTCAAGCACGCCGCCGGCCGTCCCGAGGCTGGAGGTACGGTTCGCCGGGTCGGCGAGGCTGGCGCCGCCGGCGAAGAGCTACGTGATCGACGCGGCGCCTGGCGTGAAGTGCATCGGGCTGCAGGAGGGCGCGTGGCCTGGGGTATCAGTGATCGGCAACATCTTGCAGCAGGAGCACCTCTGGGAGTTCGATCTCGCCAACCGCTGGCTCATGTTTAAGCAGAGTCGATGCTCACACTAGTCAGTAATAATTCCGATTCATTTTTTCTCAATGTCAAAAAGTTCTCTGCTGATTTTGTAAGGCTCTCACGCATGTGTTAATGAAGTGGAAATGTGAAATGATGCTTTCTAGAAGTGAAAAGAAAAGACTGTCAGTAATCACCATTAGCAACATCTACAGGCCCGGAGATTTTTAAAGATGGCTCTCCCCGGTTGACCGGTTCCACTAGACGAAACCATCAAACTAAATTTCACAGACGTTCAGAATTCATGGATGACTGAAAACCACTAGAAGAACTACTTCTGCAAAGAGTAAAATAGTGACCATATCCCTGATTCCCATTCCGTGTAGCACATCGGACAACCCACAGTGATTTGTTTTTTTCGTTCCGATGCCAATGAGAATTTTTCACCTGGGGACAGGATTTCGTATTTAAGATCGTCTCCAAGCCAACTTTCAGTTCAGTACCAATACTCCATCCGGTTCGGTTTATAGGTCATGCACATATCTCTTGACCACCAATTACCTAAATCATCTAAATTAACACAAAAACAATGTGAAACCCACTTGAAGTATCGAACAAAATTGAAAGTAAAAGTTCATGGATACATATTCACATTCTATGTGTTTACAAAATCGTTTCGTGGAAAACCGATAAGTTTTGTGGGCTGTGTAAAAGAGATAAAAATGTGTCTTGCTTATTTTAGCAGCAAGCATTGTCTTTATTACACAAGTCACAAAAATTATCTGTTTTCCGTGAAATGACTTCATGAACACATAGGATGTTATGATATATGCGCAAACATTTTTTTTGTAATATTTTAACATTTCGAAATACATTTAAAATGCATTTAAAAAAGAGTGCATATGTCCCCGGGAGTCAAGACACCTCTCCCATAATTAATACCATTTGAAAATATAACATAGTTTTTATGGTATATATTAGCAATCTATATCCTGTATTACGTTGGTCAAATTGATAATCTATTTATAAGGGAGTAGACCAGATGGATTTCGTGAACAAGAAAGTTGCAAAGTTCTTCCTGAATTCCCAAAGGAAATGTACACTATTGATAAGGGAGTAGACTTTGGGGTGCCTGGATCGTGGTGGGACGAAGACGCAGAGGGCGCACCGGTGGCGGTTCACCTTAGTTTTGTCACTTCGCCTTAGCCTTCTTTTCCTTTTTTTGGGCTTGTCTCTGCTGTTGCCCCAGCATTCTCCTTCCCTTTCATTCTGTTTGGTTCGATTGTATCGGTGTGGTTGCTATATTAATATAGCGGGGCGAAAGCCTATTTCTTCATAAGGAAGTAGACCAGATGGATTTCGTGAACAAGAAAGCTGCAAAGTTCTTCCTGAATTCCCAAAGGAAATGTAACACACACTCTTAAGAAAGGATATTGGTAGGGCATATTGTTCCTGGACCAGCACTCCCATATCTTCCATATCCCTGATTCCCTGTAGCGTGTAGCACATGCGACACCTAACATTGATTTGGTTTTGTCATGCCGATGCCAATGGAAAGTTTTCAGTTTTTCACTTGTGGAAAGATTTCGTATGTAAAATTCTCCCCAGCCCAATTTTCAGTTCAGACAAATAGACAAGATGTATTTCATGAACAAGAACCCTGCAAAGTTCTTCCAGCATTCGCAAATGAAATCACGGTATAACAGGTAATACACACTCTTAAGATAGGATACTGGTAGCTAGCATATAGTTCAAGCACTCCAAAAATAGGTCTTAGTACATAGCATAATTTGGCCACATAGGTAACAAATCCGAAATTAGAAAATGATGAAAAGAACTGAAAATTACATGAAACGAAGCTTTGTGCTTTCTTTTGCTACTCCATAGATCAGTCACTAGGAAGCACCCAGAATGCTCTATCCGACCGCGGAGCATCATCAAGTGTGTGCACTTCCATGCTTCCATCCTTTACATTGAAGACCTGCAACCTATTACAGCGAACGTCCATGGAATAGACGCAGTTCTGCTGCAAACCGGCCTCGCTCCCAGTGCGCGAGGCACCAAACTCATAGCGGGACAAGAGGAACACGCGGTCGTCGAGATCATCCACTTTGCACCATTGTAGCTTGGAGAAATCCATCCTATGAACGCTGGCACCCGTGTATGGCTTTTTGAAATCGCGGGCGCACCACAGGTCTACCATGTAGAGCTCATCATTAGACTCCACCAGAAAGACACTAGCCCCAGCTCCTTCATAAGATGCGTGGATGGTATCTTCGATGGCGATGGAACTGAAGACGGGTGCAGGGCAAAAATCAATTACACCAAGGGTGGTAAGCTGGCTGTTGAAGTAGAACCTGCCACGGCACGCCGCGATCGGGCATATGAGCACCTTCTCCTGGGGCGGATCCCAATCCGGAAGAGCTTGGGTTCCTATGTCGTACTCGTGTTTTGTCCACCGGCTATCCCCAACATGACAATACCATATTAAGGGGGCGTCGGGCTGGGCCAGGAGCACGACGCAGTCCGGAGCGGTCGGCTTGTCGGAGAGCAGACAGTTGCACTCTACGAGCAGGTCATCTTTGATCTCGAGTCCCAAGGGCGGGAGCTCGATCTTGCCGCGACTCTGGGGACTCCAGAGGAAGGTGGCCAGCGAGATCGGATCCCGGGCTAACATGAATCCATAGGTGGTTGGGCAGATGATCTTGTTCTCCAGCTCGCCAATGTCGCCGCCGACAATGGGCTTCTTCTCCGACGCGCTGAACAGTACCGTAGATCGATCCACCACGCTGTGGAAGGCGAGGCACGGCAGCGGCGTCGAACTAGTAAACATCTGGATCCTCGGATGTGTTGCTTGGCGTGAATAAATCTAAATCTTTGGCTGTTCTCTTTTTTCAGGGGCTGGTGTGCTTTCCTACGGCCGACGGGGGCAGCTTAAATAGATGGATAAAAAACGTGCCTGGAAAGAATCCCGGATGCTGCCGCCGGAATCTACCACGGGAGCTCCTATCTGACGGTTTTAGAATTTAGCGTCAAATACCGAGCGTAGGCGTACGTATGTGTGCTATGTGGGCTCGGCCCATTTTGGTCGTTGGAAGTGGACGATATGAGGTTTTTTTTTTTTGGTTTTTATTGATTTCACCACATAAAAAACGGAAGCGCGTAAATATGGTGGAAAACCATTAACATAGCTACAATATGTTTTTTATTTTTTCATATAAATCTCATATTTTAAATTATATTATATGAAAAATTATTTTGATAATTACTCACTCCGTCCATACAAAGATGTCTCAACTTTGTCCAAATTTGCATGTATCTATACATGAAACATGTCTAGATATATGCAACTTTAGACAAAGTTGAGCCATCTTTTTGTGCACGGAGGGAGTATATTTTTTGTTACGAAAATTTATATTGCGGAACGACTGACATTATTTCAATCCATGAACAATTATTTGGGTGTTTTGATTTATTTATCTCTATGAACATTTTTCTTTACGAACTATATTTATCTCTCTATGTTCATATAGTTTAAAATAATTGTTTCCAAGTTCACAAAATGTTTGCAAAAGAGTTAAGGCAGTACTCCTCGTTGGATGCTTAATGTGAATAACTTTGGAAGACAAAGTTACTTTTATTTTGATCTCTTGACAATCCTTTAAGTCATATGTGCATTATTTGCGCAAAGAGTTAAGTGTTGTTCGAGACATTCAGAGTTTTGCGATTAGTTTATGTTGTAATTTGGTTGTATACTAGCAGTGATCCATAACATTACATTAAGTCTTAATCGAAAAAAGACATTTGGTGCACTGAACTATATTACTATGATACTTCCTAGCCATAAGAACCTAATTCGTTGCTAGTAGTATCAGTGTATCCCATATGTATCTAAGAGTCAATTCAACAACAAAATCTGTGATGGCGCTAATAATTGAGAGCATATAGTTTCATCACTAAAGAAAAGGTCTTACATTGTGTAATTTGGTCACATAGGTACATATCCAAAATTGGAGGTTGGCGACAACTAAAACTAAGCTCAAAAATAAAAACAAGAAACAAGGCTTGTGGTTTCGTTTTGGCTAGTCTATAGATCGGTACAAAGCATCCAGAATGCTTTGTCCGACGCCACGGGAGCATCGTCAAATTCCTGTACTTCAGCACTTCCATCCTTTGCACTGAAGACATGCAACAGTTTTTGTTGAGGATTATCCATGAAATAGAGACAGTTCTGCTGCAAACCAGACTCGCCTGCTTCGCACGCGGCACCAAATGCATACATGGACAAGAGGAATGTGCGGCCACCAAGATCGTCCACCCTGTGCCACCGTCGTGTGGAGAATTCCATCATGTATACGGTGGCACATGTTATTTTGATGTGTTCCAAATTCATATGAAGATATAAAGTGAGAGGCTAACTTCGGAGCGAAGCGGAGGCCCGTCGCCGGAGGCTTGGGCCGTAGCGACCATATATACATCTTGTAAGCCGCCGCTTAGGGTAAGCCACATATTGTAAACCCACGGCGTTTGTAACCTCACCCGATATAGTGAAGTATTGCTGGCTGGCGCCCGTGGTTTTTTCCTCTCCTTTGTTTGGAGAGGTTTTCCACGTTAAAATCTCGTGTCCCCTTTGGTTTGATCGTTCCGCTCTTCGTCGTTTCTTTGCTATCGTTTATAACAAGTGGTATCAGAGCCCTGTTTCAGATCTGTTTTCAGATTAGGGTTTTGGATGGCATCGATGAAGTTCGATCTACCGGCGCTGGACTACAAGACGAGATTTTCGTTGTGGCAGGTCAAGATGCGTGCGATCCTCGCACAGTCCAATGATCTTGACGAGGCGCTGGAGAAATTCGGCGACAAGGATGCGGCGGCATGGACCGCCGATGAGAAGCGGAAAGACCGTAAGGCTTTATCGCTTATTCAACTTCATCTATCTAATGATATTCTGCAAGAAGTACTCCAGGAGAAAACCGCAGCGGCACTGTGGGCTAAGCTGGAGTCGATCTGCATGTCCAAAGATCTCACCAGCAAGATGCATGTGAAGATGAAGTTGTTCACGCACAAGTTGCAAGAAGGTGGTTCGGTAATGAATCACTTATCGATCTTTAAGGAGATCGTTTCTGACCTAGTGTCGATGGAGGTAAAGTACGATGATGAAGATCTAGCACTTTTACTTCTATGCTCGCTGCCAAATTCCTTTGCAAATTTTCGTGATACCATACTGTTAAGCCGTGATGAACTAACCACCGCGGAAGTATATGAGGCCCTGCTTGCCAGGGAAAAGATGAAAGGTATGGTACAGAAAGAGGAGACGTCGTCCTCCAAGGGCGATGCTTTGCAGGTCCGAGGGAGGCCTGAGCAGCGAGATAACCACTACAACAACAGAGACAAGAGCAAGGGTGACAGAGGTCGCTCAAAGTCTAAAGGCCGTGACAAGTTCTGCAGGTATTGTAAGAAATCTAATCATGTCATTGATGATTGTTGGAAGTTGCAGAACAAGGAGAAAAGAAAAGGTACTTACCAACCGAAAAATAATGAAGGTAATGATACCGGTGAGGCTTCTGTTGTTGATGGTAGTTCTGATGGCGAATGCCTAGCTGTTTTAGCTGCATGTGTTTCTCGTCAGGATGAATGGATTCTAGATACTGCATGTTCTTTTCATATTTGCTGTAACAAAGATTGGTTCAGTTCTTATGAGTTAGTGCAGACTGGAGATTTCGTGCGTGTGGGGAACGACCAGCAATGCAACATTGTTGGCGTTGGTTCCGTTCAGGTCAAGACACATGACGGTATGACACGCACGTTGACGGGAGTGAAACACATACCAACCATGGCAAGAAATTTGATCTCGCTCAGTACCCTTGACTGTGACGGGTACAAGTACAAAGGAGGAAATAAACTCCTAAAGGTATCAAAAGGTTCTCTCATTGTTATGGTTGGTGATATGAATTCTGCTAAGTTATATGTTCTTAGAGGTAGCACGTTATCTGGTACTGTTGCTGCTGTTTCTCATGATGACGCTAGTAAAACTAACCTTTGGCATAAGCGTCTTGGACATATGAGTGAACTTGGTATGGCAGAATTGATCAAGAGAGACTTGCTGCAAGGATGCAGTTTGGGTAAGATGCAGTTCTGTGAACACTGCATTTTCGGTAAGCACACAAGAGTTAAGTTTAATGCTTCTGTCCACACCACCAAAGGTACACTTGATTATGTACATGCTGATGTTTGGGGGCCATCTCGTAAGCCCTCTTATGGTGGTGCTCGTTATATGCTTACCATTATTGATGATTACTCTAGAAGAGTTTGGCCTTATTTCATGAAAAATAAGGATGATACGTTTGCTGCTTTTAAAGAGTGGAAAGCTATGATTGAAAGGCAAACAGAAAGGAAGGTGAAATTACTTCGTACTGACAATGGTGGCGAATTTTGTTCGAATGCCTTTAATGATTATTGCAGGAAAGAAGGCATTGTCAGGCACCTCACCATCCCGTACACGCCTCAGCAGAATGGTGTAGCGGAGCGGATGAACAGGACCATCATCTCCAAGGCTCGCTGCATGATCTCCAACGCTCGCATGAGTAAGCGTTTTTGGGCTGAGGCGGCTGCCACCGCCTGCTACTTGATAAACAGGTCACCATCTATTCCCCTCGACAAGAAAACTCCCATTGAGGTATGGTCAGATTCTCCTGCTGATTATTCACAGCTTAAAGTTTTCGGCTGCACTGCTTATGCTCATGTTGATAATGGAAAGTTAGAGCCGAGAGCTATTAAGTGTGTGTTCATTGGTTATGGTTCGGGTGTAAAAGGATACAAGTTATGGAATCCCGAAACTAGCAAGGCATTTATGAGCAGGAGTGTTGTTTTCAATGAATCTGTTATGTACTTTGATAAGTTGTCCTCAGATGTTTTGCCAGATTTTTCTGAGGAGCAGGTTCGTGTCGAGGTGGAGCACTCTGTTGAAAAGGAAAATGTCACTGTTGACAATGATGGTGCTGCTACTTCAGATGATTCTGATCCTGATTCTGCTGGTTCTGATGATTCTGTTTCTTCTGATTCTGATAATGATAATGTTCAGAACTCACCCCCTGTTTTGCAGCCACAACAGTCTATTGCTGCTCGTAGGAACAGGAGGAATTGTGGTCCTCGACCACGTTTAATTGAAGAGTGTAACATTGTTGATTATGCTCTGAGTTGTGCAGAACAGGTGGAGCACGGACATGAGCCGTCCACTATACTGAAGCTATTGGTTCCGGTGACCGCGAGAAGTGGCTTGCTGCTATGCAAGAAGAATGCAGTCACTCGATAAGAATGGCACATGGGAAGTTGTGCGCTTGCCTAAGAAAAAGAAGGCAGTCCGCTGTAAGTGGATCTTCAAGAGAAAGGAGGGTTTATCTCCTAGCGAGCCTCCGAGGTTTAAGGCAAGGTTAGTTGCAAAAGGCTTCAGTCAAATTCCAGGTGTTGATTATAATGATGTTTTCTCTCCAGTTGTTAAGCATAGTTCAATTCGTACATTCTTTGGTATTGTTGCTATGCGTGATCTTGAGCTTGAGCAGTTAGATGTAAAGACTGCGTTTCTGCATGGAGAGTTGGAGGAGGAGATATACATGGACCAGCCAGAAGGGTTCATAGTGCCTGGTAAGGAGGATCTTGTGTGTAAGTTGAAAAGGTCCTTATACGGTTTGAAACAATCTCCTCGTCAGTGGTATAAAAGGTTTGATTCTTTTATGTTGTCACATGGCTTTAAGAGGTCTGAATTTGATAGCTGTGTGTACATTAAGTTTGTTAATGGATCACCTATATACCTGTTATTATATGTTGATGATATGTTGATTGCTGCCAAGAGCAAGAAAGATATCGCTGCTCTCAAGTCACAGTTGAGTAGCGAGTTTGAGATGAAGGATCTTGGTGCTGCTAAGAAAATTCTAGGTATGGAGATTACCCGTGACAGAAATTCTGGTTTGTTGTTTCTTAGTCAGCAAAATTACATTAAGAAAGTTCTTCATCGTTTTAACATGCATGATGCAAAGTCTGTTAGTACTCCTATTGCTCCTCACTTTAAATTGTCAGCTGAACAATGTCCTAGTACGGATGAGGATTTTGAGTACATGTCTAGAGTTCCATATTCTAGTGCTGTTGGTTCTTTAATGTATGCCATGGTTTGCTCACGTCCAGATTTATCATATGCTATGAGTTTGGTTAGTAGATATATGGCTAATCCTGGTAAAGAACATTGGAAGGCTGTTCAGTGGATTTTCAGGTACCTTCGTGGCACATCCAATGCTTGCCTCAAGTTCGGCAAGACTGATGAGGGACTCGTAGGCTATGTGGATTCAGATTTTGCTGCCGATTTGGATAAGAGGAGATCCCTCACAGGTTATGTGTTCACGCTTGGTGGTTGTGCCGTGAGTTGGAGGGCAACGTTGCAATCCGTTGTTGCCCAGTCTACCACTGAAGCAGAGTACATGGCTATTGCTGAAGCATGTAAAGAATCGGTTTGGCTGAAAGGTTTGTTTGCTGAGCTTTGTGGAGATGATACTTGCATTAACCTGTTTTGTGATAGTCAGAGTGCTATTTACCTTACTAAGGATCAGATGTTCCATGAGAGAACAAAGCACATTGACGTCAAATACCATTATGTGCGTGATGTTGTTGCAAAAGGTAAACTGAAGGTATGCAAGATAAGTACTCATGATAATCCTGCTGATATGATGACAAAGCCAGTTCCTGTTACTAAGTTCGAGCTTTGCTCGGGCTTAGTTGGTATCACTGTCTAGCCCAAGAGGCTATTTGGCGCCTGCTAGCGCTAAGTTGACGAGAGAATATCTCCCCGGCAACAGCACCATAAACTATGCTTGTACGTCACACGTCAGTTGGGAACCCCAAGAGGAAGGTATGATGAGTGCAGCAGCAAGTTTTCCCTCAGTATGAAGCCAAGGTTTATCGAACCAGTAGGAAAACGAGGTTGCTTCGAAGGTGTTGGTGAAGGAGTGTAGTGCGGCGCAACACCAGGGATTCCGGTGCCAACGTGGAACCTGCACAACACAATCAAATTACTTTGCCCCAACTTAACAGTGAGGTTGTCAATCTCACCGGCTTGCTGAAAACAAAGGGTTAAACGTATCGTATGGAAGATGATGTTTGTTTGCATAAAAAAGTAGAGAACAATGATTGCAGTAGATTGTATTTCAGATGTAAAAGAATGGACCGGGGTCCAGAGTTCACTAGTGGTGTCTCTCCAATAAGATAACTAACATGCTGGGTAAACAAATTACAGCTGGGCAATTGACAATTGATAAGTGCATATAACATGCATGTGTGAGTTGTGGTGTCTACTATGAGATTCATTTGGGCATTACGACAAAGTACATAGACCGCTATCCAGCATGCATCTATGCCTAAATAGTCAACCTTCCGGTTAACATCCGTACTCCTTCCAGTATTAAGTTGCAAGCAACAGACAATTGCATTAAGTAATGTGCGTAATGTAAACAATACATTCATCCTTAAATAAAGCATTGCTGTTTTACCCCTAGTGGCAACAACACATCTACAACCTTAGAACTTTCTGTCACTATCCCAGGTTAAATAGAGGTTGAACCCAACTATCATGCATAAATACCCCCTCTTGGAGTTACAAGTATTCACTTGGCCAAGGCTTCAACAAGTAACGGAGAGCATGCAAGATCACAAATGACATAGACATGATAATATAATATTCAGCTCCACATAGGTATCAATATAAGTCAGATCCCAGCAAACATAACATGTAGCATTACAATAAGATGATTTTGATCATGATAGGCAGCTCACAAGATCTAAACATGATGGCACAAGTGGAGAAGACAACCATCTAGCTACTGCTATGGACCCATAGTCCAAGGATGAACTACTCACGCATCACTCCGGAGGCGGGCATGGCGATGTAGAGCCCTCCGGTGATGATTCCCCTCTCCGGCAGGGTGCCGGGATGAGCTTCAGAACCCCCCGAGTTAGGGTTGACGACGGCGGCGGCAGCGAATATGTTCTGGATGAAAGGCTCGGTGTTTTTGGGTTTTCACGTCTCGGGGAATAAATAGGCGAAGGGGCGATGTCGGCGGACCCCCGAGGGGCCCAAACCACAGGCTGGCGCGGCAGAAGGTGGGGCCGCGCCGCCAGGTGGTTTGGCCACCTCGTGGCTCCCCTTCGTCTCTCCTTCGGACTCCGTGTACGTGTTGGAAAAATAGGGACTTGGCCTTTTGTTTCGTGCAATTCCGAGAATATTTCCAGAAGTAACTTTCTGAAACCAAAAACAGCAGAAAACAGGGAACTGGCACTGCGGCATCTTGTTAATAGGTTAGTCCCAGAAAATGCATAAAAGTGATATGAAGTGTATATAAAACATGTAGCAAATGATATAATATAAGCATGGAACAGCAAAAATTATGGATACGTTGGAGACGTATCAGCGCCGAAGGTGTTTTCTTTGTTGTTTCAGGGTGAAGTTCTCGTTCATGCTACAAGATGGAATTTGTCTCAAGGTGGAGTGTTATTTTGATGTGTTCCAAATTCATATGAAGATATAAAGCTAGAGGCTAACTTCGGAGCGAAGCGGAGGCCCGTCGCCGGAGGCTTGGGCCGTTTCCGAGTCAGACTGCAGCTGACTTAGGGTTTTATGCCACCATATATACATCTTGTAAGCCGCCGCTTGAGGTAAGCCACATATTGTAAACCCACGGCGTTTGTAACCTCACCCGATATAGTGAAGTGTTGCTGGCTGGCGCCCGTGGTTTTTTCCTCTCCTTTGTTTGGAGAGGTTTTCCACGTTAAAATCTCGTGTCCCCTTTGGTTTGATCGTTCCGCTCTTCGTCGTTTATTTGCTATCGTTTATAACAGCACAATGGTACAGTTTTGAGAGGTCAGCGCAAAACAAATTTACCATGTAGAGCTCATCATCAGACTCCAACATAAAAACTTTAGCCCAAGCACACTTGACCCCATAGTTGTCGTCGATGGTATTGTCGATGGCAATGGAGCTGAAGACCGGAGCGCCGCCGCAGAAGTCGATGACGCCGAGGCTGTTCGACATGCCGTTGAAGTAGAACTTGCCACGACACGCCGCGATCTCACAGATGACAATCTTCTCCTCAGGCGGGTCCCAGTCCGGAAGAGCCTGGGTTCCTATGTCGTACTCGTGTTCTTCCCAGCTGCTGTCTCCGGCACGACAGTACCATATGAAGGGGGCGTCGGGCTCGGCCAGGAGCACGACCCAGTCGGGAGCGGACGGCTTGTCGGAGAGCAGGCAGGTGCAGTCTACCAGCAGGTCATCGTCGACCCCATCGAGTCCCACGGGCAAGGGCGGGATCTCGATCTTGCGGCGACTCTGAGGACTCCAAAGGAAGGTGGCCCGGGAGCTCGGATCCCGGGCTAACATGAAGCCATGGGTGGTCGGGCAGATGATTTTGTTCTCCAGCTCGCCGATGTCGCCGCCAACGATGGGCTTCTTCTTCGACGCGTTGAACAGTATTGTA
Source organism: Poa pratensis (assembly GCA_947311845.1). NCBI lineage: Eukaryota > Viridiplantae > Streptophyta > Magnoliopsida > Poales > Poaceae > Poa > Poa pratensis. Next base: position 8,779,909 of record CAMZMU010000065.1, read on the forward strand.
GATCGAGCATCCACGCTGTGGAAGGCGAGGCATGGCAGAAGCATCGAACTCGTCGACATCTATGTTGCCCAGTTTGAAGAAATCTTTCCCTGATAATATGGTTTGTGGAAACAGGAGAAACTTAAATAGACGGGCGGAAACAATAAGATGGGTACAAATCGCGATCGAGATGGATCTCTCCTGCTATTTAACCCAGAAAAAAACTGAGCATAGGTCGGTATCTGTCACACGAATTTGGTCCATGGACCTTATAATATGGGAAATGCTATTTGTCATCCGGCTGTAGCTACAGCCGGGTCGAGCGACAACGCGCACACGCATGGGGCCAGGCCCAAGCAAGGAGCGGACAAACCTCACGCACGTGCCGGCAATCCCGCTGTTCCTCGCTTCCATCCTGCCCACCTCGCCTTCCCTCCTCACGCCTATCCTCTCCACTCTCCTGCTTTCCCGCTCCCCATCCGACCTCCCCACACGCCGGCGACGTCCGCCATGAAAGCCATGGACCGACGGCCCTGCTCCTCTGCCTCCTCCTCCGGTAGCGGCCTCCTCCTCCATCTACTACTCTGGTGCTGCGGCCGCTGCTCCTCCCGTCGTCCTCGCATGAAGCCCGGCGGCGTGCTCGCCATGGACGTCGGGCTAGAGCTCACCACAGGTCACCGGACCTAGGAAGAAGACAACCACGAGTGGATCTCGTCGGGACTCACCCGATCTAGCGTAGATGGGACTTTAGGGGCCGGAATCGTGGTTAGCGAGCACGAATCGGTGAACGGACGGTGCATCCAACCTCCATTGTTGATGGTTCGAGGTAAGTGACATTTGAGACATGCAGATGTTGCATACGATGTTTCAACGTGTTACATACACATATGCCTTATGTTACATGAGCGTGTTGAAAATGTAGCAAACAGTCACATGATTTTTCATGTTTTGCTACAGCCAAGTTGGGGATTTGTTGCATAAATTGTTTGTTTTTGCTACATGGTTGTGTTTAAACTGCTACAAAAAAATTCTATATGTCGCAAGTTTACAGATCTGAATTTTTTGCTACACACCGTGTTACATGTGCAAAATATTTTTGTTCGGCCCGGATTTTTTTGCTACACACCGCGCTACATGTGCAAAAAAATTTGTTGTTGACGGATTTTTTTGCTACATTGATCCGACGTAACATTTTCTAATTTGTTTTTGCTACATGTGATGTTACATGCACAGAAAAAATGCTACACGCGAAACGTTTTTGTTACATTGATCGGACGCAAGTGATCGATTCACTTAAGTGGATCAGACGGCGCGGAAGGTGGCTATACCGACGGATCGGTACAACCGACTGACGCGTAGTGTTCGCCTTATAATATCGCTCATAGCGAGCACTAGCGGGGATCACCCCAGCGGTTTGTGCAACTAGGCCGATTTCAGTCCAGCCCTATAACTGGTATACTATTTTAAGTTTAAGCAGGAAAATTAGATTTAATTAATGAAGTTATATAACCACTTTAATATCAAGGACAAATCACTGAAAATGGAAATAAGAGTGTTCTTTAGTAACAAAAAATGACCATTAATTGACATTATACTGTTCTCTAAAATTGTTTATTTTTATTAAATATCGTGGTTACAAAAAAAATGTTCACGATGGTTTTAAAAATATCCACATGGTATGAATAAATGTTATTATTTTGAAAATATAAGTTCATATTTCTAGAAGCAAATGTTAAGTGGTTAAAAAATGATTCACAAGGTTCAAATAAACGTTCCTCTTGGGTCAATAAAATAGTCACTGGATTCAAAACAATTTCAAGGGTTTCGAAAAAATGTTGACGTGAGAGGGGGGGGGGGGGGGGGGGGGGGGGGGTAAAGAATGTTCACAGGCTCAAAAAAGGATATTCATGGGTTCAAAAAATATTCATGATCCAAAAAACGCTCAAAGGTTTAGAAAATTGTTCACAAGGTTTTACAAAAATATTCACAAGGTAAAACAAAGTATGTTAAAGGGTTGAGAAATGTTGGTTTTAAAAAAAATCACGAATTCAAAAAACCTGCCATGGGTTCCAATAAAATATATTCATGTACTATCTACCAAAAGAAAGATAAAAGACAAAAAGTAAAATTAAATTAAGAATAAAACATAAATTAAGGCATGACAAAAAAAACATAATGGGAATATTAACATAAAGGAACAGAAAAATCCAAAAGAAGAAAATGACAATTACCAAGTGTTTTCGTTCATACCTATCCCGAAAGTATTTTGATTCTGAATTATTTTCTTATTATTTCAGAAAAATCATCAAAGATGGAGTTTGTTAAGTGGCATCATCAACTAAGAATTCATAAAATTATTGTTATATAATTATGGATATTGTGATTGCATTTAGAGATACAATAAAAATATAAAACTAGTATGTAGCGTCAAAATTATGTGCCATAGACGTATGCGCACGTAGATTCTGTTATGCTGAATATCGTGAGATTTCCTTCCTAGCCTTTTTCGATATTTTTTAAAAAAATGTCCAAGAGTTCGTTAATACTCCTCCTCGGTATTATTATTCATAAATAACAATATGAGCTCAGAATTGTTGTATACTCTCTGATTGAATCGACCGGCCGACTCGGGTAAAACGACACACTCGCACCGCACCGGAGTTTCGGTTCGTTCCCTCCAAAAATGCCCCACCCACGTCCCGCCCAAGGCCGAAGGCGCTTAAGTAATAAAAATAATCTCAAGAATTTAATTTTTCAGCTATGCAAGTGGTCGTTGCGTGCAGCCATGCACTAGCGCCAGACTCGTCCGATTTTTTCTCCGCGGGCCAGAAACAACTTAGCGCCGAGCGAAAGAATTTGCGCCGGACGCCCGGGATTGGAGGCCACAACTGTTATTGGACTGGGAATTTAACCCGGGCGCCCGCAAACTAGCGCCCCGCTCTGGACGCGTCCTCTAAGCTGTTCCTCCGCCGCCTGCGTCCATCCATGGCGCCCTCCCCCGCCAAACGCCCCAAGATCGAGCGCGGCGACGACGACTACGTCCCTGGCAACATCGTGGAGATCGAGCTCCGCAACTTCATGACCTACGACCGCCTCGTCTGCCGCCCCGGCCCACGCCTCAACCTCGTCCTCGGCCCCAACGGCTCCGGCAAGAGCTCCCTCGTCTGCGCCATCGCGCTCGCCCTCGCCGCCGACCCCGCCGTCCTCGGCAGGGCCTCCAGTCCAGCGTCGGGGCCTTCGTCAAGCGCGGCGAGGGCTCCGGGCACGTCACGCTCTCCCTCCGCGGCGACGCGCCCGCCCACCGCGACATCCGCATCACGAGGAAGATCGACACCAACAACAAGTCCGAGTGGCTCCTCGACGGTCCGTACCCATTTTAATTCATTCTCTTAGTAATCAAAACCCTCTCTGCCCTCAACAATAACAGCGTCATATGTAATTCTGATCTGTTTCTTCCTGCAGGCGAGGTTGTCCCCAAAAAGGAAATCATAGATGTCATCAAGAAGTTCAATATTCAAGTCAACAACTTGACCCACGTATGTTGTATCTCATATTTTCTTTCTACCCATCGTTGAAACCGCTGTAAAAACCGGAAGATGATAACGATGGTTTGTGTAATTGTGCTGCTAGTTCCTGCCACAAGACCGGGTATGCGAGTTTGCAAAGCTCACCCCTATCCAGCTGCTAGAGGAGACCGAGAAGGCCGTTGGTGACCCCGATTTACCCGTTCAGCATCGCCTGCTCATAGAGAGGAGCAAGGAGCTCAGGGTTCTCGAAGTGGTAAACATCAGCCTTCATTTCTGTTTCATGTTCGCTTCATACACTTGATCTCTTACACTCTAAACTACCGAGTTTATATCGAATCTCAGGCTGTGAAGCAAAAGGAGCAGACCTTGAACAATCTGAAGGCCCTCAACGCCGAACAGGAAAAAGATGTACAACGTGTCCAGAAAAGAGATAAGCTCATGAAAAAGGTCTGTTTAATTGTTTTCTTATGCATGGATGTTATGGACAGTAATTTCTCACGATACTATCGCAATACTGTGTTGGTTGATTGTGCCCTAGGCCGCGCTAATGAAGAAGAAGCTGCCATGGCTCAAATACGACATGGAGAAGTTGGAGTTCATAAAGGTACAGGACGAGGAGAAAATCTTCAAGGAGAAAATGGAAAAAGCAGACAAAATCTGGCAAGATTTAAAAGCCCCTATCGAGTATGTACCACAGTTCAAAGTCTATGATTTTTCTAGGCACCATGACACCTACACACCCACTTTTTATAGAGTTTTTGGTGTTCTGAAAAGATTCAAAAAATATATCTCCATGTTGAGTAGAAAAGTTATAATGACATGTAAAGTTTGACGTTAATATGTTGTGTCGTTTGGTAGAAACAAAAAAGATAAATTTGATGAATTTATATTCACTTATATGGCCACAGAGTATGAGTTTCCCGTGTGTATTTTTTTTTGTGAGATAGTATAATCTTGTGCTGCACTCATCCTTTTTCTTAGACTTTTTGCTGTTGTTTAGTATCAGAAAAAACCCGAAAGTGGCCAAGTGGGTGTTTAGGTGTCATGGTGCTCAATCACAACTTTCTCCATTCAGAAGTATCCTCTTCAGTTATTAATTTTCTTCTTAACTGGAACTCAATTTCTGATTAACCCTAGCTATATTTATGGTATTGCATTTCTGGTGCAATGAAATTTTCTCCTTGACAACTTAACTTTGTGTGTCTGATTGAGATAGCAAAGGTAATTTTCTAATGGAATACACATATTCTTGCTTTTCCATATTTTTATAGAGAGCTAAAGAAAGAGAAAATGACTCATGCTTCAAGTACCAACAAGATAACCAACCAAATAAATCAAAACATGGACAAGCGTTGGGAAGTTACTTATGAGTTAGAGCAGCTGGTATGAACTCTTCTCTTTTGCTGCGAAATCAGATCTTGAGTGCATTTTTTTTTCTGTCGTCTATCTTTGACACCTGCTGTTGTGTCAGAGTGCACTACTGAAAACAAGGTCTGAGGACATAGAAGCTGTGAAAAGTCAAGAAATATCTTGGCAACAAAGGGTCTCGATTGCCAGGGAAGCTCTTGCTGCCGCTGAAAGGGAGCTTCAAGATATACAACCATACGAACCACCTAGAGATGAAATGGTCAGTTTAGTCAGTGTGTTTCCATCCTTCTTTTGCTTTCTACTTATGCAGTTACTGTTCGCATCTGTAACCATCCTATGTGCTGCTTATACGCTCGCAGCAACACAGTATTCATGAGTAATATTATTTACATTTTTGGCTGAATTTATCTTTTTGCACAGGAACAACTAACTGACGAAATTGCCAAAAAAATGTGTGGCATAAACGATCTCAGAATCAAATGGAAAGAGGATGAGAGTCAGTTAGCTCAGGAGAGAGAAAAACTGAGGAAGTGTTCTGATAGGTATCCAGCTTGTCAACTACCATATATACACTATTGTGATATGGCTACCTAATACACATTTTCTATAGGTTGAGGCAAATGGAAAGTAAGAACAATAAGCTACTCCAAGCACTGAAAAGAACTGTTGCTGAGAAAATCTTTGAAGCATACCGCTGGGTTCAAGATAACAAAAATATATTCAGGAGAGAAGTTTATGGGCCTGTTCTCCTTGAGGTTTCTTTTGTTCCATGCCTATCAAGTACCAACTGATGTTTTCTCTGCACCCAATAAGCTTATCATTATTCTTTCTTTGACTGATCTCAGGTTAATATTAAGAATAAGACTCACGCTGCTTACTTGGAAAACCATGTTAAAAAATATATATGGAAGGTAATAATACTATGGTATTTTTTGTGTTCCGTTGTTAAATCATTGTGGGCATGAAGGTTTGGATACTGAACAGAAATTGTTTCCCGAGGGGGCTTGGGATTTGCAGTTACTGCCTTACCGGAAAATACCACGGAATTAGCGTCCGAAATTGGTGGACATACTACTTATTGTTTTCCTTAGTTCTAGCATTTCCATTGGATATACTCCCTCCATTTCATATTACGTTTGGCAAGCATACCTAGGAGCCATAAAATTAAACTAACATTTGATGAAACTGGATCATGCTTGCTCAAGTATGATCATGTCCAAACGAACATTACTTAAATTTTGTGCCTCATAGGTAGGCATGCTGGGCAGATATTGTCAAACCAGTGTAAAGCAAGGATTCTTTGATTGAACTGGTGTACATTGTGCCATTGCACATTGTGCACATGTCTTGTGCACAATTAATGTGCAGAGCATACTGGTCGTCTAGTTACTCAAGATGATCATTGCCCAATCGAACAACATCTCCAGATACAGTTTTCTAGATTATTTTCCTTTGCTTGCTGCCTATATTTCTTTCGTGGATGTTATTTACTGTTTCCATTGATTTCTATGAGAAAGCATTATATCTGGAAACAATCTAACTGTCACTTCGCTGTATGTTCCAGTCATTCATTACTCAGGATGCTTCCGACCGCGACCTCTTGGTTAGAAACCTGAAGCAATATGGTGTTCCTGTTCTGTGCTTCACAGGGCGTCTCAATAGGATCAGGGCTCAGCCATTCACCATTACCCCGGAGGTCAGCATGCATATACCAGTCAAATTAGCATTTTAGGACATCAATGTCTATTACTCATCATTACTCTCCTCGCTACTGGAATCGGCTTTTTCACAGTGTATGCAAAATACTCGGCCAATGTCAGAAACATGTCGGCTGAATGTTTGCCGAGTATTGCTCTCGGTAAAATATACTGGGCAACAATCATGCCGGCAAACTCTTGTTTGCCAAGCCGAGTATTTTCGGACTGTACTCGGCAACATAAAGCGACTAGTGGCTGTCCAACAGAAACAACGATGTGATCTTTGCCGAGTGTCGGACAAAAATAGTTGACAAATACTAGGCTAGGAGCGACCACATGTCACCAAGGTTTACCGAGTGCAACTTATGGCACGCCTACGTGTTTACTGAGTGTCACATCAGCCCACTCGGCAAACCACGTACTCTGTCTTATCCGTATGATTTATACTCAAATACAGATGTAGCAAAACTCACGGTTGAGACGGATACATTCAATGGTGGGTCATGAAGGCCTTGCATGTAGGCTTATAAGTCCCTGGATATACCAGTCTCATCCGGATGATTTGTTTCTCGAAAAACAAATCCGGATGATTTATATTTGACAATAATACTGTGAGTAAAATCACCTACACCGATGATTAAATAGGATGGTATTGTGAGAAATTCACTTGGTGATGCTATTAGGTTCTTCTAAGAAAAATCAGGATGGTACCGCGCCAAGCGAATTCTGACGCTACCTGTGTGTTTCAGAAACATTGCTTATATCGAGTGAGGTGAAATTTGGTTGAGAGATTGGGTATATATAGGGGCGAGGGCCGAGAAAGTGGCGGGAAAGAGAGAGGGCGGGAATGGCAGGAAATAGAGATGGCGGGAAAAGTTATAACGGGAAAAACCTTGAGAAACTCGTCAAACCTATTCACCAGGCGGGAGGCAAAGTTTATTCCCGCTATTTTGCTTGCCGAGTATTCCTTGAAAGAACACTCGTCAAAGTTTTCCTGTACGCGGGGAAAAAAAGGCAGGAAGGGAAAAGCAATCGGCGCCTAAAGTTTGCTGAGTGTCCGCCATTAGACACTCCGCAAACACCCGCGGCGTCGTCCACCACAAGGGACATGCATGTGTGGCCACCGTCTTTGACGAGTGTAGATTTTTTCCGAGTGTCTTCTGGGTTTATTGCCGAGTGTATTTCAGGCGCACTTGGTATAAGAGACCTTTGCCAAGTATTTCTGGATGTGCCGAGTGTTTTTTCAGAACACTCGATATATAGGCTGCTTTTACCAAGTATCCGCGTTTTTACGCTCGGCAAACGTCCTAAATGTCAGCAGAAACTCTTTTCAAGTAGTTCCTGTTTGTTTTATCTGTGCCATTTTGTTTCGAAATCCTGTCCCATGTTATAAAATGTACATGCAGTGATGCAGATTTAACGCTAGTTCTCTCTTTCATGTTTATTTATCCTCTCTTCTAATTGTTTATGCACTTCACCCACACAAATCATCTCAGCTACACTCTTAATGTGAGGACATTATAGCAATACTCTTTGACTTTATCAACTCGGATCTTTCTTTATATTTGCTCCCAATCGAAATGCGCCGAGGAAAAATAAAACCGCCAGGGTAAATTTTGAGTCCGGTAATTTTCCTTTTGACAGATGAAGCAACTTGGAATCAAATCTCGACTTGATCAAGAATTCGAAGCTCCAGATGTTGTAAAACATGTTTTGATTACCCAGGCTTATGTGGATCAATCGGTATAACACTGCTTATGTCCAGTTCATGAATCTGTACCAAGTTGCACTGGTTATGACTTCAAAGAATTTTGCTTCGTTCTTTTTATGGCCATGAAGTATATAGGTACAAATCAATCAGATCAAAGAGCAGATGACGTGCTAAATTTAGGTATTTCTGACCTTTGGACTCCACGTCACCATTATCAATGGTCCAGATCAAGATATGGTAATCATGTGTCCCCAGCTGTTGATCCAGTCCGCGAGTCGCGCCTCTTCTTGTGTGGTATGTTTTACAAGCTCCGCCTTGATAAGTTGGTGGATTATATGGTTCACCTATATATGCCTAATGCTTGTCAGTTTATTCTTGCAGACTTGAATACTAGTGACATTGAAATGTTTCGATCGGAAAACAATGAACTTAAGAAAACGATTCAATGCATGGAGGAAGCCTTAAGAGAGCTCCATAAAGGCCAAAGGAAATTAGAAGATGAAGAGGCCGAAATCCACAAGAAAAAGGTTTCATATATTTTTAATGTTATTCACTTCATTATATTCAATTAGAGCTCAGTTGTTTCTGATAATGCTTATCTTTCTGCGTCATATCTTCAGGAGACGATTATTAACATGCTGATGTCCATAAGAAGAAAGTAGAAGAAATAAAAAGGCGTGTAGGTATGGTACTTTCTCCCTGTTCTTCTACATGTAGCTTGCATAATTTGTTTTTTCCTCTCTCTAGATATGAAAAGAAGAAAGCTGGAGGACATATCTCAAGAGGAAGACATGGAATCCAGTACAAGAAAGCTTACTGATCAGCTAGATAAGTTAAATGATCAACGATTTCAAGCTATGATAAAATTAAAGGCTAGTACTTCTTAAGCTAGCCACTAATATTTCATTTATCTATATCATCATCAAGACTACATATTCTTACTTCATTTAGCTTTTTATTCTTTAGAGTTTACTTGTTGAAGCTGTTGCTCTCAAATGGAGTTGTGCAGAGAAGAACATGGCTTTTATTGAGCTTGATACAAAGGTATGCTCCTTGAGAAAGCAATTACATCTTCAAAAATCTAAGAATTGATTGTTAAAAAACTCCTAATGTTAACCATGATATTACATGCTACCTACAACACCTAGTATGTCGGTACCTATAAATTGCGCTGATAGAACTTTGCAATTTACACCCAACTAATCACCACTACTGTAGAATATTTCTGTAGAATCGATAATGATTCATGCAATTAATTTGGTGCAATTTTCAAATGCACACGTTTATGGGCAGTGGACAAACCATAAAAAGATGACATAAGAAAATAGTGAGCTCATTCAGTTATAAATGCTTATGTTTTATGTTGTTCCATGTTAAACATTTCACTATATAAAATTATCTGGCCTAGTGTCATCACAAGAAAACATAAGGAGTTTTTCTTATCAAACTTTTTGGTGTGTGACTTTGACCACTGATTGCATGTCATAGATTTGGGAGATGGAAAAGGATGTGAAGAAATTTGAAAAGGATGCTGTTCAAGCTGCCAGAGATTATGAAAACCGTGAGTTGGTGCTAGCAATTGCATATCTTTTTTAACAAGTATATTGGAATTAGTTGTAGTTGGTAGCCGACGTGGTATTAATTGTAAAAAACAACCAAGCCGTTCTTTCTTCGGTTATCCGTTTTGCATCGAGATTTTGCCACGATATGAATGAGTTTGGTCTATGGGTGTGCAATATTCAGGAGAGGTTTTATGTCACACACGCCATGCGATCTATGCTACATATTCTACTGTTATCACTACAAAACTTGCTTTTTACAAAAGGGAGAATCATCAGGTATTTTCTTACAATAGGAATTTTGAAGATTGTTTCGTGTGGCCTCACATTACAACGTCGTGGGTCTAGCCTGCTCGCAGCAGGCCTGCCCTTAAGCACCAAAGTTAAATATGAAGACTTCATTATCAATCTAGTCAATTAGTTCAAGATATGAATCTAATAGAATACATGTACTTTACTTTTTAAGTTTGTTGGAATTCCTTGTTAGCTAAGCCGGATATATAAGCCAGGCCTTTTGTCATTATTAATCAAAGCATAAGCAGTTCCTTCATATCTCTGTCTAGTATCGGACTATCGGTCACCATGCTTGGCCTAAACTCAAAGTTTGCTCTCTCTTTCTTTCATCAAATTTTCGTTTAGGAACAGATCTTAGTTGAATAGTTGATATTTGTCATTTATTTAACAATAGTTTAGCAGATGACATCTTATAATTTTCTCATTTTTTTTAATTTTCTCATCAGGTAGAAGAATAACTCAAGAGCATAGGCAGCTGCTGCTTAAAGCAAAACAGCATGCAGAGTCAATATCTGTGCTCAGTGAAGACCTTAAAAAAGAGTTTGAGATGGTATATGATGAGTTTATATTAATAAACTATGCTTAAAAATGATTCAGGAGTTGAATATTTTATAGTAAAAGTTCAACATGCATGAACTCAAATGGATAAATTTTGTAAATGGAACACTTGGGAACATAAAAGAACAAAACTGTAGTATCTATTTTTCTAGTTCCATTTTCTAACTATGGTGACTAGAAAGCTAGAAGGTATAAAGTTAAAATATCCCTACCTTATATTCATCGAAGTATCAAAGGTTGTCACAACAAGGTTAGAAAGTACACCAAGTGTGAACACCCTCCAAGACTGCAACCACTGGATTGTGTATTTTTGTCAGTTATTTGAAATAGTTTTCTTTTTGGATTTTGTGCATCCTGAGAGAATGGTCAGAACTCTCTTAAAATCTTATTTTGGTTGATATCCAAAATTTCAGTCAAAATATTGTAATGTCCCAGGAGCCTCTCATTCTCTAACTCAATCACCCAGTGTGTTAATCTTTTCTTTTAATGAAAGAAAATCCATTTGATCTTATAATGCCACACTCTACAAATACTCATTCTTTGTGTACTTTCAAGAGTTATAATGGCCTTATAATCATGTCCATTGTATAATTGTTCAAACGTCCGGATTACTTATTTGCTGCTTTCTTCTCTTGTCCATCTAGTTTTTCTGTGCATTCTTTGAATCTGCAATGTCCTATGTGCTGGGTTTATCTTGGACAGAATTAAAAACTTCTTGTCTTAGCTGCATATGCATTTGCACTTAACACCCATTTTTTGATGGTTTGATCGCCTTTCCAATTGCAGATGCCTACTACCATAGAAGAACTGGAAGGTGCAATAGAAGATACTGAATCTGAAGCGAATTCTATGCTGTTTCTTAACCAAAACGTGTTGCAGGAGTATCAAAACCGGCAACGTGAGGTACAAGTTTCTTATATCTTGCTCCAGAGCATAACTGGGGGAATCAGTGGTGGGATTATGACATTGGAATTATACCTTGTGGAGGCTACTTAATGCAGTGGTATCTTCTTAAATGAGTGCTTCCTGTTGTAGGCAGAATGTGTCACTATCTGAGTGCAGGAAAAAAAAATCCCAACAGAACAAACATGTTTGGCAGTTGCTATCCTTATGCTAATAAAGTAGTATATATAGATAAAGGGTGATTGGATCATTCGCAAAAAAAAAAGATAGAGGGTGATTGGAACGGAACCTCAGGCCGTTTCAGAAGACCAAGTTTTCGCTGATAGATTCACGGCCAAGAATATCTCTACATGTGTCAAATTAAATTATGTTCCTTTGTGCTACTCATCAGTCTGCTACTTCTATATAGATTCTTGGTGACAAAGAAATTGCTTATCTGAATTGTGCAGGTAGAGTCAATATCAGCTAACCTTGAAGATGTTAAATTAGCTTGCGAGAGATGCTGCTCCGAAATAGAAACTACGAAGGTTTGGGCACTTCATCTGATATATCCTATATTACCACCATTTTTCAACCTTATGCGATCTCTTCACTCCTGACTTCGCTTTGCTGATTTTCTAGGGTAAATGGCTGCCAACTCTCCAAAGGCTTGTATTAAAAATAAATGACACCTTTAGTCGCAACTTCCAAGAAATGGCTGTTGCTGGAGAAGTTTCACTTGGTATGTATTTTGGATATGTTTTATGCCATTGTTTGTTTACTTTTGGATAACATACCGACTGCTGTTCCAAAATTTTCTGGCAGATGAGCATGGTCTTGATTTTAGTCAATACGGTATTCTTATAAAGGTGAAATTCAGGTGAGTTTTGTTCCCAAGTGTACACTGCTGTATTATTTGTGGGCAAATAATAACTGCCACCACTGCACTTTGCTAAAAGAAATACTGTTTCCTGATGCCGTTTAGTGCATCCGTAGCTAACATAAGCAGTACTCCTTTATCTAGTGTCCTTTCAGAGAAGAATTTATCTGCATGGTCTTATAAGATTTTCTGTTGACTACTCATTCCCTTGTTATCTATCCGTATTTGGTACTTAGTTCAATGGCTTGTAGACTGATGTGTTGTACCTCACTCTGCGGTGTAATTTCCTTTCTTCTAAAATGAATGTTTATTTTGTACAGGCAAACTGGTCAGCTGCAGGTGCTAAGTGCTCATCACCAGTCTGGAGGGGTATGGATAAAACTCTTCAGATGTATCGTCTCCGCTTCTCTTATGCGTCCTTATACTTCCTCTTATTTTCTGGGTCATTTGTAGGAACGGTCAGTTTCGACCATCCTGTATCTCGTATCGCTTCAAGATCTCACCAACTGCCCCTTCCGGGTGGTCGACGAGATAAACCAAGGCAAGGCTGACACCCGCGCGATCTCGTGTTTCCACTAACAGTACTAGTCAACTGCAATATATCACGCAGAAATGACTTAGCGGCTTCTCCTGAAAACTGCAGGAATGGACCCTATAAACGAGAGGAAGATGTTCCAGCAGCTCGTCAGAGCCGCGAGCCAGCCGAACACACCGCAGTCAGTTTCTCTGCCCTCCGCTTGGATTTCTGCTACTGGCGTGCCCGCATTCAGCTTGCTAACCCTCCGTTTGCGGATGTGGCTGCAGGTGCTTCCTGCTGACGCCGAAGGTGCTGCCGGATTTGGAGTACAGCGATGCGTGCAGCATCTTGAACATCATGAACGGTCCGTGGATCGAGAAGCCAGCCCAAGGTAAACGTGTCTTGGCTTGTTATTTTTCGGTGGATGGATGCTAGGCTTGTTGGTACCTAGGTAGCAGCAGTTTGGAAGCTGATATCGCTGTGGCCGCATGCAGCTTGGAGCGCGGGAGATTGTTGGAGAAAGGTGATGGGCGTCGAGGCTGGGAACTGAGTGACCACACTGCCTGTGTGAGGTTCAGTTTACACGAATCCGTGGGTGTAAATAGCATAGCTGGGCTGAGAAGTAGGGGAGCATTGATTTGCTTCATCATCCGCAACTCAAGTAGATGCGTCTGTTAAGTTGGTAATATTTTTTTCTCGAACACGTACGCACGTAAATGTGTGTCATTTTTGTAAGAAGAAGAGAACGCTGAGACAGTGTAAGAGTACAAAAAAAAGGTAAATAAAGCAAACAGGACAGAACCAAAAAAAACTGTACATCTACACTAAGGAAAAGTTGGTTGCAATGCATCCTATTTATCAGCAGTCTGTCTAGTCCTAATTTGAATAGTTTTTTCTTTTGAAACAAAGGCAAAAGCTTTGCCTTATCCATTAATTAAAAAGAAGGTAATTTGAATAGTTTATGATAATGGATGAGATGTAAATTAGGAAATAATAATTAGTACAAGTTTGTTCAGATCAAGCCTCGAATGGACAACTTGTACTGGTCAGTTCATATTTCGATCTTGATCTAAAGTGGGCTAGCATTAGACAGCATAGGATTGGGTAGAACCAAGTTCAGCTAAGATATGGCTTTGGCGTGGCAGCTAAGAGATGATATTTTACTTGACTCTGCACGTTAAAAGGCGATCTGCTAAAATTAGGAGTAGCTTGTTTCTTTTGTGCAACCCTTGTCTGCTAAGAGCAACACTAGTAGATTTTTTTTATACCTCACTCGCTGATGCTACAAATATAAAGAAAAAAGCTACTCTAGAAAATTTCTTAGAACACTTCATTCCTCTAAAGATTTAAGAACTGGTCGTTCCATACCATTTGAAGTCGAATTAAAGCAGATGTCTGCGCAATTAGCCTTCTATCTTCCCAAGTGGGGAAAGCGGGAGAACCCATTTGTCTTCACGAATGAGACATAGCAGAGCACAACAGGTAGAAGAAACTGTGCAGTGCATTACATAAGTCAACACGACTACTAATCGTTCGAGGGAACCAAAGATCATTTTTCAGTTTTCAAAACACAAGCCAGCAGCAGAACTCGCTGAGGTTGAGGCTGGTATACTGCATCATACCAGATTCAGAAATAGCACAGCATATGTAAACTGCTTCTAACAACGGATGGAAACAGCCATAGATTCAGGAATCACACTTTAGTGCAACATTATTCTTCTTCTCATAATCGCATCAGCTAAACAGCAATTCACGAGTCTACAAAAATCCAAAGGCTTCTTTTTCAATTCGTGACCAGAATCAAGCCTCAGTCTGCTCCCTCAGGCGGCGGATCGTGCTCCTGACAGTGACCGCGCTAGCAGTGCTAGAAATGCAAAATAAAAGAATGAGCAAACATGATAATATAGCTATGAAGAAATACACAAAGTGTAACTGACGTCAGCAGCACATACTTCATGGTGTAGGCGCCCCCAGCCTTAACCTTGCCGCAGTCCTTGCATCCCCAGATTCCAACCGCTTTCCTCTTCACGGCAAACTACGAATCAAGATCACATTAGAGCTGATGAAAAAGAATAGGCAGCAAATTGCCTTAAGAGTAAGTGAGTAACAAAACCAACATCAGGTTTCACATTCAGAAGAAAAAACAAACATTGCCATTTTTAGATGTTATCACTCAAGTAACAACAATAAAATTATTGTTGTACATTTCCTGTCTAGAAGGCTACAGTGTTGAAAACATGTAAAGCAGATCATGTAACTACATGATCATGCAGAGGGGTTACAGCAGCATTTTGGACAACATTCTTCTATTTTTTAGGGAGTATGGTTAACATTCTTCTATTAACACTTCTATTTTATGGTCTGCCAGTCCACAATTGAGCATATTGAACCAAGTCGACTTAGGATGTCAACTAATTTCTCCTCTGGACAGTCATCATCCAAGACACGAACAGACAACCTATACACTAATAGGCTACTTTTTTTTGAGTCACATGGAGATACTATGCTCATTCCAAGATAACCATATGCCAGCAGGCACTATGTTATATACACAACATAGTTGCACAACTGAACCAGCCAGCAGACATTTTATGACTTCAAAAACAACACTGGCAATCGCTAAAATCATTGACAGATTTACCTTGCCACAAAACTCGCAGAAGTACTTGGAGTGCTGGGAGACCTCCATCTTCTTAATCTGCTTACGCAAACTGGCACCATACCTGGTACCTACACAACATTGACATAACAAATGATCAAATCGATTAGCATACATCCTTGAGACTGTTAAGTGTTAACTAATGATCTGGACAGCTTCAATGGATTTACCA
The DNA here is from genome assembly GCA_947311845.1 of Poa pratensis. Lineage (NCBI taxonomy): Eukaryota > Viridiplantae > Streptophyta > Magnoliopsida > Poales > Poaceae > Poa > Poa pratensis. The sequence continues at coordinate 8,795,712 of CAMZMU010000065.1, forward strand.
TATTTGCCAACAATTCCAGCCTTCTTGGTGCGCTTCGTCTGCACATACCAGCAGAAACATGAATATTAAAACCTCTCCACAAGTATACTAGAAAGCAAAGGGTACTATGTACAAATGCAGAATAGAAAACATGGATATGATCAACGAACAAGTAAAATTTGTGCCATAGCATAATAGAATTTGACTCGACCATTTCAGTAACGAGTTTACACAGGCAACAGCTATCCATGAGTAGTTTGCATACAGAACATCACATTCTTATCAACTCTATAACAAAGCATGTAGATCATGGCATACCAGAAAAGCATGCACATACGAGCAGAAACACAAATATTAAAACCTCTCCACAAGTATACTAGAAAAGCAAAGGGTACTATGTCCAAATGCAGTATAGAAAACATGGATATGATCAACGAACAGGTAAAATTTGTGCCACAGCATAATAGAATTTGACTAGTTTGCATACAGAACATCACCACATTACTGTCAGCTGTGTAACAAAACATGCAGATTATGGCAGATCAACACCCTTTTCTTTTGTGGGGAAGATTAACTGTCACTGACGGGCACACAACAGAGACGAAATAACTAGTATTATGTATCATACTAACCAAACAAGCTGTGGAAATGAAGGTACACCCTTTTTTTAGCGGTACAGGATTGTAGCAAAGGATAGATGCTGCATACACAGTGATACATTATTGCAATGAATCAATGATAACATGTTCTTTCACACTTCCTTTCTACTGGAACAACTAATGCACTCATCATAACGATCAAACCGGCCCCAGAAGTGAGATATTCAGTACAGCAACATTCTCTTTGACCAGGCAAGAGAGACTACATCAGGATTTGAGCAAGCCGCGAATCGTACGTACCGGGCAACACTAGAATAAAGAAAAACACTGCGGGCAAATCTACTCTAGATCTGGCAGATGCTATCGCTTCGAGGATGGTTTCTCTACGACAAATACCAACACCTCGGGAAACTAATTCTGCTCACTTGCTTGTACATCCGCGAGCACAGGCTACTCACACAATCGCAAACCTAGATGTTTCCTACACCCGACGGACATGTAAGGAAAGCTACAACTCTGCACGCAGGAGAGGACGGACCAGAGCCGCCATAGAAAGGAGATACGTACCATCTCGCCCGCGAGGAGGAGGAGGCGGCAAGGGTAGGCGTCGGCTGGGCGAGGGCTGGGAGACGGCGGCGCGGGTGAGAAGTCTTGTGAAGGAAGCGGCGTGGTAGGTTATATCTGTGGAGGCATGGATGCGGCTGATGCTGAGTTAGTGGGCTGGGCTGCGAAGCACGCGCGTTTTACATGGCCCATGAATGGATGGCAGTAGTATTGGACTTATCTTAGCAAGGCTTTAGGTTCCAATGGAGTATTTCTTACGGGGAAGGTGTCCAATGCCTTTTGGGCCACCAGAAAGTTTAGGTTCATCTACAAAAACAAAACAGATACTTTAGGAATTCGAGAACTTGCCTGTGGCAAGATGGTTAGGTGGGTGGTTGTACCCCCAGCCCACCAGAGTTCAAACCCCAGGTTTGACGCTGGTGTTTCTCATTTAAGGCGGAATATTCTTCAGTGGGAGGCGACGTTCCCGTCGACAGCGAGGCGCCCGTGGTGACTTCGTCAATCTCAAGACTCGACCCGCCGACTCAGTCTCTCGGAGGTGCTCATAGGGGTAGGGTGTGCGTGCGTGCGTTCATAGGGTGAGTGTGTGCGCGTGTATATGAGCGTTTGCGTTGTACTGTGTTTCGCAAAAAAAAAAAGATACTTTAGGAATTCCACGTGCCAAAAAAGTAAGAACTTGAAATGAAATGACACTGATGTCATCATTTCATTCATTTGGTAGAAATGAAATGACAGATTAGGCCGTTAGGGACAGAAATTAACTGAACATACCAAGCCATTTGTCGAAATTACTATTGAAAGGACGTTTCCAATTACAAATGAGTTCCATGACACTGTGTTTGGATGTAGGAATTGGGGCCTAGAATTGGGGAATCTGGAATTGGACAGCAATTTCCACCGTTTGGTGTGGTCACGGAATTTGGGCTGGGAAACACCGAGCAATTCCCAGCGCATCCCCCTGCAGGTGTCCGGTCGGGCCAAATGTTTCTGAGCCTGGAGGCTGGGAAACTCGCGGAAACGGAGCGAGCAGCGCGTTCGCGAAACGTTTCGTCCTCGCGAGCAAGGTCGACCCGTCCACTCCCACGCGAAACGGCGGCGCTGGCGCCGGCGGCCAGGTACCTCCCTCTCCCCTCCCTCTCCTTCGAGCGCCGCCGTACTCTCTCCCTCGTCCGACTGGTCCGTTCCCGGCCAGGGCCGCGCCGTCCTTTCCCTCTTGAGCCGCGCGCCCTCGCAAACCCTAGATGGGGCCGGCGGCAGGATGGGGCCGGCGACGGGATAGGGACGGCTGATAGGAGAGGCAGCCATGGCGGCGGCACGCAAGCACCCACTACCGGCCGCCCTCGCCGCTCAACCCGGCCGCCCTCGCTGCTGAAGACACGAGCGACTCAGGCTGCCCCAGCTAAAGCTCGTCGACGTGTTGGTTACTGAACTGCCACCGCGAGGGTCGACCAAGGACGACCTGGTGTGAGAACTTCGGTTGTGCTTTGGTGGTTGCTCGATTGCTGCTGCTACCCGGCAACAATGTCGCATCATGGTAAGCTTCTCTTGTCTATGATATCTTTTTTATTTGTAAAATTATGGTTCTGGGATTGGGTGATAAGAGGAGAGAGCTAGACAAAGTTTGAAGCTAGGTGGGCTCGTGGCTTGCAGCAAAGAAGTAGAGTAGATCAATCAGGAATGATCCTTGCAAGGAAAGACACACATGTATATTAGAAGATGTTTTGCTACAGAATTGTCGTTGATGGTAGAGCTTGTGTGACTAGTATAGTAGATGTTTTGCACTGTTTTGTTAGCTCTTCAGCCTCCTCTTATTTTTTTTTGATTGTTGTATGGATATAAAATTCATTTTGTTTGCATTATTTGTTTTGTAGGTACGGGCATATCAAGCACTGCCTCGGCACAACAAGCTCCACCAGATGATGATCATGCTGCCTCAAATGATCCTGCTTGGAACTTATGTTTATTCGTATCTCTTGTGTTGTTGTGACTGTTTATATGTTATACATCTGTGAAGTATTGATAATTTCTACTTGTGTTGTTGTTTGTTACTTGATTTCGAATTTTTAATGTTACTATGTGTGCAAAGTAATATATCAATATTCAAATATACACGTACAATTGTTTTCATACATGTAACAAGTTTTATATTGTCCAAACTCAACAAAACATCCAATTCCAAGATTTATACATCCAAACAGGAATTGGAATCGTGTGCTACCCTCCGATTCCAGCCATAAATTTCATTTACAACCAAACAGCGGAATTGGAATTGGAGTCCATTTCCTTTCCATCTGGGAAATGGAATTGCTAGTCCAATTCAATTCCCAGCAAACTTTCATACATCCAAACACAATGTGATTGTTAGAAATGAAATGACTGATTAGGCCGTTAGGGACAGAAATTAACTGAACATACCAAGCCATTTGTCGGAATTACTATTGAAAGGACGTTTCCAATTACAAATGAGTTCCATGATTCCTGCCTAAAATGTTGGCTACCGAACAAGCTCTAAATTCTTTTATGCACGGACGAAAGGTAAAACAAAAGCTTCGGACTTAGAAGGAAATGCATTAAATGTATGATATCTAACACTTGTGTGAAATGCACAAGACCTACTCTCTCGGTCGTCCGCTGCTACCGGTGACTCGGGATAGTAGGGTCTTGTGACGCCTCCCTGGCCTCTCCATTAGCGCTGCCAATTGTCCTGCAGCGACAGACCTCCCTGCCTCCTTCTCCTCTAGACCCGAGTGTGGCTCCCGTGGTTGCTCTTGTGCGAGATCTCGATGGCATGTATATGGGTCGGGCTTCTTCGTACCGTTGGACTTTTCTTTGGCCATGGAAGTGTCGTCTCCCCTTAGCAGTGAGCTCGTCGTGCGTCGGGGTCTTGTACGTGTGTCATGTGCTTAGGCTAGGGTTTAGTGTCACGCATTACTGCATCTGACCAGAGTGGTCAGTCTGAGCCATGGCCGACGACCTCTGCGATGGATATTGTGAATGGATCCATCTTTGGTCCATCATATCTGATATGCGTCACCATCTTCGTCGCTTGTGTGGCCGGGTTCGGAGCCTCTGGTGGGTCCAGTTACTTGTTGCCATGCATTGGTTGCTCAGGGTGAGCAATCTGTTGTCTGACGGTGCAGCGCCGTTCAAGCTAGGGCAAGAGGGCAGTGGACCCTCTTCGGTGATGGACGGGTGGTAGCATGACGACGGCTGGCCCTTTCTAAATAGACGAAAACTTTCTCCCGATGACTTGCCATCCCTATAGCTTGACTCTGCATTTGGTCATTCCTATGTCATCGAGCGCTCTGGTGGATGAATGCTTCGACGCTTACATGTTACACTTCATTTTCTTTACTGTTGTCTTCTCTTGTATTAGCCTTTGCTTCTTTGTTCATCGTTCTTCCTATCACCCTAGCGTGTGCTTATTGTGTAAGCCGGTGTCACCGGCATTCGTATACAGGCCGTCCGGGCTTGCCGACGGCACAAACCTTGCATTTTATGACTTTGTATAGCGATTTTGTCCGAAATTTTGACGTGTTTAGCTTACTTGCCCGGGCTTTCGAAATTTTCGGGGTCCGCCACTGTTCGTATATGTTTGTTTGTACTAATGGCCGTTAAGAGCATGCATGTGTGCACACATGCATGCGTGCGTGCGTTGCATATTTGCATGGATGAGTCCCCACGAAGTAGACATGTCGGTCGAGCTTCGAGCGATTGCTAGCCTAATTAAGCGCTAATTTTTTTTTAATAATACATTTTTTTACAGAAATTTGATAAATATTACGCATTTTGCATAAATTACACAAATAATACGGCCTCGGCCCAGGCTAAGCCGACAGGCACTAATCGGCCCAGGCCTGGCCGATTAGTACCTGTCGGCTTAGCCCTGGCCGATAAGTGCCCACTGGCCGATAAGTGCCCTGATTAACCCTGATTAGTAGCTTATCGGCCCAAGCCTGGCCGATAAGTGCCTTAATTAACCCTGATTAGTAGCTTATCGGCCAGACCTGGGCCGATTAGTACTAATCGCCCCTGATTAGTAGCTTATCGGCCAGGCCTGGGCCGATTAGTACTAATCGGCCAGGCCTGGGCCGACAGGTACTAATCGGCCCAGCCTGGGCCGAGGCCGTATTATTTCTGAAATTTTGTGATTTTGCGTAATATTTTTCGAATTTAATTAAAAAAACGTATTATTAAAAAAAAATTAGCTAATTAAGCGGCCTCGTGTGCAGTGCAACCACCTGATCGGGTTCCATTTGCAGCTATACGTACCTAACTAAAGTATAAAGATGCGACTGGTCCGGGTCGGCCCGTTGGCCCTCCGCACCGCACCTTCGTTTTGTTACCAATAGGTTACAGGGTAGGCCCGTAAAAATTGAGGGTCCAACTAATGACCCAAGGGTCGAACCGCTACTCCTAAACGAGAAGCCGCCGACCGTCTCCAAGGTTGCGCCATGGCCGGGCACGCCCCGTCCCTCTCCTTCTCTCCCGCGTCATTGGACGTCACCGTGCTCTCCTCATCGCACGGCCTCGCATGCTGCTTCTCCCACGCCGACGACATGCTCTTCGTCTGCAACCCGGCCACCGCGTCCTGGTCTGTCGTGCCGGACCTGGCCGTGCGCCGGCGCCTAGCCATCGTCGTGTTCTTCGACGCGACGCCGTACAATTCCGCGGCGACTACACCCCCGTCTGTGCCACAGAGTGCGCGTCGGTCTCTGGCGCCTACTGCTTTCAGGTGTTCATGTCTTGGACGGGTGCCTGGCGGTTCGCGGACGCCAGGCTTGTCGCCGTGTCCGGCGTGGCGGCCGGCGGGACGGCGTTGCTGCGCACGAGCTTCGGCACGTCCGTGGGATACAGCCTGGCGACGGGGTGCGTGTGGAGGTGGTGCTCTGCCCCGGCGACAACGCCAAGTGGGAGATCGGCTCAGCCGGGAGCAAGCGCCACTGCGCCGGCTTGGCCAGCACGGGTGCTGGGAGGAGGCCATCGCGTGAGTGTCCAAGTCGGGCTTCAACGAGGTCATCTAACGCGTCATGGCAGTATGGCACGCGTGCGTCGGAGGGACGACCACTGAAACTACGTGGTGGCCTGGAAAAGTGCCGCCGCCGTCTTCTCCGTGCACCTGGTCGGGCCGCTCACCGCCGTCAGCACGGGCTCCATGCCGCGGCCGTTGTCGACAAGGAGTTCTCGGTTGATGAATCTGCCAGGTTGTGGGATGTTCATCATCCACGCGGCTCCTGTCCTTGGACGCTCCACCACCAGACTAGTGCTGTGCAGCCATAGTAGAATAGTACGAGAACGTCAGGCTAGCTAGCTAGGGGCAAACCTTGGGTACCCCTTTACCCTACAATGGAAGGATCGGTCCGAACCTTTTTTTTTTGAAACACAGTACAACACAGACGCTCACATACACGTGCACACACTCACCCCTATGAACGCACACACGCACACCCTACCCCTATGAGCACCTCCGTAATACCGAGTCGGCGGGTCGAGTCTTGAGATTGACGAAGTCACCACGGGCGCCTCGCTGTCGACGGGAACGTCGCCTCCCACTGAAGAATATTCCGCCTAAATGAGAAACACCAACGTCAAATCTGGGATTTGAACTCTGGTGGGCTGGGGGTACAACCACCCTCCTAACCATCTTGCCATAGGCAAGTTCTCGGATCGGTCCGAACCTTGGACCTGCAATATTCCAACAGGTTTGGAGGTCCAGCGCTAGGGCCAAACCGGACCGGACCTGGCGCATCCTTACTAAAGTAGCTAGGCTTATCTCGGTCGCCAACTTAGCTTGGGACGGGAGTGTCCATGTACTTACCGCGCGCGTACGTGATCTGTCATCGACCGACCGATACGGCGAAACATCGCTGTCGCAAGACATGATGTTGGTCGGAGCTGTACGTACGTAGTTTCATGCATCTTTCATGTCATGTCATGTCATGTCATGGTGGTAGAGATAAATGTGGGCGACCAATTATATATGGCGCTCCTGCGTGCATGCACCTTAACTGTCCCGGTGTACTCCCCCGTCTGAAAAAGGACGTCAGTAAAATAGATGTATCTAGCACTAAAGTATGTCTAGATATAACGTGAAAACATACAACAACAAATGGAAAGAGATTTTATAGAAATTTACTGAATTTCGGTTCTTTTCTATAGACATTGAAATAGCCTTTCGATAAAAATGTTACATGCATATCAGTTGTACGCATCAGTTTAATGAAATTTGGAAAACTCTATTTTTAAAATATTAAATGAACTTTAAGAGACAGTTTCGGCCCGAAGCAAAACAAAAAACGCGGAAATTCATGCGATTTTGGTGGTAGCCGAAATTGAAAACCAAACATTCGAGGACATACTATACTACTACACACCCGGCGTCTAGACATACGTGCTATCCACAATACATATATATTTACCTATATATATATATATAGGGTGGGACTATTCAGAAACCCCCCTTAAGAGTGCTCTGAATGAGCACCTTCCGTCTAAAGACCTTCTTATCCCGACACGAGCCCAGCAGACCACCGAACCGATCCGGAAAAAGCACACTACCTCCACCTTCCGTAAAAAAAAAACTTCCCCAACTACCTACCAGACTACCACACGCACCCACCCCCGACACGCTTTCTCTCCCTCGATCCCCAACTTACTCCGGCGACGGACGCCTCAATCCCCGGCCGAGGGCGCCCTCCACCACGCCGCGGTCTCCCCTGCACTGGAGCGTGTCGCACTGGTAACCCATCCGCCGGAGCACGCCGCCCCGGTCTCTCCCTGCGCCGGAGCGCCCCGATCCAATCTCCCCTCCGGCGGGCGCGCCGCCGCAGCCTCAGCCCCTTCTTCCTCAGCGCCGGCTCCGCCTTCCACCCCTGCGCGTCGCCGCACCGCCGTCCTCGCCGCGCGCCGGGCCTGCGCCCTTCCACCCTGTGCGCCGGCCCCTGCACCACCATCGAGTCGGCGACCTGCACCACCTCCGGCCACACTCCCCACGGTCTCCTTCAACCACGGCGCGGCCCCAGCCTGCATCTAGATCGGCCGGCGCCGCCGCTGCCTCCTGGGAGTCCACCCTACGCAGCCCCGGAGGTCCACCACCCCTACTCCCTCGACTTCGCAGTCGTCGCGGCCCCTGGGACTCCATCTGTCGTCGTTGACTCCGGGGATTGACGACCTCGCTCGCCCTGCCGTGCACCGCACTCGAGCTGTCCACTGTCAGTCCGTCTGTCGCTGGCATGGGAGTCCATCTCGACGGATGGAGTTGCTGCTCCTGGTCGACGAGCTGCTCCTGTGACTTGTGAATTTATTTCACGTCTTTTGTACGGTGAAGTTTACTGCATCTGGGAAAAAGTTGAATTGATTCAGAAACTTGTGCGTGTTGGGTAATGCACAATGGACAGTACGTCGCACTGGTAATTTTTTTGCAGTTCAGTTTACCTACGTGAATAAGTTCACTGGCTCATTGCTAAACTGAAATTTCATCTGCCGGTGTAGATGTCGATGCTCACCTGGAAGTTTCCTGTCTGAGCTATTGAATTGTTCCGTTTAAACTGCTATTTTTTCCCAAAATATTTTCAGCAAAATATTACTCGCAGATGTGTCAAAATATGTCCAGCGAGTATCTCCATATAATCACAACACCTTTTATCTAGGAATAATTAGTGTATTTGTAGAATGTTGGGTGGCGAGTGTCTCCATATAATCACAACACCTTTTATCTAGGAATAATTAGTGTATTTGTAGAATGTTGGGTGTTCGAGCTATCTTCTGTATTACAGTGTCATGATTTTAAAAAATTGACACTAACTAATGTTTTGATTTTATTACTTCTAAGAGGTTCACTTTGACCGTGTCCGGAGTTCACTTTAAAGGTATCGGAAGTTCACCTGAATTGCGTCGGAAGTTTACATTTCTATTGGGAGTTCCCTGAACCAGACGAAAGTTTGCTTTGCATAGTGGAGGAGTCCACTTTAAAATATGTCGGAAGTTCTCCTCTGCCATGTCGGATAATTACCTTTTTTCTCGGAAGTTCAGCTTTCAAAAAAATCACTTTGTACCGAACAGAAGTTCACCTCGGATGTGTCGGCAGTTCATATGAAAAATGCCTTGTACGTTACATCTTTGTTGGGAGTTCGATTTGAACAAAACGGAAGTTAACTTTAAACGTGTCGGAAGTTCAGCTCGAATACGCTGCAAGTTTATCTTTATGTCAGTGAAAAAAATTCAAATCCAGAGATTGGAAAAAAGGTTAGAAATTTTTTCTCGTGAAGTTCACAATTTATAGAAGTTTACTTTCATAAAATTGCGAAGTTCAAAGTATACAATCTCGAAATCTAGTACGAATAACAACATGAAAACAGGGAAAAATCTAAAAAATACAGCAGTTTGTATATTTGAAACTGCTCTTAAACCACATATAATTTTAAAAAATGGTCCACATAGTAGGATGCGCAATTTTCATACCTTTCCAATGATATATCATTTGCATCGTTTGGACAAACGGTTTAAAAACTACAAAACAAATAGTGCAGGATACGGAATAAAAATTTCGCGATCGGAAGTTCACTATCGCACACCCGGAAGTTTACAATCGTGTAATAGGAAGTTCGGATGCTCTGTTTTTCTGGGCGGAAATCCTACGCATAGAAATCATTGATATGATTTCTGTTTGTCCAAATCGATCACCGCTACGTGCAATTGGCAATGATATGAGTCTAATTTGACTCTCCCATGTTGATTCGTCCATTCCGAACTTTATAAACGTGCCAATTTTAAATCTATTCCAATGTCATCTTTTTACTCCATTTTTCGTATTTTCGAAATTAATCAAAAATTGTAAGGAATTTCAAAAACATTTCTATATGAAAAAGTTGCGTCTAGTCAATATCTTTCCAACGCCGTATCATTTGTTACATTTGGATAAGCGGTTTGAAATTAATTGACAAAACAGTGTCCGCTGGACCTAAAAATCTAAAAACAGAATTTTGTATTTTTAAATCTGCTCTTAAACCGTACAGAATTTGGAAAAATGCCTAGAGATATCATAAATTGGATATCGTTTGCATTAATTGGATAAACGGTTTGAAAATGGCGGCCGAAAAACAGTACAAAAACGGAGAAATTCCCGAAAACTGCACTCAGTATTTCTAAAATTGTTTTACAACCGTAAGGAATTTGGAAAACCCGTATTGACGAAAAAGATTCGCATTTTCCATAGCTTTCCAACGGCGTATCATTTGCATCAATCCGACGAGCGGTTTGAAAATGGCGGCCAAAAAACGGTACAAAAACGGAGAAATTCGCGAAAATTGTGTGTAGTATTTCTAAAATTGTTTTAAAATTGTAAAGAATTTGAAAAACCTGTCAAGACGAATAAGGTGCGCAATTTCAGTACCTTCCCAACGGTATATCGCTTGCGTCATTCCGATAAACAGTTGGAAAATTGCGTTGAAAATACTGTCCGCAAAACCGAAAATCTGGGAGTTCCGTCCGGAAGTTAACATAGTATACGAACGGAAGTTCAGAAAAGGTGCTCTGAATAATTATTCAGAAACTGGTTCTTGAATAGCTGGAATATATATATATATATATACACACGAGGGAAAGTCACATCGATCCTCGACCCCATGAATGTCATGTCGATCTAATCCAGTTGGTAGCTAGTTGCGGACCGGATCACGTACTTGCTCTGACAAGTGTCGATCGACCCTGTTCCGCTGAGCTGTTTCATCCTCCTCGCTAGCTACCTACACTCCGCCATGACAAGTGTCGACCGGCCGGCCGGTCGGCCGGGCAAACACTTCCCAGGCATGCCGCAGCTCTCCACGCAAAACCACAGGTACAAAACCGGTGATGTCAACACAGCCAAGTGTACTGCGCGTAGCAGTCGTAAGTGCATCATGCAGGCTGGCTTTTTCCTTGTAGCTCGAGCTCGAAGTGACGACGTACCGTGCGGCGTAAGGCCGCCGGCCGGCCCGGCTTCTTCCCACCAAATGCAGGGTGGCCGGAGTTTGTGGTGAAGCAAATGTCCATGATGTTAGCACCATCAATCCACAACTTAATTGTCAACCCATATTCATTTGCTCCATTACAATGTGATGATCTCTTTTCTTTTTTCCTTTTTTGGCGGGACATGCAGTGTGATGAATTGACTACACTACAACCCAGGAAACCATAGTCCACAATTCCATATACACATGTGTAAACATGTCCTTTAATTGTGTAAACCGCGTGAATAAAGGCCACAACAATATGCAGGAGATGTTTTACCATGTTTCAGCAGAATATGTAGCGGGAGCTTCAAACAAGGAAGGTGATTTTCACATGGGACTGTGTAGCTGAAGAACATGGAGAAAAACTGAGGCAAGAGGAAGCATAGCTGAATGAGAAGATCATTAGCTTAAAGAGGAAATTTTTTGAGGCAATGATGCACTGTGAAGGTGATTCAGGGGTGGATGACCTATTTAATGTATCTGATATACTGATGACTGCATTCCCATAACTACTTTGAAGAAGCTGCTAGTTAAGAGAGGCCTCACAACTAGATCACATTGTAGTCAAAACAAGTACTACTAGGTGAAAAAAATTGTATTAGAAAGATGTACTTTGAACACACTTGTGCCTTTATCATGTGAAAGTTGCAATGTTAACCGCATATGGGTTGCCAAGGCCAAAGGTCATGGCCTATCGGGCTAGGAAAGAATCTCTAAAAGTTATAATTGTCGATTATCAGAAACAATACAAAAGACTGAGATATTATCTGGATTATGTCACTAATACAAACCCGGGCAACATATGCATTGTCACATCTAAAGTGATACCTGAGCATCCCATCCCAAATCCTAGAATTCATGACCTTTTTGTTGCTTAGGTGCATCAAGGCAGGTATTACATGTATGCATACCATTCATTGGTTAGCAATTGTGTCCTATTGTTTCATTTCATTTTCCTTTGTGTGAGTGGAACATTTTTGTTCACTGTTTTTTGGAGGTTTAAATGTTGTTTTATTAAGCTTCCTACAGGGCACCAACTATACGGATGGTAACAACATCAATCTACCCAGTTGCATTTTGCCGTGTGGACACACATGACAAGCAACAACTGTTTTTCATACAATTAAAGTATGCAGTTGGTGGTGAGTTAGGGGAGATTTGCAACTACACCATTATCTAAGATAGACAAAATGTATGCATATATACTTTTAGTATTTTTTGATGAATTTTACTAGCTTCACAAAATATATCTGAATATTTGTAGTAATTGTTTAATAAATTTTAGAAGCTTCATAAAATATGCGTGAATATTTTTAGTATTTTTTCATGATTTTTACTAACTTTATAGAATATGTATGAATATTTGTATTATTTTTTTGATGAATTTTAGAAGCTTCATAAAATATAAGGATATATCTAGTGCTACGAGTGTTTAGGTGCTACCATGCTACCAATTTTAAAAAATGATTTTAAATGATTCATAAAATTCTAAAAAAATAAAAGTTTAATAGAAATGTGTGTACAACCTCCAAAAAATTCAGATCCAAAATCGCAAAGCACATGGAGATACAAAAAAAATTAATCCATTTGTGAATAGTGTAATTTTTTGCTTTTGTATTTTTTCTAACTATTCTTGCCAAATTTGTATTTTTTTGTTTCCTATTGTGTATTTCGATTTTGAACTTGCATTTTTTTGGTGGCATGAGACACATTCCTTATGAACATACACAATTTTCCCAAATGTTTTGAAACATCTTAATTGATTTTTTTTATGATACCATGGCACCATTTAAACACATGGTAGCACTAGATATTCTGTCCATAAAATATGTGTGGGTACTTGTAGTATCTTTTGATGAATTGTAGTAGCTTCAAAAATATGTGGGAATATTTTTAGTATTTTTTTGCTTAAAAAATACGCTTAGTATTTTTTGTTGAATTTTACTAGATTCATAAAATGTGTGTGATTATTTTCAGTATGTTTTACTGAATTTTACTAGCTTCTTAATTTATGTCTGCATATTTGTAGTATTTGTTAATGAATTTTCATATCTTCATAAAATAGGTGTGAACATTTTTAGAATTTTTGATGAATTATATTAGCTTCATAAAATATATGTGAATATTTATACCATTTATGAAATTTACTAGCTTCATAAATTTTTATTAATATTTGTAGCATTTTTATGACTTTCAACATCAAAATAAAATTGGTGAGAATATTTGTATTTTTCTTTGATGAATTTTACTAGCTTCGTAAAATAGGTGAATATTTGTACCATTTTTTCTTCATAAAATATGTTTTTTGACATGGCTTGCTAAATGAAATAAACCAAGTTTTCCCCAACGGATACTGCCTTAGGCACATTTATGCAAACTTTTAATCTGTTGGTCCTAGAAGAGAAGAATTAAACACATGCACGGACTCTGCTAGCTATGCCTATGCTAAACATGGCTTTGACATGGCAATGAAAATATGACAGATGAATGTGAGAAAGCATGGGAATGGCATAGCAAAATCCCTATAGAAAGTTGGGCTAGGCGTGCAATGGACTACGTAGAACTGGAAAACGGATATGCTTGTGAACAATATTAGTGAGGTGTTATTGACATTAGAGGTCAAATAAATATTCGATGGAATCAGAATAAGCTCATGCTTAGGTATGAAACAACAAGATCTATTGCAACAAATGCTAGATGGTAGATCACCACCTACTATGAGAAGTTAGAAGAAGCAACGAAATGGTCGTAGCTTGGAAATTTGTTATGTCCGTAGGTTAACTATGGCAAGTAAACAACAATCAGGAAAATATATACGTTGCTGACTTGGAAAATAGAAAACGTGGCTGCAAAGATAATGGGATATGACATGATTGGCTTGCGACCATAGAAAATTCATTTTCCCTCAAATTTATATGTGCACATAGAATGTACATGTCTGATTGTCTGAATGTTTTTTTAGCCAGGAGCATGTTCCCCGAGCTCCGTTTTGAGATTGTATGTCTAATTATTTTGAAGTACAATTATTCCAAGTCTAATTATTATATAATTAGGTTTATTGATACGCGTTAATTTCCTATTATGTTGGGTGGAAGAAAGATGGATAGTCCAAGAGGGGCCAAGGGCTATCACAAAATTTGCGAAAATACCGGCATTTATGCATTTATATTGAATACAAAACCAATTCACTTATATCTTCATTTACTTTGCTTTCCATGTTTGCAAGCGTGCAAATGATTGAGCCGAGATTTCGGTTTTCCATCTTTAGGTAAGCACCTTCGGGAGAAGGACAGTGTAGTTTTCTGATCTAGGGTTTAAGCACATGCTTGCATTGCACACATAGCCGCAGATCGAACACCGCATGTGAACGTTAGGCGAGCCGTCAATAATTCCCGTCGGTACGCAATCCCACCCCTAAAACGGGATACGGGACAACCATGGGTAGGCACCAAATCGAGAAAGGCAGATTCCAATCCTGTTGCATCCGGTTCATTTCCGCTTATACTAACCCCCCAGCACAATCTCAACGACAGCAATCTCAAACCAACCGTTATGTATTCCAGACGGTATAAACTGTTGTTACACCCCCCGCACCCCAAAAATAAAAATGCTGTTACCGTTTCACAACGAATCCATGGATCTTCTGCCTATGATCATCAACGAATCAATTCGGAGATTTTACAGGACATTTGCTGATTCTGGCTCCTACTTGGTATAGCATTGAGCAACTAATGAATATACATATCCATGTCATGTAATTATTTTTTTACTATTTATTGTATTTATTGTTTCCATTGCATACTCATCCATAGCAAAGATAATTTGTATTTTCTGCCAATCATTTTTTTTTGCGAAACACAGTACAACGCAGACGCTCACATACACGTGCACACACTCACCCCTATGAACGCACACACGCACACCCTACCCCTATGAGCACCTCCGAAAGACTGAGCCGGCGGTCGGGTCTTGAGATTGACGAAGTCACCACAGGCGCCTCGCTGTCGACGGGAACGTCGCCTCCCATGAAGAATATTTCGGCTAAATGAGAAACACCAATGTCAAATCCAGGATTTGAACTCTGGTGGGTTGGGGTACAACCACCCTTCTAACCATCTTGCCACAAGCAAGTTCTCTCCAATCATTAATTTGCCAGCTTTGCTGTATTCAAAATATACGAATATATATACAAACAGCTGGACTAGTAACGTATTGTAACGGACGCCCAGCCTTTTTCACATCCGGCCATCTGAAAAAGCAAAGAAACGCAAGAGGCGAGCAGTGTAAAACCTTCCCAAAATCTTCCTCACTCCACGCAATTAGCAGGATTTTCTCCTCCAACAAGAAGATCCCTCCGGCCACTACCTAATACATCGCCGAGGAGTATATATATGCCCCGCCCAAGATCGACGCCCATCGCCATCCATCCTTCCTTCCATCAATCCATCGTGTCTTCCTCCTCGGCGACGACGACGGCGCGCAGGGCAATGGCGATCTCCTCATCGGCCGCCGCAGGCGCGGGCGGCGCGGCCGCGGCGCCGCGCCGGCGCAGCAGGCCGGCGTCGACGGTGCTCCTGATGGCCAACTATGCGGCGCTGCTGGTGGGCTCGGTGGCGTCGAGCCTGCTCTCGCGGTTCTACTTCGAGCACGGCGGGCAGAACAAGTGGGTGGTGACGCTGGTGCAGTCGGCGGGGTTCCCGACGCTACTGGCCGCCGTGTTCCTCGCCACGCGCCCCACCGCCGCGCCGCGCCCGTTCCTCTGGTTCTCGCGGCGGTTCCTGACCGTGTGCCTCGTCATCGGCGCGCTCATGGGCGCCAACAACCTGCTCTTCTCCTATAGCTCCTCGCTCCTCCCGGTGTCCACCTCGTCGCTGCTGCTCTCCACGCAGCTCGCCTTCACGCTCGTCCTCGCCGTCGCCATCGTCCGCCACCCCATCACCTTCGTCAACCTCAACGCCGTCGTGCTCATGACGCTCTGCTCGGTCCTCCTCGCGCTCCGCTCCGGGGACGCCGGCGAGAGCCCGGACCAGAAGGGGTACATCCTCGGCTTCGTCGTCACGCTCGGCGCCGCGGGGCTCTTCTCGGCGTACCTACCCGTCATGGAGCTGCTGTACCGGGAGGCTGTCTCCGGCGGGTTCATCCTGGCGGTGGAGGTGCAGGTGGTGATGCAGGCGATGGCGTCCGTCGTGGCGGCGGTCGGGCTCGTGGCGTCGGGCGGCATGGGGGACGACGTGGCTCGCTGGAAGGGGTCCCACGCCGTGTACTGGGTCGTGGTGGTGACGCTGGTGGTGACGTGGCAGGCGTGCTTCATGGGCACCGCCGGCGTGATCTATCTCACCTCGTCGCTCCACAGCGGCGTCTGCATGGCGGCGGTGCTCACGGCCAACGTGATCGGCGGAGTCGTGGTGTTCGGCGACCCCTTCGGAGCCGAGAAGGCCATCGCCACCGTGCTCTGCGTCTGGGGCCTCTCCTCGTACCTCTACGGCGAGTACACCAAGAGCAAGAAGAAGGCCGCCACCGATGATGATCAGGACGATGAGGCCACCCTCGCCGGTGGCGACCATGACGACGCGCTCAAGAGCCTCACCGCCGTCGCCGCAGGCGATGCCGCCGAAACCGTCTGAGGCCGGCCACAGTACTGGGGTACGTACGAACCACGTGAGAAAAGTGTACGTTGCAACAATGGCAATGGAAACTGAAATTTTCTTTTGGTAGTACCCCAGAGGCCCAGAAAGCAAAGTGGCAGGATAGGTGATGCGCTTGGTGTAGACGTGTCTTGTTACATCGATTAGGCAAAAGAGTTATTTACAGCTTACAAAGAGACAAGAATGGCGTGGGGTGATGATCGATGATCGATGCTTTCTTGTTTGGTGCCTACTATATATCCTTTGGCTAGCTTGTGAGAGGTTCAGGGTTTAGCATGCATGTATGGCATGGATGTTTCCCATATATATGTGTGTCTGAAAACTTGCACACTGTGACTGTGAGCCTGCTGTACTTTGAACTGGCCTAGCTAGTTTATCACCATCAACAGGACATGTCATCTATCCATATGTGCTTGAGATCGATCTAGTTTTTTCTTCCTTGTTTTGTTCCTGCATTGCATTAATAGGCAATAGTTTACCTACTTAGCAAGCTAGCTAACTGGCCTGCTCTGAAACTGTGTGATCATTCCCCACCTTGTTGTCATGCCATGACTCATCATCCTAATACTGTGTACATTCCTGGAGTACATTTCCCCATGATGCATCGGTTATTGGCATGGACCATATCAGGAGTCATATTTACTCCTACAAATCTGCAGTACACTTGCATATTTACATCTCCCGTAACAAGAAGAATACTCACTAACAAGTGGATCCACAGGCCACATCCTCGGTGATATCGATACGCAAAGCAGAATGCCACCGTTTTGAGTGGCAAACACCTGAATTCACTTGTTTCAGATGCTCGTCCGTGGCTGATGCGAAGGCTCTCATCGGCAACGGAGGCAAAAACCGTCGCCGATGAGGCTTCTTGTTGGCAACGGTTATTTTTAGACCTCCGTTTCCTAAGTGTCGAACTCATCAGTAACGGAGTCTGTAATTTACCCGTTTGCATTGAGATTTCTTTATAAGCCTATTATACCACGTTTACAGATGCCACTAGACACTTAAAATCTCACAGCACAATCACAAAAATAAAAATGATAGCAAATTCATTCATAAGGTATAACAAATGTCACCGATACATTGCATCACAAGATAACCAATTACACTTATCTTCATTGTCATGCCTCTCTAAATTTATCATTGACATGTCTAGCTAAATCTATCTATGTCATGCCTCACTAAAGTTATCCTTGTCATTTCTAACTTAATTTATCTTCATTACTTGCTGTTACATTTGCCTTACAACTTTGCCAAGTTCATGAATTCAATCTTCTTATTGGACGGTGTCGCCGAAATATAATCAACTCGCCGCTCTGTCCCCGACCTTGTATTTAGCTAAATATTCGGTTCAACACCATGGTCTGCACATAGTGCAATAAGCGAGTGCTGATGTACCGAAGGTGCCTCTTTTGTAAAGTGGTCACTGAAATGCAAAGAGAGAATATATGACTCCATGTTAGCTCACTATACATCTAGCATAAAGGACATACAACATAAAAGGATGCATAAGACAGAATAACAAACTTACAAATCCATTGCATAATTGTTGTGTACCGGATGACAAGCGCACCTTGGCTAAGGACCCGGTTTTTTATGCAGTATCACCGAAATGTACATCTGTTTTACAAAGAATTTAAGTCAGACATGAGTTTCTTACACTACCGATTTGTGCTAGGTCTGTTCTTTTCGAGCGACACTACAAACAGATCGGAGGGAGTCATGTTTTAACTGTTTCTATGAAAAAAAACCTACACAGAACAATGACGACAACCCTAGTTCATCGGCACGACGACCGGTCACAACTAGATGTATTACCTTTGGATCTGGCGGGCATGCGTAGTCGTCCTCGTCGTCCTCCGGTACGACAGGATTCGAGGCAGCTGCTCCGACCGCGGATCGACACGCCATGCGCCCTCCACCTACAGATCAGGCGACGCCGGGCTCCTTCCTCTGTCTCGCCGCTGATGACTCCCAAGTGCAGGAGATCAATTGTAGTACCTTTCAATTAGAAAAGGTTGTCGAACCCACGAGGAGCTGAAGGTATTGGTTAGTAAGATTGATAAATAAAACAATAAAAGATGCAACTGTTTTTGGTATTTTTGGTTGTATAGTTGCAATGCAGAAAATAAACAGTAGCAAGTCAAATCTCTCAAAGAGAGAAAGCCCAATCCTCTTATGTGCAAGAGGACAAGCTCAAGTGATGTGTAACTTATACGTGAAAAACATTCTGAGGGCGGCATGGATATTGCTAGGCATAAAGATTTATTAAACAACACGTTGAATATCTTGTCAAGTTTTAATCTTCTTTGGACGGAGCCAATATTAGATATAGCTAAATAAATAAACTACAACCCCTTATGATGGATCATGTGGCCAAGTAAATGAATGCACAAGAATTATTAAGACATAAAGTCCCACCATAGCATTACACTCTAAGATCCCCGATACTAATACCCTCATAATATAACTTCATGATTCGGTCCCAGGTTTACATGTCCTCCCAAGTCTCACTCAATTCATTATACTACGGTGTTCTCCTATGAGCCCATATAGGTGAAGTGTTGTGCAGTCGACGTTCGCACAACA
Source organism: Poa pratensis (assembly GCA_947311845.1). Taxonomy (NCBI): domain Eukaryota; kingdom Viridiplantae; phylum Streptophyta; class Magnoliopsida; order Poales; family Poaceae; genus Poa; species Poa pratensis. The sequence continues at coordinate 8,815,080 of CAMZMU010000065.1, forward strand.
CCATCATAGAATCACATAAAAGATAAACTCTTGACAAAATACCAACACATGTCATATATAAATCATTGCCAATTCATCCTATGCCCTCAGGAACATATGGGAACTACTCACAACGTGCAAACATGATAATATTCAGTGGCATAAGTGGTACAACACAATCTGAAAATATAACTTCACCACTAAATAATGACAAGTACTCAATCACAAACATGAATAGTAGCACAAGACAAGTATCTAGGGTATAGCAACTCTCAAACTACGAGGGGAACGGAGTAGATCACGGAGATGATGATGGAGATGGTGCTGGTCTTGGTGATGGTGATGATGTAGACGCCTCCTCCCACGCCAAGGAGGAGAGGTGATGACGATGACGATGATTTCCCCCTTCTTCGGAGCTCCGGAGCAGCAGGATCTGATCCCCCTCGGAGGAATCAGGAGTTTCGCCGCCGCAGCAGCCTCGGATGGATTTGGAAAAATTAGGGCGTAACTTTTCGGGGAGGACGAAGGCGTCGATAAAAAGCCCCAGGCGAGGATGTGCCCGAGGCCCCACTTAGTGGGTCCCACGTGGCCAGGTACTTGGGCCGCATGGGCCCACCCCTTTTGGCCCTCGTGGCTCTCCTCTCTTCGGTCTTCTTCCCTCTGCCTTTTTCTCGACGAAAAACTAGCTGTGTAATTTTCCTTTTATTATTTGGGTCCCTGTAGCTCCTAAAACATTAAAAAAAGAAAAAGGAGGTTTTCTGCCTCCTAGAAATTAAATACCAAAAATAGAGATTTTGTAAGAAAGTCCCATAAATCATCTAAAACATGTAGAAATAATGATATAACAATGCAAATAACATTCTAATATGATACTAAAAGTTGTATAATTGATGATATAAAATGCACGTATCAGCCGCCCGGGTAACCTCCTACCCCGGAGCGACGAGATCTGCCCGGGTGGAGCGAAGAACGGGACGCGCTGCCACGGTCGGAGGAGAGGAAGATGCGCGCCGCCACGGTCGGAAGAGAGGGAGATGCGCGCCGCCACGGTTGAGCTAAGATCTGGTGCTGCTTGGAGGTGCCGCCACACTTTGAGAGTGAGAGCGAGACTGAGAGGATAGCGTTTAGGGCTGTGGGATTGGCGCATTTATAGCAAAGTAGAATATCGAAACGGAGGAGATAAACAACCGTTTCCTTTGATTTGTTCACTGACACACTGGGCCTACACACTGGGCTTATGCACAAGCCCGAGCCGAAAGGAACTGGGCCTTACTGATCTCTACTATGGAGAATTGATATAAATAATCATAAACATACTTAAATTAATATTATCAATTTTTACATTACATATGGAGTACATATTAATAATAAAGTAAATTGCACATGCTGCTACTAGCAATGGCAAATGAAGAAAATAAAAATAAATAACTACTCCTCGGCCTCCGCCTTCTCCTGCTCGTATGCGAGGAGAGCCGCGTAGTCGTCCGTGTCGTCGCGCGGCTCCTGCCAGCGATCTAATCTCCGCCCGTGCGCCCCTCCCACATCTCGTCGTCGTCGTAGGCAGATCGTCGCGCAGCTCCGGCGGGAGGAGGAGCCGGCGGCTCTGAAGCAGTTCAACTCTTTCCGGCGGCATAGGCACCGACGCGCGGTTGAGGTGCCAGCCACCGGGAGGCGAACCTTTGACCATGGCACTGGCCTCCTATATTGCCAGTGCCGCTCCGCGACGGCCAGCCCGACGATGACGCAGTTCCATTCAGGCGGCCGAGGACGAGCAACTCTCTGCCGCGGCGAACGGCTGCGGTCGCGGGCGCCCGAGGATCCCGTGTCGTCTTCCGGTGGCATATGCACCCTCCTGTGGTTGAGGCGCCAGCCACCGGGAGGCTAACATTTGACCACGTCACTGGCCTCCTATATTGCCAGTGCCGCTGGGCGACGGCCTCCGGCACGATGACGCGGTTCCAATCAAGCGAAAGGAGAGAGGCTCTCCACGGCGGCGGCGAACGGCTGCGGTGGCGGGCGCCCGATGAGTTGTTAGGAGTATCCATGGCTGCGGCGAAGTGGCGTACTGAGATAGCAGGGAGATCGTGGGTTTTTAAGGAGTAGTGGGCGGTGCCGCGGCGCCACTACGCGTAGCAGTTACTCGGCTTGCATCGAATTCCAGGAAGATGGAACGTGTCCACATTGCACATGGACACCCAAAAGTTTCTGTTGCCATAGAGGCATATATCGGAAACGGAGCCACAATTATGACTGTTGCCAATACTATGGATAGTGGAGATTGAAATTTACCCGTAACCAATGTTGACGTGCCAGCCGCGGCCCAGTTCGGTCAAGTCCAGCGGACACGGTAAAATCGCGATTTTCCGTCGCCTAACTCGTGTCGTTTTCATAGAGGGGTATCCGATGTGTCGTTCTGTACTAGTGTTCGATCTTACGAATTGACATTAACTTTGGTTATGATATATAGGATAATATCCTAGAATGGTTCGTATTCCTTGTTTTCTTTTTGTCATATCACCATTTCTTCAAGGGCATCTAAATGTGAAGGGGAATAGTTTTCGCTGGAAACAAATAAGGATTGCTACATGTAGATTAAGTTTGGAATTGACATTCTACGAATCGTGTGAGTTCTTGGTTATGTATGTGGAACATGACCGTGGAATATACGTACTCACAATGTTAGCCATGTACGTGTTCATGTCCATTGGCCATCTGTAATTTTTTATAGAGAAAAAAACACTGAGACCTAAGTAAAATAATAAAGTCAAGCCACTTCTAAGTGGGGGAGCGCACGATGCTCCTTCCGAAGATGTCGCACAGCTTCCGTCGCTGACACGACACCACCAGAAGAGGTGGAGATATGAGGCTCGGGGGAAGCAACATTGTTGTGCAGTAAGTGTTTTTGTCTCCTAGGAAAGGTCACTTCTCCTTTGGTAATTTTTATTTCATGGGGACCAGATTAGTAGTTTGTTCTTTCCACGTCTGTCGCTAAGTCACCGCATAACGCATCTGTAGAGTTTGGGTACTGTTCCCCACTGTTTTTGTTACTGGTCCCACGTTTTGGTTATTTTCCTGTACTTTTATTGTTGTACGTCCTATTTTTTCACCATTAGATTGATTTGAATGGATGACACACCTATTTTTCTCAAAATTAAATTTTTTATTTTCTCAATGGCAACATATTTATACCAAACTTTTATATTTTCCATAATTATTTTGTCAATTTATCAATACATTTTATATTGCACACAATACAATAACCATGTTATTGTGCTTATAAACACAAAATATACATTGTTTTTTCATAGAATGTTAAAGTGTGTAACTCCAAAAATATATATGGGAAATTAAAACCAAAAATTTACAACAGCAGTCATAGTAATTTTCTTAATATTAATATACGATACTGCCCCTCAACATATTTTCTTTAACTTAATACCATATAGCTAAGAAAATAATAATATTTTTTGCCAAATCTAAGTAGCCTAAGATTTTGTTATGTCAAAGTGCCTTGGTCACTGTGAGGTCTCCAAATCCAGATTTGCACAGTAGTGGAAGGAATCCAGTTAGAATAAATGAGTAAAACCGTCAATATGGGGATAGGATGATCAAAATGGACTTAGGCCTAGACATACCCATATTAATAAAAAATACAAAGCTAGAATAATGTCTGCTACTCGTGATGATATAGCCATTAATTTATCTAGTAGCTTTTAATACTTTTCGAACAGCTCTAGAGTGTGCATGTATAATAAATATATGCATGGAGTTTTCTAGAATGCAATGGTGGAATATTGATTTTTACGATGATACAAGAAAAAAGAAACACTAAAATTAGTAATATAGAAGGTTTTGAAATCATAATTAGATAATTATGCGCAGGTGGATAACCAATTGAACTGTACATGTTGATGTTCAAGGCCGTACCGAGAAAACTAAGGCTCCATGCGAAATCAAAATTAAGTCCCTATGTGTTGAAATAATCACCACAACGATACAAATTTTTAAAAAATGCATGTTGTCAAAAGGTAAATGTTGAATCCAGTACCAATAATCGATCTTTATGAGAAATGTGTAATTCTTTCATAATTTCTTGATATGAAATCTTGAATTAGAGTGGATATTAAGTTACTTCTTAGCTTACGAGATAGGAAATAGGAAGAGAAGCTATTGTCCGTGTTGTGAAAATAAACCGTAGCTTGAAACCCGACTGATGCCTAGTTTTGGTACAAAAAAGGAATTCGAGGAAGCATTTGTCAAGATCAATTCTGACGCTGCCTTTGATATTGAGAACCATGTTGGTGCTACGGGTGCGGTCCTGCGCAATGAAGAAGGGATTTTCCTGGCAGCTAGCTCCAAGTGGTATGCAACAATGGCAAATGCTATCACAGCCGAAGCTTATGCATGCAGAGATGGTCTTCTGCTGTGTCGAGACCAAAACGCCTCTAATGTCCATCTCGAGACGGACTGCATGGGGTTGATCGAGCTGTGGAAGACGAGGAAAAAGAACCGGGCGACTATCCTGCCTATTCTCCTAGAAATTCAAGAGCTTAGTGAGGGTTTTAACAATTTCAAATTCAGTTATGTAAACCGTAAAGCAAACCTAGTTGCTCATTTCACTGCTAAACATGCCTCTTGTGGTATGCCGGATTGTGTCTGGCTAGGCCAGGTGCCGGCTTTTATCAGCTCTTGTATCCAGCAGGAAGTTCCTGCTGTTGTCTAATTACTAGTAAACATTCCCGTGCGTTGCAACGGGAGAAAAAACGCCATGGAGGCACGTAGTAAGTTCTTGCCGGCATGTCGGCGGGTGCCGTGATCACGCTGGCCGAGATGAAAAGGTTCGAATTTATCTTAGATTTGGTTTGGAGGTAGATATCACATGGAGAACTGAATTAGGACGTGAAAATCGAAACAGTGTTGTATTAAACTGTCACCAGAAATAAAGTTGTTGTTTAGATGCGCATGTTTTTTTTTGAACGGGGATGTGAATGGGTAAACGTTGATATCAAAAGACAGCATGAATTTGAAATCATGTTTGGATACAAAAACTATGAAACTTAAATTCTATACCATTTGGACTATATATATGTATACAATGATGTGACGGTATGAAAATATGCATTGGATATATCAAAATATTTATATATCAATTTTCACACATTAATAACAACAATCCATGCATGCTCATGACATGGGGATTGCGATTATTTTCTCGACAATCCAAATGACTCTGCAATGCGTCCGTTCGCACCAGTGTGTTTGGATCGGAAGAAACAAATACACAAAGAAAACCAACGTCAAAAAAGAAAGTGAAACAGGCAAGCATGCCGTCATGAAGTACAGGCCAAAAAATTCAGATCGATATCTGGCAGTGCTTCCATTCAGGGTGCAGACGGACAAGTCCACGGACTGGCCGCCTCGTTCCGCTTGGTCCTTTTCTGCTAATTACTTTGTTAGCGGCATCCGTCTCCGTTGACTAGTCTGTCCACTGTATCCGGCGGACAACTTTGTCCGTCTGCTGCGTCGCATCAAGCTGAATCAAGCTGTAGTATTAAAATCCTCCATGACTCTGCTCCCACTCGCGCAGATTGCTTTCAAATCAATGTGATGTCTCGCGCAGATTGCTTTCAGATTAACCATATCATGCATCGGAACTTATAGATCAGTACCAGAAAACTGAAATTACACCACACAGTGTATCACGCATCGGAACTTAGCCATCAGTACCAGAATACTGAAATTACACCACATAGTGTATCACATTAAATAGTCAAATACACATACTTGAGGGTAAATTTCAAATCCATTATTCCACAGTTCAATTGAAGTCATCAGGTAGTAGTGCAATATAAAAATACATCACAGTACGCAATGGTATCTGAATTCTTCTTACAGATAGACGGATTCCACATATGTTTTTGGAAACAAGGCCACCATGCTGAAAACAAACACTAGCAGATCACTAGCAAGCTGAAAATGAACAGAACATGTAAGAGGCACACCACTAGGAGATCACCAGCTAGCGAAAACTAAACAAGTATGCACATCCTGATACTAGTAGATCTTTTTCTTCAGCTTCGTCTCAGCTGCTGGAGCTTGTCCGGTGTTCCCATCTCTGAAATAAATCATAATAGTATCAGTCCAGTACAAAAATTTAGGAATGCATAATAAACTCGTAATAAACACTTTCTTATTGATGATATATTGGTGTTTTTTTCTCTGTTATGTTATGCAAGGTAGAGCAGCTGAGGCAACAACACACAGGTAATGGAAGCAAATAACAGCTAGTAACTTCTAGCAATAACAGAAGTTCCAGAAGCAACAAAGCTGCAATAGTTTCAAAAGAAAATTAAGGGCCAACAACAGATGGAGGACAAGTAAAATGAAGAGAAACACCTTTGGCTTGACACGGTTTCTTCATGGCACTCGCTAACTTGGTAGAACACCAAGCATTCTTCCTCCTCGGCATCTTTTTTTATTGGTTTATAGTCTGAAGAGTTGAAAGATGATCAAGTTAGTAACAAAGTTGATTTTTTTCAATGCCTACTCTATTGGAAAAAAACTTACCGGCAGCCTTTAGCCAATCTTGAAGGCATATCAACGCCTCGACCATTTTACTCTTCAGCCTACTCCTATGATCAGTAAGGACTCTTCAGCCTACTCCTATGATCCCTCCTGGACTCTTTTTGGCTGAAATTCCAACTATCCAAAGCTAAGACCTGGGGCGACGACGAAGAGGCACGGATTTTTGAGACCATCTCGTGCATGCTACGTCTCGTCTCACATTTCTTTATGTGCCTGTGGATGTGGTTAGTCCCGGAACTCGCTGATGCGGGAAAGACTTCATTGCAATGCTTGCATTGCCCTTCCACAACTTTTCCATGTTCATATATAGGAATGAAGTCTTTCCAAATCCGGGATTTCAGTTTTCGGGGTTGACGCCTGGCAGCCCCAACACGTGGAAGATTTGGAGATGGGAAATGGACAGTGACATTTGGTACTGAAGGTGATTCTGATTTCCTCCCTTGGACTTGAGGGGACATTTTCTTCCTTAGTGATGCCACTCTCGCAAACATGCCTATCGAAGATCCAACCAATTTCGCTTGAGGCGAACTGAGGGGCTGTTGGTTCTTCCATGTTTTGCTCCTCTTCTTCTCATCCATTCTGTCTTTTTTATTCCTCTTCTTCTCAGGGAGTTCTTCTTTACCTTGAAGGTTTTGCTTTCCAATCTCAGCCGCGTGGCAAGCGAACTCAAGCACCAATCCAGGATAGATCAATTCACCTTCCTTGAGGTAACGGGCATCAATGGTCGTTTCATTGCTGTCAAGGAGGGTGACATGGTTCAACTCTGTATTGAGGAGTATTGAGCCCCTGTATCGTGGCTTCTCAGACCTGGTGAGCAGAAGTGTATAGAAAGAGGCACACCACCTCAAAGGACCCCCTGTGTCAACAGTCACATCATGTTCACTTCTCTTTCTTTTCTTCGCTTTTTTTTTCTGCAATTGCACCTTTTTTGAATCATCCTCTTCCTCTACAACATCCAGCAAATGTGTTTGTTCAGCCTCCACCTGCACCTTTTCTGACTCGGCATGTTCCTTTGCAACAGCCAGCAAATGCTCTTGTTCGGCGCCACATGGAAAATGCGGCTGATGTGCATCAGCCGTCAAATGGGTCTTCTCGGCATCATTGAACAACTTCTCTTGCTTGATTTGTTGAAGTTCACTTCTCTTCCTTTTCTTCAATTTCTTTTCCTGCAATTGCACCTTTTCTGAGTCACTCTCTTCCTCTGCAACAGACAGCAAATGCTCGCTTGTTGGCTCCTTTGCATGAACCGGCATCACCTGCGTCTTCTCGGAACCACCCAACTGTAGATCTTTCCCATCTAATGTGCTTGCAGAGGAGGTAGTCTGCAATAATATTAAGAATGAGTTATTAAAGTTTGAAGATGAGGTAACCTACAACAAAAGTAATTTAGTATACACAGTACCGCAAAACATCATATACACAGGCTTTAACACTTTTTATCCAAATAACGCATATGCAGCTGCTATAACCTGGACATCTGGGTCACTGGTTGCATGTTCTGACAATTATTCAGAAGTTGACAAAGATAACTATAAGTTGAAGGAGCTACAGATATTCCTACTTAAGGGCTCTACTCCCAAATTGAGCAGTCTCTCCATCAATTTACTTGTACTTATTAAATAGCAAAGTGTTCATTAAGTACTGGATTAATGTCTTAGAAAACAAGTACTAGACATCTCACTAAATTTTCTTTCTCAACGCAACTCTGATAAGGCATAATCTACCAAGTCAAAATGAAGCTAATTAATCTGTACACTACGGTGACTTGACCTGTTACACAAGTGTACAAATATCAGCTAGGAATATTCAACCTAATTAGTTTCTGGGCAAAACAACAACCAGTATCACTATCATTTCCTTGGACCAAGAACAAGAAAAGCACACCAAATCAGGTCACCGCACCACACAATCAGAGTTCAGACCTAGAAAGCAAGGAGGAGGCTTGAAATAGAACCAGACCTGGTCATCGTCCTCTAGATTGATGTTGATACCTCCCTCGGCCAAATTATTGTCCTGCTTTGTCCGATTTTTCTCGTCTACCTCCGGCAGCTTCCTTCCCCCCTGCACCGCCGCTTGTTCCGAAGCTGCCGCTGCCGCCACCACGGACCGCATCTCTTCCGCAGCTGGGTGAAGGGGAGGACGGAGAGCCCTAGGTGACGTTGCTGGATACTGGAAGACGGGCGCCGCTTGCCGGGGACGGCCGAGGAGCGAGGAGCCGGGCGGCGGCCGAGAGCTGGCGGCCGAGCGGCCGAGAGCTGGTGGCGATCTCGATCTGTTAGGTGTGTGCTTCGTAATCTAAAAAAAAAGTGTGTGCTTCGTTTGCGAGACGGCCACGGACTGTAGCGGAACAGCCGCCGTTTTCCGCCTGGGCCGCCAAAATTATACGGCCCATCCGCTGGTCCGTGTTGGGCTCTGAAACGGCGCGGACAGAACGTACAGCCGGACGTCCGTGCCCGCCTGCATCCTGAGCTTCCATGCGCAAGCAACCCGGGTCTAGCAGAGGGCTCGCTCGTGCAGGTACGCTGGAACCGGTGTCGACAGACATGACTCCTGAACTGAGACGTCACGGCGTGACGCCGCCGCGGGCAACGACGCCGGTCGTCACATGCCTAGGCAACAGTATATACAGCAGGAGGTGGCCAACCTCACCTCGGCGTTGCGTCCCGCCATCGTTCCGCCTCTTTTGGTTGCTCGTTTGAGATTCAGGGTTAGTGGGGATCGAAAGCTGGTACAGCTGAGGCCGAGGCAATTAGGGACGGGGATTCATCCACGGGCGACCAAGTGGGATATCATGTTACGGAGTATACATGAACCATTATTTTCACTTACGGGTGGCAGGGTGGGTAATTGTTTTCAACTTCAAAGGCAATTGCAATGACGTACCACAAGAAGTCATCATTCTTTTATCTATACTAGTATACATGCACGTGCAACGCACGATTCCCAATATTTTTCAATACATTAAAGTTGCCATCGAAAGCAGATTTGGACACACACTCACTCCCATCCTTACTCCCTCTCTCATCGAGATAACTGCCTCCTCCCATGCCCCCTGGTGATGCCGACATTTCCCTTGAAGAGTCCGCGGTGACATGGATTTACCACTCCCATCGCCGTTGTCTTTGGCCATGTGGGTAAAAGGTCGCTCGTGGGAACCCCTCGACAGCTCCTCATTGTCCGCCGGCGAGTCCCGAGTGAGCTGCGCTCAAAGCACCACCTCCCAGGAGAGTTAATCGCAAATAACTATCATGTATGGCATAAACCTATTTTGAGGGGTGCAAAAGAAATTTATCATAAGCCTTTTTTTTGAAACGGGGGCAAAAGTTTTGCCCCAATAAATTAATTAAGATAAGAGTTTTTCCAACACATACCGAGCCGAGACCAATAAAAGGCTCACTCGGTTGCCCCAAAAAATTTACAATCGGGATTACTCTCCCGGAATTATTTCACCTAAACGCTTGGCACCCGCAGTGACCCAAAGACGAACCTTGATTTTGATTTTGTCAAGAATAACCATCGGACGTGCATGCTTGTTTCTCTCATTCTAAATCTCCCAAGAGGTTAACAACCTGATGGTCGCCATGGCTTTGTGGTTCGGGGTAGCTCCATCCGTCATGTTGAGCCACCAAGTAGGAAGCGAGAGGGCCGGCCATTGGTTTGTACAACACATAAGCCTATTTTGAGGGGTGCAAAAGAAATACATATGCATGCTTAGGAAAAAAAATATCACGATATGTGACTAATATCATCTATGGCATGTCACTGTACTTTTGCAAATACTATTATTACAAGTGACCAAGTGTATAAAATTGCCGGTCTTACAAAATGCCAATCTTCAGTATACTGAACTAAATTCCCCTACAAAGTCTTTGGTGAGTTTTTTCCATTTTAAGCTGATAAGCCAATTGACCAATGTATATATATTAAATGCATAACCTATACCATGTGAGTGAACTGATGGTTTTCTGTTGGTTTAGCATCAAGCTGAGGACAACTCTCCTTCACATGGCACTACCGGAATCGAGATCTTTGCCGTGCGGCCAAAATACACGGCAAAGGGCTTGCGGAACACGGCGCCTTTGCCGTGCTTACCTACACGGCAAAGCCCACACGGCATAATACGCGTCGGTAAAGAATCTTTGCCGTGTGTTTTTCAGAAAATACACGGCAAAGCATTTGCCGTGTGTTTTTTCCACCACACAGCAAATCAAATCTTTGCTGTGTATCCAGACATAAAACACCCGGCAAAGTCTTGCTCCTTTGCCGTGTGTCCAGTCACAAAATACACGGCAAAGCCTTACTCCTTCACCGTGTACCTGGAGAAAACACACGGCAAAGGCATACCCAAGGTTGACCGAGGAGCTTTCTTTGCCGTGTGTATACACACGGAAAAGGCTATAATTTTTTCATTTTTCTTCCTATTTTTGCTTAATCCCTGCATTTAAACAAACAAACAAACAATATATACTATTTCACAGAAATTTTACTGGACTCACAAATATATGACAAAATATAATCCAAATATGTTTTCATAACAAATAATTCGACAATACGATAATACACATGAGTGGGCATCATGCACAAGATCCATAACAACAAATATTTTAACAAGTTCCATAGAGGTCATAATAAAAGTTCGACAATACGATAATACACATGAGTGGGCATCATGCACAAGATCCATAACAACCACACGTCGAAGGCGTCGCTGCCAAAGCCTCGTGTCGATGCCGTCGTGTGCAGCAGCGTGTCAATGTCGCCACAACAGCCCGTGTCGATGTCGTCGCCGCAGCCGCGTGTCAAAGGCGTCGCTGCCAAAGCCTCGTGTCGATGCCGTCGTGTGCAGCAGCGTGTCGATGTCATCGTCGTTGCTGACTTGTGTCCATGTCATCCTCATCGTCGTCGTCGTTGCCGCCCTTTGTCGATGTCGTTGTCATCATCGTCGTCACCTCAGCCCTACACAGCAACAAGAAACTTTACACAGCTGGCCATAGCTAAGAACATAAGTACCCAAAACATCTCATAAAGATAGCTTTCATCTACATCATTTGTTCTCCATTTTTCTCAACAAGCATATGCATAAGAGGGACAGAGTTCTGGAGAATGTACAAATGTGTCAAGTAGTTTACTGAAGCCAGCTAATTCAGGTCATGGTGATGGATTGAAACCTTTATTCACTGCTAGTTTAGTGTGACACTTGGTAAATAAATAAATCAAGAGCACGAGGGGGAAGCAGGGGACTAGTACCACATGAGCAAGCTGCAGTTATGGTGACGGCACAACCGTCAAGCATAACTATCCAGCCAGAAAGGAAGCCGAAAAAGCAGAACGCCATGGCAAGAGCTTCTTTGTTCATTGTCCTATCGCTTCCTTATGGCATGGCTTTGCTGTTCCTGGATTTACAATTTGAATACCATAAATAACTTACGATTCTGTAATTGAGATGTACTACGATTGAACCAGTGTCAAGCAAGCTAGCATACTGATGTACCAAAAACTGCAGTAATAGTAGATTAATAACAGGCTGGACACTTGGAAAATTTACACTAGTAGATTAATAACCAATGTCAAGCAAGATCATCACAATACAATTATAAATTGCATCAGAGCTTGCAAGATCTTTGCACCAATCCAAGCTATAATACTTAGTAAAATCTCTAGCACTAGTAGCACCCAAACTACAGCAAGATCTGGGCGTACAGCAGCTACTATATGCACAAGGTTGACTGTAAGGTCCATATCTAATGCTAAAGTGCATGATTCACATTATCTGGTACGAAGTTTAAAGAAGATATATTTTTTAACAAGAGAAACTAGTGTCGAGATGATTATTGACTGACTAAAATGTAGCCCACGATACTGGCCAATGCTAGCACAGATAACACATCATGTCAGCACATTCGTTGCTCCGTCCACAAATTATCCAAACTGCAAAATGTGCAAAATGGGTCTCCCTGATCTGAAACACAAAACCACGCAAATCTTTACAACGCCAACAGATTACACCAATACCAAGGAAAGGATAAAGACTGGCTTTCAATTTCAACCTAGCAAGAGCTAGGGCCACATGTAATTTTTCATATCAACTACTACACATAAAAGGACTCCATGTCAAATGATTTCATTTTTTGAGCAATTTATCACTTTATTTGATTTTTTTGGAAAAATGGTCAAAATGGCCACCATGGCTATTCGTCGGAAGGGGTCAAAATTTCAAAACCATCGACAGTTCTATGACATAATCACTACTTATGTAGCTTAAAATGATTTTTGAAAAAATTTCAGAGCAAACTATCACGCACTTGTAGTTCAAATTTGAATTACTTTCGAAAAATCGGCATAAAGTCATTTAAATAGACGAAATTAGGTAGAAACCGAGAAAATTCCTAATATTTATGAATTGTCCATAGAATATGGTCTACTTTGTGTGAAATTTAGATGGGTGTCATTTTGTACCATATTTTTTGTACTTGCTTCACAAAAAAAGTCATTTTAGCACTTAAAAAATAAAAAAATGGTATTTATAAAAATAATTTGAACAAACTCAGTTCTACAACATTGTTTGCCATACCAAGACACACCTATGTGTCAAATATGGGCACATTATCACAAACTATGCCACGGGAATGGTCATATCTTGGTTATTTGTCTCGAAACTTAAACATGTTTGTAGACGATAGAACTTTTTGTGAAAGAATTTTTTGGAAATTTCGTCAAAACTCAAGTTTATTATTTTTTATATCAACTACTACACCTAAAAGGGCTCCATGCCAAAGGATTTCATTTTTTTGAGCAATTTATCACTTTATTTGATTTTTTTGAAAAAACGGTCAAAATGGCCGCCGTGTCTATTCAATGAAAGGGGTCGAATTTTTCAGAACTATCGACGGTTCTATGATATAACCACTAATTTTATATCTTAAAATGATTTTTGAAAAAAAATCAGAGCAAACTATCACACACTTGTAGTTCAAATTTGAATTATTTTCAGAAAATCGGCATAAAGTCATTTAAATGGGCGAAATTAGGTAGAAACCGAAAAAATTCCTAATATTTCTGGATTTTCCATAGAATATGGTCTACTTTGTGTGAAATTTAGATGGGTGCCATTTTGCACCATATTTTTTGTACTTGCTTCACAAAAAAAGTCATTTTAGCACTTAAAAAATAAAAATGGTATTTATAAAAATAATTTGAACAAACTCAGTTCTACAATATTGTTTGCCATACCAAGACACACCTATGTGTCAAATATGGGCACATTATCACAAACTATGCCACGGGAATGGTCATATCTCGGTTATTTGTCTCGAAACTTAAACATGTTTGTAGACGATAGAACTTTTTGTGAAAGAATTTTTTGGAAATTTCGTCAAAACTCAAGTTTATTATTTTTTATATCAACTACTACACCTAAAAGGGCTCCATGCCAAAGGATTTCATTTTTTGAGCAATTTATCACTTTATTTGATTTTTTTTGAAAAAACGGTCAAAATGGCCGCCGTGTCTATTCAATGAAAGGGGTCGAATTTTTCAAAACTATGGATGGTTCTATGATATAACCACTAATTCTATATCTTAAAATGATTTTTGAAAAAAATTCAGAGCAAACTATCACACACTTGTAGTTCAAATTTGAATTGCTTTAGAAAAATCGGCATAAAGTCATTTAAATACGCGAAATTAGGTAGAAAGCGAGAAAATTCCTAATATTTTTGGATTATCCATAAAATATGGTCTACTTTGTGTGAAATCTAGATGGGTGCCATTTTGCACCATATTTTGTGTATTTGTTTCACATAAAATGTCACTTTTGACACTTAAAAAATAGAAAATAATATTTATAAAAAATATTTTGAAAACGGTTTTTGACAATATTGTTTGCCTTATCAAGACACACCCATGTGTAAAATATGGATAATTTATCACAAACTATGCCACATGAATAGTCATACTGTTGTTACAAGTAGATAAGCTAAAGTTGAAAAAAAAATTGGTCTTTGCCGTGTGCTGTGTGCAAACACACGGCAAAGATTTAATCTTTGCCGTGTGCAAACACACGGCAAAGAGCTGCCGCGGCCACGCCGTTTGCATTTCCGTTTGGCTCCATTTTCTTTGCCGTGTACCTATCTTTGCCGTGTGTTTTTGCTTTGTCTTTGCCGTGTGTATTTCTTTGCCGTGTGTTTTTGCTTATCTTTGCCGTGTGTATTTCTTTGCCGTGTGTTTGCGTGGACGATACCGTGCACCGAAACTTTGCCGTGTGTATTTCCGGTCAGCACGGCAAAGTCTGTCTTTGCCGTGTTCCGCAAAACATGACACACACGGCAAAGAGCCGTATACACGGCAATGATTGATTTTCCGGTAGTGTGGGTCTCAGAGATAAGTCTGTGAATAATAAAGCTTGAAGCTGTTGAAAAATGAGTGGTTTGTAAAGTATTGTGGTAAACATGGCAAGCGATGTTAAATCTTTAAAGAGTACATGCTATTGGGTTTTAAAGTACTCCACCTATTCAGATATATGATGCAGAATTGCCGATGTACCTGGTACTGGAATTCATCACCCGAAAGCCTCCTCAAATCATGGTTCTTTTATTTTGTTCATGCTAGTTCGATACCAACACCAAATTAAGGCCACAGGTTTTAATATCCATTCATCATGCAGTGCGAGAATAAGGGTCATCATCGCTGATGGAGACCGCCATTGGAGCAGTTTCAGTCCAAAATCCTAAAGCATTGGCCAGAATATTTTGACCACTTTACCGACAAAGATATAGATCAGAAATGATTTTCGTAAAAATCACTGCTCCTGCCGTATCAGTCACCGTTGCATAAAGAACTGAAATTGTAAGAAAGCATTTAGAAAGAGAGCTCTTGCTAGTGAGTAATCTACTTTTCTTTCATTGTATAAAAATTGGTATAAGGAATCCACTTGAAAAATATATAATTCAAGTTTGATTGGTACAGAAAGAACTGAAGGGAAAACGTGTGCTTGGTGATTCATTAATAACTTCTTACCAACTTCACTTGAAGCAGGACAGATAACTTCAGTAATATGCAGCTAAAACTCCAGAGTGAGCTGATCTTCTATGTTTGCTTGAGAGTGATCTGATATCCAAGGAAATGTATAAGCTAGGAAGCTATTTTTAGAAGGAACTAAAACTTATCATCCATAAAACATATTCTCGTGGTTACAGTATGGTCCCGTGATATTTATGCAAGAAGTGCGGCACCTGTATCTGAAGAAAACCAAATATTGTACAATGCATAACCCCTGATTGATGAAAGGTTTGTGTTCAAAACTTCAAATGCGAACCAGAAGGAAGTACAACTCCCCGTGGTCGACCTGCATTGAAGTTGTGTCCGTTCGGCCGGAGCAAGGGACGTGCAGAACGGACGTTCAGGTCGTCCTCGATTCCCGGCGTGGAGGGCGGCTTGTGCAGGTCGGCGTCGATTCCGGGCGTGGAGGGCGACCCCGTGCTGGCGTGGAGGGTGGCGCGACCGTCCCGTGCAGGCCGTCGTGGGACTCGAGCGGGTCCCGTGTTGGACGGCGCAGGGGACGTTCAGGTTGGCCTCGTCTAGCCGGCGTGGAGGACGAAACTCGAGCGGGTCGTCGGCGGTGGGAGTCTAGGAGAGCTGAAGACCTAGGGCGGCGGCTGGGCGGCGATGCCGGCGTGCATCGCGGTGGTGGCGACGAACCTGAGGTCCAGCGGCGACGCGGCGGCCGGGACCATGGGGAATTGGGGATGATGTACTCGACGCCAATGAAGAGCAGCAGCCCGCACGCGAACAGCATGGGCAGCGGGTGCTGCCGCAGGATGCCGGCCACCCCCGCCGGCGACATCCACTCCGCCGGCCTCCTCCCCCGCCCGTCGCCATCATCTCGCCGCCGTCCCCCATCGGGCGCGCTTATAATGGGGCTCGCAAGTGCTGCCGCTCGGGTGCGGCTCCGTCTCCATCGGTCGCCGGCGCAGGGGCGCTTCTCGCCGGACCGGAGGCGGACGGGAGGGCGGCTTCCATGCTAGTCCTCAGCGGCGGACTGCCGGAGGGAGCCGCGAGGTGGACTTCCTGGCGGCGCTCTTTTAAATGAACGAACTGTTTCTTTTTTTTAGCGGTGGCAATGATTGTAATAAACACGAAAGTGAAAATGTGTGTTGAGTTGTCAAACATTGGAGCGATCTTGACCGTTTATCGAATATTGAACGGACCAAATTTAATGTATCCCGAACATGTTTGCTCTTTTAATAGTATAGTACACGCGCACGTGCAACGCACGTCTATATATTTATATATTATTGGTTTACTTAGTATGTGAAATTTATGTGGACAAGAGGAAGTCATTGACTCATTGTTGCTAATATCATTGTTTTTCTTATGCAGTTTATCTTCGAAGTAGTATTAATGATGATACACATTCAAACTCTTATATTTTTAAATCGTTGCCAATCTTATGTACATGTCACCGGGAAAAAGAGTTAAGCCAGAACAGGCAAAAAAAATTTATATAGTCTTGTTCTAAGTAATATGAAGAAGTGAGAAATCATCTTCCACACACCACTGTTTAAAAATAGCATTTCAAATGTCAAGAAACGTAAAGAAATATTTTATATATACACCGCCTATTTTATATTCATAGAATAAGTTTCGTGAAGAAATAATATTTTTTGTGACCTGTGTAAAAAAGACAAATTCTCTGGTCCAAAAATAAATTTTCACGAAACATTTATTTGTCTTTTTATCCATGCCACAAAAAATTGTCATTTTGTAACGAAACTTTTTATACGAAAATAGAATATGCGGGCGTATATCCAATTTTTTTAAAAAGTATTTAAAAATATTTTATATAACGGTGCATCTAGACCTACGACTCCAAACACTGTGTCGCCAAGAAAAGCCATGTAAGTCCCCATGTAAAACACATATATTGGTATTTGCAAAATTATCCCTTGGCGTAAGGGTATCAAGTGCATAGCAGAAAGGACACATACGATTAAGTGGATTAACCTTCGGTATGGGTACCACGCATTAATAGTGAGTCACTTTGCTAAAGATTCAGATAATACAAATTAAAGCGTATTAGTACCATGCAAAGGAAAATTACATGCTATGAAGAGAAGGTGCTACAGAATGGTGTCATGTTCTTGAGATGAACCATTAGAAATACCCAAGTAGCAATCTCTAGCTTGCCCATAAAACCGAACAGAGTACTATTATTGCGTCTGAAATATATACAAAGGAAAGTAGTAGTTTTCTTTTAACAAAGGAAAATAGTAGTAGCACTGTTAGTGCATTTGAACAGAGTATCTTTGACCTGGAATCACTACATAGCACCGAATTTTGCATAAACTTATCTGACAGATTACAACAGAAAGAAAAAACTCAACTAATATACTAACATATAAGAGACGATTCAATAAAATAATAAAATGGCGAAGCATCAATTGATGCAATTTAAGAATTAGGAGACCGGGGATATCTTGCGGCTAGTGCGCTGAATATTTGACATGTGTAATAACTTAACTCACATGGACGATTACTGCTAACAAAATCAGATTATATAAGGCAAAATTGGATATCTCAGCAATCGATGACTACTCATGATAGCTCGTATCCCGCGGCAGCTGGGAGAACCGTGGTAGGCAGAGCTCGCCGACTGAGTTGACATAGGCTTTCAAGATCGTCCCCAACCACTTCTTGCGCCGCGTATCAGCCCCAGCCTTAGCCGCCTCTTCTGCTCGCGGACTACGGCCATCATCCTGGACCTTGGCGCACATAGCAAGCACCAATTCATCGCCTGGGCAGGCCGTCACGAGTCACGACCCGTTTGGCGACGTTTCGCGCGAGCTCGTTGTTCCGCGGTGTACCTCGAACACGATGTACGCGCACCAGTAGTCGGCGAGCTTGTACTTGGCGACAATCCGCGGCTGGCTTTGGCGGCCAGCTCCTCTTTGGTGGCGTCGGCGGTGCTCGTTTTTGGGCCACACGCGCTACCAAGGCAGGCACCGTCCGTCGTGATGCGCATCGTCGTCAACTCGAGCTCACGCCAATTGGAGACGGTGGCAAGGGGCGACGTTGGATGGACGTAGGGGACACGATGGTACACGATGATAAGGAACGGCCGCTCGCCACCAGCCGCAATCACCAAGAGCTCCCGATCGGTCGGCTTGACCTGTGCTTTTGTCATGCAGAGATTTACGGTGGCAATTTGGTCGTATTATGTAATTTGGTGGGAGGGTAAAAAGGTCCAAAACGGACATTGTTGAGTTGTCAAACATTGGAACGATCTGGAGCGTCGATCAGATATTTGAACGGTACAGATTTAAAGTATCCCAACATGTTTGCTCTTTTAATAATAGTATAGATAAGTATATAGATACTTGTGTTGATACATTAAATCTGGCAGCCGTCGAGTCCACGCGCAGCACCACCATCAGTCTGCACCGCCGTGTAGGTCGTCGCCGTGCGTCCTCTCCGCCCTCCTCGCCGACCGCCAGGCCGTTCTTCCGCTCGGGCGCTCCAGGTAGAGGTAGGTGCTGAGATGCTCTCGCCCGCGCCTCTCCAAGTCTCACATCCAACGGCCGCGCCTTCGGCCTAGTCGCAGAGCTCCTTGCCGCCACCTCCGAGGCGGGCGTGCACCAACGCCGCACATGAGCGTGCTCCAGCTGCTGCTCCCGTCGTGCTCCTTGGGTCGGGAGCGCGCGAGGCAGAGCGCGCACCAACGCCGCACATGAGCGTGCTCCAGCTGCTGCTCCCGTCGTGCTCCTTCTGTCTGGGAGCGCGAGGCAGAGCCCCGCACCCCAACGCACCGCGGCGCGCAGCTCCTCGGGAAGGAGCTCCCTCGCCATGCCGCCCGCCAGCATCGTGTACGCGGCCACCGATGCCGCCGTCGCCGGTCGCCAGCTTCATGGCACTGAAATCGATTTAGGGACGCCGCGATGACGGAGAATCGGCCATGGCTGGCAGCGAAAGGTCAGGTCGCGGCCATGACGGACGATACGAGCTCGAAATTTTTGGCCATGGCCAACCGTGGTAGCTCAGGCTCACAACCATGGCGGCCGAAATCCAGCCAGCAAGCTAGGCATCGGGAGTTTGAGTGAGCGATTCGAGGACGTGGATTAGCGATTTGATGAGCTACGGTCGTTTCCATCCTTGAATCGATGGATGAACTAGCCAGATGCGAAAGTGAGAGATGGGGAAAGTAGGCATGTGGGTGAGTGGGTCCCATGAGCTACTGCTACCGTTGGCTGAAATGAAAACTGCACTATACTGTGGCTTCGGCGTACGAGCCTAGGTGGAGGCTGTTTTGGTCATGAAGGAGATCAGTCACTGTTGCTGCTTCTTTTGCACAGCTTAGCTGACTTGAAAGATAGACGAAAATATTCATTGCTAGAGAGATTAGCCTGTTGGGCTACTGAATATTACTTCTGCTATGTTTTGTTGTTGTAAGTATTGTCAGCTGAATGTTGTTGTGTGCAGTTTTGACAGACATAATATATAAAATTTCCACCATACTAATGAGAACAACCCATTTAAATTTATTTTATCCAGTAAATATTATGGCTCATAACTTGGAAATATCAAATATTGGCACATGTTGACTATAAATCTGTGACTGTGGTGGAAGAGATTTCCTCTCATACAAATGTTGCACCATTTAAATATCACTTCATCCGATATCCTGCTTGCAAGAAAATTGTCTATCTCACATTTATAATTTATTTTAGATTTCGTGAAATTTCACTAACCATTATGCTTGACTTCTATGCTCCAGAATAAGGGTTCTACATATTGCGACACTCACGCGTTATCAGCTTCAAGCTTTGAGCGGACGGCATTGGTGATGCAATATCAGGGAACAAGGTATATATGAACATTTTTCTCTCCCGTTGCAACATATAATCATGTTTGCTATATTATAACAAATTATGAAACGTGCGTTGCACATACACGTGTACTAGTTATTGTTCGACGTGATTTTGTACTCAAAGTAAAATAAAAAAGGGGATTAGCACAAGTAATCACACGACCACCTTAAAACCCTTTTCTAAAGAATCTGTGACGTATATATGTTCCGTACTTGTACAAATATCACATAATTTTATTTTACTTTGAGTACAAAATCACGTCGAACAAATGCCCCCTCACCGAGTCGAGTTCGAGCGCGAAGCAGATTGGACTCGAGTCGGTGAGAAAGAAAAGTCCAGATCAGAAAAGAGGCGCGTCAGTGAAAATACCGGAACATTTTTCTTGTACCGTGGGCAACTTTGACGTTGCAGATTTTATCTCTTCTCGATAAAACAACTTGAATATCTTGCATTATCTTTTGAACAGCTAAATCTTCTCGACGCTATGTACGCCATGAGCATGTTTGTTATCCGGAGAGAATCAAGATCGATCTCTTGGCACGCATCTGTTCATATTTTTTTCTTTTTTGCTGGGGCCTGTTGGCGGGCGCAGCAGCGCCTTGCGCAGTGCAGCCTCTCCCATACAAAACTGATTCGTTGTATGCTGGGCTCGGCTCGTCTAGAGTTCTGACGATACCAAATTAGATTTTTTTTTTGCGAGACAATTAGCTCAGCAATTCATCCGCCTATCAGCGCCTCTGCCGAATAATTCTTTTCCATAGCATAGACGCAAACAAAACGCTACAAGTATGTACGTAGCATGATTGTGCCCCCCCCCCCCCCCCCCCCCCCCCCCCCCTTTTTTTTTTAACTGACTCTCTCACGGGAGGAATCATGGTAGGAATAACCTATAAATATGCAATAGTAGCATGCAGTCGACGGAAATTAATCTTCCTTGATGCTTCCTGTGCCGTGTGTTTCATCATCAAGGTCAAACAGCATGAGGCGGGCAGGAGCTTCTACAGGATATATAGATAACCATCAACATACACGCACTTCTCCAATCTCTCCTTGCTAGCTTGCTTGCTCAGGGAGACAGGGACACACGTACATGTACCCCTTCATTAGCACAAAAAAAGAGAGCGATGATGGCGCGCGACGTTGTTTCAGTAGATTGACTTGACAACGGCCGCGACAGCCATTGTGCACGGGACAAGCGGTGCCCCCGGCGACGAGGTAGCATCGAAGTCTGTCGGAGCAGTTTCGGCCGGACCCCCACCGCATGCACTTGTAGTAGTGCAATGACTATGCGCCGCACAAATCGGCTGCACTATTTTGATCTTGCCACCATGATCAATGAAGCCAGAACATGCTGCGTAAGATGACCATGCACAAATGCATCTGACTTCTTCACTTGACGGCGGACGGCCTGCAAAGGTGTCGGTGTTGAAGACGCGATCTTGGCAGCCACAATGTCGATGGGCATCGTAGCGCCGCCGGGTGTACTGGCGCGCTTAGTGGTAGCACGCTGCACATGCATTGGATAAGGAAGCTTGTTGCGACCATGTAAATAGCCATGGTGCCAGCCAACAAAGGCAACCTTACTTCTTCTTCTTCTTCTTTTAACAGCGAAACACCATGCCGCGCCTTGAAGAAATTTAATCAATCTAGTCGCGACCGCAGCTACCGCGGTGCCAGCCGACTAGGTTGAAGGGTTTCACAGATTCACGCTGATCATAGTGCCGCGTTGCACTGCTCCCATAAAACTGACGTGTTGATGAAGATGAGACACCAGAAAGCCATTGGTATTCATCCCACAATGGCCTGGATATGCCCAAATGTCTTGGTAATGTTGAAGAAGGTCAGAAAGACATTGACCGTCTATATATGAGAGGATAATATTATGCTGGAAAGCCTTCAGCGAGCTCATGAGAGAGAGTGCCGGATTAGCCATCGGCTGTGTAAACGATCGAGGGTGTTGCCCCAGCGTCGTTGTTGTTGAAGATAAGACGTCGGGGAGCCATCGACGTCATGTACACACGGGCGTTGGTGGCCCATGTTATATGTTGATGTAGACGATTGGTCGCTGGGATCCATCAGCGAAGTCTCGAGCGTGCTGTTGTAGCTCTCCGGACGACTAATGTATAAGTCGGAGAAGACACGGACACGGACACACGGGTGTTGCTGCCCCAGTGTCCATACGTGATCTAGGTTGATGTAGAAGATCGTTTGCCGGGAAGCCGTCGGCGACATCATGAGGTATGGTTTTTGTCCCCAGCACCCATGATGTAGGTTGGAGTAGAGGATCGGCGCCGGAATGTCGTCGGCGACGTCATGGTACTTGGGTTGCTGCCCCAGCGACCATGTTGTATGTTGGAGTAGAGGTTTCAGCGCCGGGATGTCGTCGGCAAAGTCATGGTGCTTGGGTACCTGCCCCAGCGACCATGTTGTATGTTGGAGTAGAGGTTTCAGCACCGGATGTCGTCGGCGAAGTCATGGTGCACGGGTTGTTGCCCCAGCGCCCATGATGCAGGTTGAAGTAGAGGATAAAGCGCCGGAATGTCGTCATCGACGTCATGGTGCTTAGGTTGCTGCCCCAGCGACCATGATGTATGTTGGAGTGGAGGGTCGAGCGCCAGGATGTCGTCGGCGACGTCATAGTGCACGGGTTGCTGCCCCCAGCTTCCATGATGTATGTTGGAGTAGAGGGTCGAGCGCCGGGATGTCGTCGGCGACGTTATGGCAAACGGACGTCTTAGTCCGATTAGCAATCTTCTTAGCGCAGGTTCCACATGTGCGCCATAATAAAGAAGATGGCTGCACTAATTGCGAGAAAACAAATGCATATGCATGTTGTGAATCATTTAAAAAAATGAAAAGGATTTGAAAACATTGCATGTATATATCAGCCCTACTATAGATCACGATGTATATATCTGTAATCAGAAAAGGCTACCAAAGGACTTGTCACTGGGAACCGTCGGAGGACTATGACGGTTGCAACTCAATATTGAATTTCCTTTGGCGTACGTATGTGTGTGGAGACGCCATGTTTCATGTATGCTTCTGAGAGCAGCAGAAAATCATACGCTAGCCCATCAAATAATGAGTAAACCCCACAGCTCCACCATGCTCCCTTCCGTGTCTCAAGAACACCAAAGCATAGGTGAGGTAAAATCAGGGTAGGTGTTTTTGGGACAATGGCTTGTAAAAATTTATCATGCCCTTTTTTTTGTTTTTGTTTTTTGAGGGGTGGTGAATGACTACCGACCGCCTTCTTTTCAGTGATTCCCTTACTGCTCCGAACTGCTGGACTTGATTCTTCAATTCATGGATATTTTCTCTTGCGAGGACTGCTTTCACGAACAATTTGGCTGTTCCTTGACTTCACAGGATATTTTTCTTTACATGATTGCTTGCACTTGCCTGGAAATTGCTTTATTCTTGCTCTTCTTTTGACAATTGATCAAACTTGCTTGGAGATACTTGATGTTTCCTCCTCCTCTTGACGATTGATTAAACTTGCTTGGAGATACTTGACGTTTCCTCCGGGAGCCACCTTGAGAACTTGGAAGGCAGCCATTCACCCTGGTCAACTAAAACCCTCAGGCATATTATGTGGAGCTTTTGGTGGCACACCCCGGGGTTGCCAAGTGACTACGCACCACGTCCAACTTTTGTTGAGCGGGGCAGCCCTCTCTTGATCTTTTCCCTAGAGTCTTCCCCAGGGCGTGGTGCCTCGGTGAACCTGAGGCACATCCAGAATCAAAGGGGTGTGGGGCCTCATTACTCCGAAGTAACCCAAGTAGTCTTCTCCGCAGCCTCCAGAAGCATACAATTGGCATGTGTCGTGCATTACGGGTGTGGGATCAGATCCATCTGCAACATGATACATTGTGCAACCCTCTGACAAGTCCCAAGGTAGCCAAATCTTCAAGCATCAAAACGGGAATTTTCAAGAAAAAACCATTATTTATGCTTTGGCATGGCATCAGATTATGGAAAGAGGTGAAAACAATGTGATGCATGTGGTGCAATTTTCAAAATAAATGCCATATGTGAAGGCTATATCTGCCATAGCTCTTCGACTAGAACCTGCGCTTGGTGAAGATGTCCCCTCGAGTTTTCGCCGTCACATCAAGGCACCCATAGGTTGGAGGAGATGGGGCCACCAGGAGCGTATGTCGAGGATGACTTCTTTAAATTAGAAGGGCCGTCATATTTGATGGCCTCACCAGTTGGAGTTTATAGTTGAGATTGACAAAGCTCGCCTTCGCTTTTAGCGGGCACTTCCTTGATTCAAAGGGTGGCCCCAGCACATCGGGCACAGAAACGATTTTTGACAATTCCCACAATAATGCATGGATAGTGTACTCAGCAACCAATGATGCCTCCTGAATAGGAGCGGCATCTTGAGCCCTTAAGATGAATTGCGGCGCCTCCTTGACATGGCCGATCCATAGAATACAAAACCCATGATCGGGCATCTTGAAATTGCACCCATGGATCTCTAGTACAACAAGTGATCACAGATGGATCACCAAGGTCACCGGTAATTAATTGAAATCACCATAGAAGATAGAACTTCACCAAGAAATATCCACATCAGCTTGTAGTTTGGAGAAGAGCCATAAGACGAATTCGACGACCATTGTTGCACAGCAAAGATGGGAGGAGAACCAGGTCCCATCGGGCGTGCCATTTTGTTTGACACGAAAAATAATAAAGAACGCGTATAACGTATTATTATCTCTCTACGCGCCAAGGGAAAATAACATATGCGGGCGTGCCAGTGTACTAAGTACACAAATAAAAATATAGGGAAACTTGCATTTTATTAATCTCTCAATGGAGAAACAAAAGTACATGATCCATTTACAATATGCACTCCGTGGCCTACTAGCGTGGCCGATATGACTTGGGCGACTGTGAAGTTCTGGTTCACGGGGCCTCGGATGGCTCCCGCTTAATTACGTCCGCGAGGCAAGGTTTGGACCACCTCCGATTAAGCTGCTGCAATGGTCGTCGTCTTCAAGTCTCGTCTTCTCCATACGCTTGGTGTGGATTATGATGATGCGATGGTGAAGTGGAAGATGGAGCGGTACGTCCGTCGCTTCGGCGATGCTTAGTCGCATCCCTCCGACTTGTCGATATCCGATGATGAAGGTGTCTGGCTTCGTCAGCTCAGACAGATGGGTGGCCTTCGCCTCGTCGGTGCCCGGCCTAGTGGTGTCCGCCTCGTCGGTCGGACTTGATAGCTTGCCTTCGCCTCGTTGGTGCCCGGCAAGAAGTGGTTTGCTTCATCGGAAAAAGGACATGTCGGTGGAGTGGCTTCGCCTCGTCGTTGCTAGGACGATGTCGAGGAAAAGTGTTGGTGTAGAAGTCGAAGAAGACTTGAATATCGTCGCGCGGCAACGTGGCCGGATGACGACGTATATGAAGTTGTCGATGTAGATCTTGTGGCGCCGAAGACATGCATGATCTTCTGGAGGCTTGTTGACGGAACTTGACGACGGTATATGAACTTGACTGGCATAGATTGTTCACGTTGACGAACGATGATGTGCAGGTGTAGTCGGCGTCCTGGTCGGGGAGATGTCGATGAAGTCGGGCGCGGGAGTGTCGATGAAGTCTCCACGGTCGACGTCACGAAGATGTCGTTGAAGATGGCCTGGTGTGTCGATGTAGTCTCCTTTGACGGCAGCTGGCGCGTACGTGCGGGCGTTGAGATCCAGCGGCGAGCGTGACGGTGCAAGTCATGACGTTGTGTAGCCATGCCTATGCTGCTATGTCTTCTGATCCTTCGTACCTGACATATAGTAGCACACATGCATGTGATAGAATAATTAATCAGTATATTCACGTACCTTACGATGGATTAGATCGCCATGGGCTAGATGCATGGCAGCATGTGATGGGATGGAGGAAGAAAATGCGCCACATCTCAACATAGCTTGTATGTCGACGGCGGCCGGCATCACCAGGAACACGCCGGCCGGCTGCACACGGGCAGCTCTGACGGCGACATTCTTGTCGAGGAAAATGACCTTGTCGCCGTCGACATCACCAGGAACACGCCGGCCGGCTGCACACGGGCAGCTCTGACGGCGACATTCTTGTCGAGGAAAATGACCTTGTTGACTAAAATTAACTCTGGACAGGGTTTATTAGCAGTATTTGTAATTTGTTATACCACATTCTAGTAGCTCCATTTTGCTGTCTGTAACGTGAGGGCTCTTGTTCTTCTCTTGTGTTTTTGTAGGTCGGTGTTGTTGAATTCAGGTCTCTCACCTTCCACATTCTTGCTCCTGGATGTCATTCTTTCTCTGCCGTGGTCTTGTATGAGACCGTACTAAAAGTGCCTGGAGTCTGCAAAAAGGTGGCAGGGATATCTGGTGAGAATTTTTCTGTTTTACATTTTTGAAAAGCATTGTGACGCGAGGTTATTCGTTATTAGTTCTGCATCAGTATATTTTAGCCAGCCTGCTGTATTGTTCCCTTGTTTCATAGTGGAAGCTCATTGACTATTGACAAGACATCTCTAAACTGCCTGTTTACGTACGATGGTGACATTCCATCCTCTCCTTAGAACCGTGTTTCCTTTTGTCTCTTACTTTGTTCATCTGGATCATTACTTCTTATTTTTCAAACGAAAACGGCACGTGAGGTCCCAGTAGTAAAATTATTGAAAATGAAATATGTACAAGGCGGAATATACAAGGAGAGGGGGGAGGGATTACAATAAAACTATGTGGATCTTTTCTTGATGGAAGTTATCCATTGTTGAAACTGAAGCTGTGCATCATCATATTAGATTTTGATTGTTTTTGCTTATTGACTGTTCTTCGCTTATCTTCTGCGCCACCAGGGAAATCCAGCACAAGTGAGGAGACTTGTGATAACATACCACATACAAAGGAGATGAAATCTTCACGTAAACATAATGGATTAGTTCCGGAATCCTCAGCATGCAATTCTGTTGAGGATTGTCCTACAATTTGGGATCCAGCTGTGAAGAAGAAAGCATCTACTCTTGCAAGCAATTATGTTAAAACAAGCCCTAGTTATTTAAGGACACTCGGTCAGACACATACTGGGTGGATCTTTGGTGCAATAGCAGAGCTCATAGATAACTCCAGAGATGCTGGTGCATCCAGGTACATCCATGTCTTCAAGGCTATAATCAGAAAATTGATTGCTTGTGTAATTTTTAAATCATTCTTAGGACCAGTTTGACTTCAACGGTCGGTCAGCTCCATTATGCAATCTTAGCTAGTTATAAGATAGTAGATATACGAAAAATATTTTAACTTGTTATCTCTCCTAATAATACTAAAGGAAGGATCGCTTCCTTCGTTTGGTACGTCAATACAATTGCCCTTGCAGTTATACTTAATTACACCACTGCCACCGATAAGTAGGCAGAAAACGTTTCGTCGTTTGTTTCGTACGCTCAGCTAGGTTCGGTCGTACTCGCCACGAGCCCATGCACTCTTGGGCCAGCCCAGTAGCATGACGCCCGCGATCGGCTCACGTTTGACTCAGCAGTATGCGCCCTCTCGCGCTCAATCGCCGTCCTCAATCGCCGTCGCCGTGATCAACAGCATCAACAACTCCATTGATGACGTCATCAAACGACGTCATCATGGGCCCAATCCGTCAGACTTTTATTCATTTCGACAAATATTTTCAGTAACTACTAAAACTCTGGCATGTGGGACCCGTTGCCAGAAATTTCAAGAAAATATCCACAATTTTTTAATCTATAACTTTTCATCTGTAATTTAGAAAAATGTGTTTAATACATGAAAATGTTCAGAAAAATGTAATCTGCCTATTGGTATCAAAATTCATGCAAATTTAACAACTTTCAACCCTGCTTATTTAGGAGAACAAAATAACTAATTTATGGACAGGCCGATTTATTGGTCTGAACGGAGGATTTCTCTCCCGTTGCAACACACATCAGAATTTTATTCTTTTTAATAAATGTTTCAGTTAATTAACAAACCCCTGCCGTGTGGGCCCCTACTGTCATATATTTAACAATTACAGAAGATGCTGAAATTTGTAAAAATTCATATCTTCTAATCTGTATTCATAAAAATGTGTCATTTTCTAACAATAATTGATTCCTCCCGTTGCATCGCACGGGCCTTTTCCTAGTTCATTAATATTTCCATAGCTAGTAGAATAAAAAGGGTACGTTGAGAATGCTCCACTGCATGAAAACTTAAGCACTAATTTTGACCATCTCATTTTGCTTCTATCCGGGTGGATAGG
The DNA here is from genome assembly GCA_947311845.1 of Poa pratensis. Lineage (NCBI taxonomy): Eukaryota > Viridiplantae > Streptophyta > Magnoliopsida > Poales > Poaceae > Poa > Poa pratensis. The sequence continues at coordinate 8,843,768 of CAMZMU010000065.1, forward strand.
TTACATCGTATCCTGCTTTTAGTGCTATATGGATTTTAGGAGTTTCAGCGTGTTTGTAACCTGTAGCATACATTTTCTAAACAATTCCTCACCGAGGCTAGTACCTTTGACGTATTTTGAATATTATCTGGAGCAATCTGTTGTTCGATTCCACTAACTGATTCATTCTTTTTATTTTCCTTATTCACGGAAGGTTGGATATTTCCATCCAACCTATGTTTTCAAAGAAAGCAGATGGAAAAGTTCCTGTCTTATGTGTGGTTGATAACGGCTATGGTATGACTTATGCTCAAATGATGAGGATGGTCTTATTTGGTCACGACCGACCAAATGAGCACTGCCAGAATCAGATTGGGAGGTTTGGAATTGGATTTAAGGTAAACAAATGTGTTAAATCTTTTCTAGTGGTGTCACTCTTACACCGTCTTCATTTCCTGGTCATTGCTGTGATCCATGATATCAATAGCCTTTTAACTGTTTTGATATTTTACATATATATATGCTGCATTGCTCTGATTTATCTGATTTATTTGAAATGTGTGACTGAACCCTTTTTTTTAAATGACGTGTGACTGAAACCTGTCTGAGTGTGACAACGGAACATTTTATTTAATTCAGCCTACAATGCACTAGTTAGATGTGTAATGCTACTGGGTAAACGATGATAACAGATACAAGTTTTCTGCCGCAGGGGTGTGTTATTCTTGTGCAAGCATATTATATACTAAGTGCTATAGTCGTTTATTGGTATCCTTTCCTAGGTTTTCCTGTGCAATGTAATTGCCATGCTCCAGGTCGCTTTACCTTCATTCATTTCTGTCCTAGGAATGTCTAATGTTGCTATTTTGCAGACTGGTGCTATGAAACTTGGGAAAGATGCACTTGTGCTTACCCAAACATCAACTTCTAGATCAATATCCTTTCTATCTCAGTCCTTCAATGAAAATAAAATTGTAAGCCTGGTTCTGCGTACCGCCTTCATTCTTTATCTATTGGCATTTAAGGATATAATGTTATGCTTTGCTACAGAATCTTGAGATCCCTGTGGTGACATATTACAAGAAAGGGCAATACATGGAGGTTGATTTGGATATTCAGTCTAAAGCTGCTGCAGAAGATAACCTGAATGCTATTAAGGAATATTCTCCGTTTAATGAGTATGTCATTGGAGGACAGGCTACCTTATTTGGTGAAGAGGGAACTGGCACACAGATTTTATATGGAATTTAGATAGATGGGGTGCAGATTACACGTTGGAGTGGAACTCAGAAGACCGATGAAAATACTGTAGGCCGTGATAACAGAGACATATTAATCCGTTCAAAAGAGTCAGATCGCGCCCAGGACAAACAAGTAGCAATGTATGTAACTTGTTATCAACATACACTACGGGAAACCGTCAAAACGCCGACGGCGGGCCGCCGTCGGCGTAGCAACGATCGCGGCGTCGTCGGCGTAGGACGCTGTCGGCGTATGAACAATGCCGTCGGCGTATCCGTCGCCGTCGGCGTATCTGAAGTGGGACCCACAAAACGGACGTCGAACGTCTCCGTCTGCTCCACCTATACGCCGACGGCAGTGCCGTCGGCCTAGGCTGCCACGTGTGCTGATCTGGTGCGTCTGGGAGGAGTCTTACGCCGACGGCAATGCCGTCGGCGTAGGATGACCATATGGTCCTCCAGCGTCGACGTGGCGCCATCCTGTGCGTCCCCGCAGCATACTACGCCGACGGCAATAGACTTGACCATATTTTCAGTTTCTGAAACTTTTTGCTGCTGGTTTCTGGCGCATTTTAAATACAATTAAAATTGCACAAATTATAAAACATCACAGAAACATCAAATAAAACACCACATACATATCCAAATGACACAAACATGATTCAAATTCATCCAAGCATTCATACAAACTCCAAACAAGTTCGAATTCACACACGCTACACCCGAACACATCCTACACCTCCCGAGAGCCCGAGGCCGATGATTCCTTGCCTTGGCTCATCTTGGTCAATCACCTGCATTGAGAAAGGATAAACTTTTAAGCATGTTGAAAAATGTAGTAAATAAGAATAAAGACGTAATGCAATTAAGAAGAAGCATGTTGAAAAGTAAATAGTACGCAAAAGGACATAAAAGACCCTCACCCCTAATCATCACTCTCATAGTTAAGTCCTGGGTTGTCATCATCACTATCAACATCACTATCAACATCACTATCACGAGTGTTGTATATTGGAACCTCCTCGCACGGTGGAGGCTCATCATCGTCATCACTATCACTCTGTAACTTGTTGAGCATATCTATATCCTTTAGATTCACCACTACGTCACCACCTGTTTGTGCATTGTCCTCGCGGTCCTCAAGACCTTGTATGCCAAAGTCCCCAAAGGTTTGTTCCTCTTGATAGAAAATCCCCTCGTATGTTTTAGGGTCAATGTTGTTGTAATCGTCTTCGGAGGGCATGGGTAGCTTACCACGTGGCGATACATGGAACACGACTTCCCAACCAATGAGTCCCTCTTTCTTGCATGGGTAGGGCAAATAATAAACTTGAAAGGCTTGGTGAGCCACAACAAAGACATCGGATCCATTGTAGGTGGTTGAAGGCTTAACTTCAACTAACCCAATGGAAGGGGTACTTTTGGTTCCATGCTCAGGGTCGAACCAGTGGCATTTGAACACAACAAGCTTGAGTGATATGTTCGTGTTATTGAACGTCAGCTCATATACGTTCTGTAACCTTCCGTAGTAATCATAATTACCGGCTCCTTTGGTGAAGACCCCGGTATTTATAGTCTTTGCATTAGGCCGACTGTTCTGGTGATGCTCTGTATGGAAGCGGTACCCATTCACATCATACTTCTCATACTTCTCGACTCTACGGTTACAACCTTGGGAGACACATCTCAACTCATCTGACATCACAACGTTGGGATCAGCTCCCTACAAGTACAAATTGTTTTGTGCATTAGTAAGAGGGATAATACACGAATTGCAAGGTAGAAGGGACAGGTTTGAAATTACCTTTTCCCTGAACCAAACCGTGAATTTTTTCTTTCCGGGGGCAGGCTCTTTCAAAAGAGTGTCCAACGCGGCTTCATTGGGTCCATCTGATGTTCCCGACCACATTTCATCCGTGAATTGACTAAAAGGAGAAAATACGTATTAGAACGAAATCATGATAGTAGTTGCAAAGTAATTTGTTCCCCATTTTACCTAAGGAAACTGCCCTCTTCTCCCTGCTCGTCGTGGGTCACTTCCTTCATGTTCATAAGCACATAGAGCATTATGCACTCCAGCTCATCATTGGTCAAGTTATACCTTGTTGGGCCACCGCTCTTGCCACCGGGACACTGGAAGAGGACGAGCTTGGGGTCTCGCTTGGGCTCGTCGACATTGTACCGAGAGGCCTGGTTATGCATAGTGGGAACATCATCGGGGTAGTACGTTAGCCTGGCGTCTGCCATCTCCTGAAGGATAGTTGCCTCGGCTATGGATGACTCAATCTTATTTTTGTTTCCACATTTGGTTCGAATATACTTAAACTCTCTCTCAATACAAAACTGCCAACGAAACTGCACCGGTCCACCCAAGAGTACCTCATTCGCAAGATGCACAACAAGATGTGCCATCGGAGTAAAGAAGCCTGGCGGAAATATCGTCTCTAAGTTGCACAGCAACTCCGGCACTAGTTCATGCAGCTTCTGAATAATCAGGGGACATACTTGCTTAGCACAGAGCGTGCGGAAGAAATGGCTCAACTCCGCGAGCACTCGCCAGACACGGTCGGGGAGATACCCTCGAACCATCACCGGTAGCAGCCGCTCAATCCATATATGATAGTCGTGACTCTTGAGCCCGGTGACTTTTGCCGTTTGTATATTGACTCCCTTACTTATATTCGAACAATAGCCATCAGGGAACATCACGACGAATTTGAGCCAATGGAATGCCTCAGACCTTTGCATACTATTAAGGCAGAAGTCAGCATGCGGCTTGAACCAGTTCTTTTGACGGCCTTCAGGAGGCTTCATGTGCATTCTCTCCCTATCACAGAGCTTCTTAACATCAACTCTAGCCTTAACATTATCCTTCGACTTCGGGGTAATGTTCAGGATTGTGTGAAAGAGGGACTCTCCAACATTCTTTTCGGTGTGCATCACATCGATGCTATGGGGAAGTTCGAGGTCCTTGTAATATTCGAGTTGCGTCAAGCCTGCCACGTGAGTCCAGTTGTGCGACACACCATATCCCACATATCGTGGGCCTTTTCTCCCAGCAGGCACGAGAGCACTTAGCTCGGCGTCAACAGCTGCACCATCGAAAGTTGGTATCGCTTTTTCTTCACGCTCAACTCTGCCCTTCTTGAAGTTCTTTTTGTCTTCTCTAAACGGATGCCCTCTTTTGAGGAACTTTCGATGTGTGTCAAACGCGGAATACTTCCGTCCCGCCGTTAGCCACATGAACTCAAGTCGGTTCCTGCACACTGGGCATGGCCACTTACCAGCTGTACACCATCCGCAGAATAGGGCGTACCCGGGCATGTCATGCATGGAATTGTGATACCAAACTTTCATCAAGAAGTTTGTCTTCGATGCACGATCATATGTCAACGTCCCGTGGTGCCAAGAGTGGTTCAGATCATCCACAATTGGCTGCATGTACATACTTAAATTCTTCCCCGGATATTCAGGACCTGGAATGATCAGCGAGAGGAACATGGTCTTCTTTTGCATTAGGGCTCCAGGAGGGAGATTGAGCGGAATAACAAACACGGGCCAGCAGCTGTACGCGGTAGTCGACAAACCATATGGATTGAATCCATCGGTTGCTATCGCGATTCTCACGTTTCGAGCATCTGCTGCCTCATCGGGGTGGTTCGCATCAAAGTTCTTCCATGCCGTACCATCAGATGGATGTCCCATCAATTCCCGGTCGTGCTCATCCTTGTATCTCTTCCCCGTTTTGTGCCATTGCATCTGTGTGGCAGACTCTTTGTTCATGTAAAGCCGCTTGATTCTTTGTATGAATGGGAGGTAACGAAGAATCTTAATGGCGACATTTGACTGCGTCTTCGTACCATCGGGTCCTTTTACCACATGATACCTAGAGGCCTTACACAAGATACAGTACTTGTCATTGGCAAACTGTTTCCAAAACAAAAGGCATCCTTTTGGACAACAATCTATCTTCTGATAATCCATGCTGAGATCTCGCAGGATTTTCTTCGTTTCGTACATGCTTTGAGGCAGACAATGCCCTTCAGGCAACAGGTTACCAGTTGTTTGCAGATGCGCTTCAAAGCATGAACGGGTGCTGCCATACTGGAGCTTGTTGGCTAGTGCTTGCGAGATGGCATCGAGCTGAGAAACTTTTGCACCCTCGTACAGAGGCCTCTGAGACGAGGCCATCATAGAAAGAAGGCCTTCGCGGTTGGCTCTGGGTCCTCCGGTTCACGCGGTTCCTCCGGTTCTGGAGGTTCCTCCGGTTCCTCCTGTGATGGTGGCGAATCTGGCATGTCGCCAGCACGGAGATCATCTAGCCAGTTTCTAATCCCATCATCTTCATTGCCATTGATCCGCTGCCGCATCACCCTGCCACTCTCGCGCTCGTACTCATCAAAGTTGACTGTCGTCACGAAGTTCGGCATATACCCACGAGAGAAGAGGTGTTTAATCATATCATCCTTTCCCTGACGTGTACGAAACTTGCAACGAGGGCAAGGGCACTGTCCACGAGCGCCTGACTCTGAACCCTTACGCGCTAACTCCTTCACTAACAAATGCGTCTTCCATACCCACTCATCTGTTTTGTCAACCAAACTAGTTCGGCCACTGTACATCCACCCATTATCTGCCATCCTCTGCTGCTTTACTGTGAGCCAAATAATAATAACATGAAATTAAATGCATCATATTTTTATTTTCTTGCATGCAATGTCACCATTTTATTACGGCCAAATTTTATCTTTTACAACATGCAAGGGTTCACATACACTTCTAATAGGTAGGGGCCTATCCCGCCCGAGTACGTGTAGATCGAGTCGTGTCCCATGTTCTACCCCGACCCGAGACGGAATTTCGGCAGCACCTCCCCGCTGTTCTTCAGAATACACGTCTCGAGCTTGTCAAGCCGAGAGGGTGTGCATCCGAAGAACAACAGGGAGGTGCTGCCGAAATTCCGTCTCAGGAAGGGGTAGAACGTGGAACACGACCCGATCTACACGTACTCGGACTGTCCAACAGGACAACCCGGAAGTGTTACGGTTATAAATATGCAAAGATGGACAATCCTGCATATTTATAAATTTGTAACCCTTCCGGATGGGATCTGACTCGGGTTACGCGACTGACTTGGTGATCTAGACCAAAATAAACCTATGCAGCAAGAGAGGCGAAAGATTTATACCCTCGAAGCGTGATCGGTGGCCGGAGAAGGCCGAGAGGAAGCTACGTCATCTGAAAAGTACAAACAATCGAAATATATAAGCAAATATCCCTCCATTTTACCTAATAATTAAACATAAAACAGAATAAACCATAGAACGATGTAACCATATTAGCTAAACATAACACATATAGACAAGTAGCACAATAATACATAGGTAGCATGTATGATAAGTCTAGCAGTACAACAGGTAGCAAGATAAGTCTAGTAGTACGACAGGTAGGATGATAGACATCCTAAACTCGACTCGCGCCGGTGTCAGTGACGTCGTCCAAGCGGCCCCAACAAGAGGACAGGCTGCTGCTAGAGTCCTCGCCCTGCTGCTGCGTGCCGGAGGGGCCGGCCTCGCCCTGCCCGCGCTGCTGCCGGCTCTCGCTCAAGACCTGGTACTGGACCGCCATCACCTGGGGATCAAGGAGGAGATCCTTGACCAAGGGGTCATCCTCGCGCTGGTGGCGCGCCCTGAGCAGCCTCTCTGCCTGCCGGTGCTCCCTCTCCTCGGCCTTCGTCGCGATCCTCATGCCATCTGGCGCTAACATGTGCGCCACGCTCCGCTCATCCTCAAAGTTGAGGATCGCTCTCGCCCCAAAGTGCTGGACCGCCGCGCAGTCGTAGGCGCGGGCCGCCTGCCACGGGCACCTGAAAGTACCAAGCTGGATCTTCCTGTGATCCACTGTGATCTGAGCTGCCCAAGTCGGGATCTTCGTGGGTCTCCGGTGAACACCACGAAACTTTCGCTCCGGCTCCGACATGATACTTAGTTAAGTAAAAGCATTTGATACAGGGTTAGTCATATATGAAATGAATATATGAAAAATAATTGTCAACAACATTTTATTTGCTACATTATTTTGCATGTGTTGCGTTATTAATCATTATTATGGTAGCAAAAACTTTGTTACTGGTTATTTCTTTGAAAATGTTCACAATTTAGTAAACCTAACACCAAACCATCCCGCATTAAGATAATAAGACCCATCCAACACTTCCCTAAATACAACATTCTTTTGTACTAAATGAACAATTATTATAACATGGATTTTGATGAACAAAATCTAATTTACAGTGGACAATACTACATTTACAGTGGATAATTTCTACTCCTAAAATCCCTAAAATCCCTAAAATCCTACTCCTAAAATCCTATAATTTTTAACACTAAACACCGACACAATCACTAACACAATCCGTGGTGAGCTCAAATCCGTGGTGAGGACAAGGAGAGAGGAGGGGAAGGGAGGGGATGAGGAGGAATAGGGTGTACCGGAGAGGGGAGGGGAGCGGCGGCAATGCGGGATGGCTGGGCCGACGGGGCGACGGCGCTGCTCGACCGGGGCGGCGCTGCTCGACGCGGGGCGGCGCTGCTTGATGCGGGGCGGCGCTGCTCGGACCGGATGCGGCGCTGCTCGGACCGGATGCGGCGCGGGTGGAGGAGAGGAGAGGCTGGGGTGTGGGTGCGGTCGACGTTGGGCTGGAGGAGAGGAGAGGACGAGGGCGGCGCCGCCGGTGGCCGGAGATCGAGCAGGGGGACGAGGGCGGCGGCGGCGGCGGCGCGGGTGGAGGAGAGGAGCGTGCTGTGTGTGTGTGTGTGTGTGTGTGGGGGGGGGTGAGTGGGTTGGGGACGACCACGCGCGCGGGCCGCGCGTTTTGGTAAGTGGATATGACTACGCCGACGGCAATGCCGTCGGCGTATCTTTTTTTTTTAGTCAATATATTCCCTAATTTAGTCCATATTCCCTAATTTATTTAAGTTGTACTATACAATAATATTATAATTTTTTAGACCTTTATTATAATATATTGTATTATGTGGTAGGCCCACGCGCAAATTATTCCTGCGCTCCGCTATCCTTTTCCAGCGAAACCCTAGGTTTGGGTGGGGCTTGTGAAACCAACTTTTATCAAAATTAATCGAAACAGAGTAGTAGCAACTAAGGCTCCGCTATCCTTTTCCAGCGAAACCCTAGGTTTGGGTGGGGCTTGTGAAACCAACTTTTATCAAAATTAATCGAAACAGAGTAGTAGCAACTAAGATAGAAACAAAACATAGACAAATGACAACAAACTTGGGTACATAGACGAATAACAACAAACTTGGGTACATAGACGAATAACAACAAACTTGGGTACATAGACGAATGACAACAAACTTGGGTACATAGACGAATGACAACAAACCATTTTGTCCTAACCAATGATGTGGCTCAGGTTAGTCATACTCTTGCCTAGGCCTATAATACTCATGGGTGTAGTCGTCGTAGTCGCTGTCGTCGGACGGCCGTGATGTAGTCGTTGACGGGGGTTGTCTCCTGGACTGTGATTGAGGGTAGCGCAGGCGGGGGTTATCACCGGCCGTGATGTAGTCCATGACCCTCTTGAGAGTCCGGCCGGCCCACCACAGCCGACGGCCGGCCTCGTTGAAGTTCGAAGGACGCGGGCGGTCCTCCTCGTACCTGGCGAGCGCCTTCTCACGCCTTTCGATGAAGAAGGCGTCCCAAGTTGGGCGATAGTCTGGATGCCAGCGGGAATCCATCCGCTGCTCCGGAGTGAGCTCGAGGTAGTAGTGGTTCGTGATGGCCGCCCGGCGCGCCAAACCTTGAGGGACAGGAGGGACTGGCACGCCTCCGGTGCTCAGCCTCCAGCCGGTGGGGACGTCGTAGCCGGGTGGGCAGGGGTAGTTCGAGGCGCAAAGCGCCTCCGCCTCCGAGTAGGTTAGAGTGGGTACGGTGGAAGCCATGGGAGAGTGATGAGGGATCAATGATGGATGTGAAGTGTACTCCTGCCTCTCTTATAGACCCGCCTCTCCGAGTGACTCCCTCCAGCTAGCCAATCAGGAACAAGTACGCGGATCGTGTGTTTCCTTCGAGAGCTAGGGAGCCGTTGGATCAAGCGAAAGAAACACACCGCTGATCCAACGGCTCACAAGCGCTGGGAGGAAACACACGATCCGTGTGCTTCTTCCTGATTGGGCATACTACAGCTCACAAGCCCTGAAAAGAAACACGAGGTGCTGATCCAACGGCTCACAAGCGCTCGAAAGAAACACACCGCTGATCCAATGACTCACAAGCGCTCGAAGGAAACACACGATCCGTGTGCTTCTTCCTGATTGGGCATACTACATGCACTGGAATCTTGTGTTGATTTGGGGTAGACTTTGGTTTCTCATGTTCCTATGGCCTAACATAACACAACCAAGCAAAAAAGTCCACTGGGCTACCCCCTCTCGACGCACGTCTATGGGGGTAGACAGAAACGTTAGGGTTTTTCCAGCGGATTCAGGGTTTCACCGAAGCGGGGCCCCGGAGCGTCGGAACCCCACCCAAACCTAGGTTGTGACATACCATATGTATACAAGTGTGTTGTGTGTTGTAAATGTGCAAGAATCTACTCCTACGTGTGACCGACATCACCGGCTTCACTTTCTCTCTAGTGAGTTTCTGCACTTAGAGGTGAAAACTCCCCTTTCGGACGAACCGGATGGAATCGCGTGTCGATTTGGGGTAGACTTTGGTTTCTCATGTTCCTATGGCCTAACATAACACAACCAAGCAAAAAAGTCCACTGGGCTACCCCCTTTCGACGCACGTCTATGGGGTAGACGGAAACGTTAGGGTTTTTCCAGCGGATTCAGGGTTTCACCGAAGCGGGGCCCCGGAGCGTCGGAACCCCACCCAAACCTAGGTTGTGACATACCATATGTATACAAGTGAGTTGTGTGTTGTAAATGTGCAAGAATCTACTCCTACGTGTGACCGACATCACCGGCTTCACTTTCTCTCTAGTGAGTTTCTGCACTTAGAGGTGAAAACTCCCCTTTCGGGCGAACCGGATGGAATCGTGTGTCGATTTGGGGTAGACTTTGGTTTCTCATGTTCCTATGGCCTAACATAACACAACCAAGCAAAAAAGTCCACTGGGCTACCCCCTTTCGACGTACGTCTATGGGGTAGACGGAAACGTTAGGGTTTTTCCAGCGGATTCAGGGTTTCACCGAAGCGGGGCCCCGGAGCGTCGGAACCCCACCCAAACCTAGGTTGTGACATACCATATGTATACAAGTGTGTTGTGTGTTGTAAATGTGCAAGAATCTACTCCTACGTGTGACCGACATCACCGGCTTCACTTTCTCTCTAGTGAGCCAGGAAAAGTTTTATTTGTTTTACATGTATATGTTGTTGGGTTGGGTTCCGGAAAACTCAAACCGTTATTTTACGTGGGTGGGATACTGAAATTGGAGGGCAATTATAGGTCCAATATATATATAAATTACAACTACATTAAATATTATATAGAGAAATAAAGAAATGAATATTATATACGAAAATAAATAAATAAACAACTAAACGCCGACGGCAGCCGTCGGTGTATAATAACGCGTGTACGCCGACGGCCGTACCGTCGGCGTATCAACGATGCTGGACGGTCCCGTTATGCCGCCCGTTTGTACGCCGACGGGAGAAAGAACGCCGACGGCAGCCGTCGGGCACGTATGTCTACGCCGACGGCGCTTCGTACGCCGACGGCTTGCTCGTCGTCTGCCCTAGCCCGTGCTGTACGCCGACAGCCCCGACATTTGGCCGTCGGCGTACAATAAGGCCGTCGGCGTAGTGTGGCTTTCCCGTAGTGATATGATTTGTTACTCTTCTTTTTCACACATCAGATAACCTTTAAGATTTTTAAACTAGATGTATCATTCTAATGGTTGCCATACAACTGGAAGGATAAGTGCACTTTCTGCTTCTGCTCAGTCCTTCAAATTATAACAGTGACATGCCCTTCCCACATATAGTACTAAAAATGTCATGCGGTACTTCGTGATTCAAAAATTAGGAATTTTGGTCAAAGCATTGGTGGCAGTAGTTCTTAATTTCATTATTTTGATTACCACTAACACTGATTCATTAATCATATTCTACAAGGTACCGTTGGATTATTCACTTAAAGCTTATCTCGAAGTTATGTTCTTGAATCCTCAGATGAAAATCACTGTCCAAGGGTCTTCGGTAAATACTCATATGCCATATATTTCTTTGTGTGATAACATGCTATATTCATGTTTTTTGTCTTTTCTAGGTCATAACATGTCATCTGGAAAAGACCCTTGATAAAAAGTCTGTTATACCTGGTGAAATCATGGGAAGGACCATTCATCTGACCCTGGGGTGGAGTGATGTAGAATGGGGTAGAGTGAACTGTGGAGTTTTCTTGTATTGGCACGGCCGTCTGATAGAGGTGGGAGTAGTTGTTATTGTATTAAATCACAGAAACTTGTGTACTTTCATTTAGCTATTTCAGACAATTTTGCTTCCTGACCCGTTCCGCATTAGAATTGCCGGTCATCTCATGCACACGTTTAGCCCCATCTTTCTGCGCATGGAAAACATCGTTGAGTGTTGTTAAGTAAGCCTTAGGCACTAAGTTTGCCAGGTTAGCAAGTAGTAGTAATAAAATACAATTTTGCCAGGTTTGCTGTGTAAACCATCTTACCTTTGTACCGACTGTACCCTCTATATGTACATATGGAGTGTATGAGCTGTAAATATTGCGGTACAAATAATTAGCAAGTGACTTGCCTGTGTGTGCGTGTAAGATTTGAGATGTTTCTGTCAAATGTAACAACTAGCAACTATTTGCAGGAGTTGGATTGAGCTTTAGTTGTACACCACAAGCAATACGTGCTCATTTTGTTTCAGCAAAGCTCTTTGCACTCTTTGTCATGCATTATTTTTTGTAATTTGATGTTTGTTCTTCCCAGTCATACAAACGAGTTGGAGGTCAAAAGCACAATGCTGTCACAGGGCGTGGAATAATAGGAGTTGCAGATATTACTGACCTCATTGTATGGTTTGTTAATCACGTTATTTGCTCTTCTCTTTTCCTATTGTTATACCCTTGTGTACCTGGCATTGAACTGCTTGACATGTTTGCAGGATGATGAAGATGGTAACACTTGGGTTCTTAATAGCAAACAAGGGTTTCAAGATTGTGAAATGTATGCCAAACTAGAGGAGTGGCTCGGTAGAAAAACAGATGAATATTGGAATACAAAATTTGACAATCTTCAATTGGTATGGATATATGATTTAATATATATTGAAAAATATCTTACACATGTCACGAAGTGCATTATGATATCTCTTTTGCATTGCATAGCACAAGAACGACAATATATTAGTAGATGATAACGCTGTACGGCCTAGATTGCATCTATTTACATGTGCAGAAAATAATTGCATTTTGTATTTACTATGGTAAACATAAATACATCTTTTTTTTAGAGTGTTCACCGGGGAGAGCACAAAGGCTCCCACCTGAATTTTCATTTCTTTTCACAAGGAAAAAAAAGGGTGAAATCCCTTTTCCAGAGCAGAAGTTTACATTGGGGGAGGGGAGACATCGCCGAGATTGGGCGGCGAGCTCAAACATTTTAATACATTTATTTACATGTATGTAATCACTATCAGGGTTTACTGTCGGCAGGGATGCCTTGTTTCTTTTTATCTCACAGGAGTTAAAATGTTAATCTTAAAAAGAACTATGTTCTCATCTTACCTTTCATACGGTTCCATAATAATCTAAAGGATTATGTTTACTCATTTCAAGTGTCATTCACTCTATTTAACTTTTTTCGTCCAGAGAAAAGGGGGTAAGCGCATTGAGGCTGTTGATGACTGGGTGCAGTGCTACAACTGTCGTAAATGGAGAGTCCTGAACCCAGACTTCGGTACAGAATCTCTACCGCTTGAATGGTATGTATGCAGTCATGCTCTCTTTAATCATAAAATGCTCGCAGTTGATGACATGCAATGATTTTATCATTCTAATCATTGTGTTTAAGTACACCTTGGCCACTTTTTTTCCGATAAAGGGCAATTTTATTACTTATATTATCGCGGAGATACAAAGTTCACACCCAGCCTCTACATAGCTACGATGCACACCGCCAAAGCTGACCAAACAAAAATTAAAACGTAAACAAGGCGAAGTACAAAAATCAATAGGAGAGCTTGTAGAACGCCTATGAAGATGGAGGTTCAATCCGAAGACTATCTTCCAACCAACCGAACAGACACCTTTGTAAACAGGTCATGAAACTCCACGCGTTGTAGAGATGACCAGGAACGAAGCAGGTGTTTACAATGGCAGATGACCTGCATAAGAGAGAATTTTTTATCATTAAAAACTTTGTCACTTCAATGGCAGATGACCAGGGTTTTTGCTCAAATGGTTCCCCTGGCCTTAGAGCAACTCTAGCAAGATACGCAAAAACTGATCAACTCGGAAAAGTGTAGTTTTGGCCAAAAAAATGTACCAAATAGATTTTGGAGTCGATTTTTGGGTGAACGGGAAAGAAAGAAGTCCACATGACCTCCCTATGTATTGGTTTTTGGGACGGAAAATTAGCCTCCTGACGGTGGTTTCTGTATCAAGGCGGTTTTGGTGATGTGGACATCCGACCAAACCAATTCGTTGACCAGCCGCTTCTTCGCCTTGCGCCGCCGGCTGTGACGGAGGCCAGCTGCCCCCGTCCACCTCCCTGCTTTGTTTCCCGCAAGCAAATCACCTCTGTCGCCACGAAGATGACCATGCGGCTCCAGAGTCACCGGAGCGGCGGGGGGGGGGGGGGGGGGGGGGGGGGGCGTCGTCGCCGAGGAGGATGACGGCGGCAAGAGCAGGACCTCCTGAGTCATCATCGTGGCGCGCTCCGGCGTCTCGGCAAGGCAGAGGCGGATGAGCGGCCGAAGGCGCGGGAGGTCCAAGAACGGCGTCGCCGCCGCGCACCTGAGCATCAGCCCCGAGCTGCTGCAGAGAAGGAACCGGATCTACCTCCGGGGAACCGTCTGCAAGGAGCTCTTCACGCACAACGGCACAAGCAGGTTGTCTGCCTCTCCAAGAAGATCAAGGACGACATCTAGCTGCAGCATCAAAATTGATTACGACCAATTTCCTGTGAAATCGTGGCCTCTTTGAGTAACGTAATGAAAGGACCTCCATAGGAGGAGGTGGGTCAAGACGGGGAGGTCAGCGCTAGGAGAGCTAGGCAAGGGCCCGAGCGGGGGCGGGCCTCCACGGCGGGCGGGGAGGCCAGCACTAGGAGGGGCGAGGGTCTGAATCGGGCGGGGCCGGCGATTGGCGCCGGAGCGCTTCTTCCGGCGGCGCTCAGTTCGTATGTACAACATAAACTCGTTAGGGAAGATGAAGAAAAGAAAAAAAATCTTTTACGGTATGGTTTTTCGGGATCTGTTCCGCACGGACCTTCGTGATACTGTAAAATCGTTTTCGGGGGAACTTTTTTTTTAGATAAGGGGGTGCGGATCCCTGGCCTGCGATGCACACAGCCTTCCGCAATTATTAAACTTCAAAGTTATCAAGTTTACAATTCATGGATCACTTAAGGTGGCTGCAAAAATCAGCCACTCGAAAACAAGTTCACTAAGCATCAATCCTTCTAGGTTGTAGCCACCCATGTCGGCTGAAGATAGCCCGCACAACCGTTATCATATGGGTACATCCAGCGTCCATAAGGCCACGCTGATCCACAGGAAGCAGGAAGGACCACGAATGGATCCAGTACAACGCCTTGTGTATAACCTGCAAATAATGAGTAGATGATGTTTTGTTAAATATAATATCATTTGGACAGTTCCAAATAGCCCACAAAATGGCCGCTACGCCAATCCGAATGCGAGCTTTTGTAACCTTATCAATCCCATTCAACCAGCTACCAAACAAGTTACACAAATTGGTCGGAGGATATACATTAAACGTAAAATGTACTAATCTCCAAATATCTCTCGCGAAAGTGCATTTTATGAAAAGATGTTCCGCAGTGGCGCAGTCTCATCTCCATCACAAAAGACACATTTCTTACATCCTGTCCACCGTCTTTTAACCAAGTTGTCTTTTGTTAACCGTTCTTTTCTATTTAGAAACCAAAGAAAAATCTTGATTTTTAGAGGAATCTTCAACTTCCATAGATATTTACGCAGATACCTAGTATGGCCATTTAATAAGTCTTCGTAGAACGACTTAACCGTAAACACACCATTGGAGTTTGGACGCCACCTAAACTTATCCGGTTCATCTATTAGAGTGACTCGCATTAATGTTTCTACTAGATTTAACCAAAGTCTTCTATTATGTCCTACTAACGTCCGTCGAAAAGGAAGGTTAATAGGAACCGCCCCAATACATCAGCCACCGTATTATTTTTATTTGAAGCAATGGCATACAAAGACAGAAATTCATTTTTTAAAGCATTCTGTCCTAGCCAAACATCCTCCCAAAACCGAGTCTGCTTTCCATTGCCAAGAAGGAAACTCCCACGCTCAAAGAACTCATTCTTCACTTTCATAAGACCTTTCCAAAAAGGGGAGTCTAGCGGTTTAGCTTGTACTTGCGATAACGGTTTACCACCCAAGTATTTATTAGATAAAAGTTCTTGCCAAACTCCCTCTTCATTCAAAAGTTTATAAAGCCACTTACTCAAAAGGCATTTATTCTTTATTTCTAACACCGCAATACCCAAACCTCCTTGATCCTTAGGTCTACAAACAATGTTCCACTTTGTGAGCCTATATTTCTTCTTATGCTTCGGGGGAACTGGAAACGTTTTTTCCAGTTTGCGTTTTTCTGGATCTGCTAGAGATGCTCTTATCCGAAAGCCGGGCTAAACTGGCCGCAAATGTTCACATCATGACAAAAAATCATTTTACCCAAATATTTGGAATCCTGTAGCACTTTTAACTTCCACTAACTTTGAAAATCCGGAGGTTGAAATATACTTAAACGTTTACCACAGAATGACATACTCTCACCACTCACTAGGAGCTACAGTATTCCTGGTACCTACAGGGGTGTTGACTGTGAACAGTGCAGCAGTAATATTGGCTTACCACCGAAATTAGGAATGTTGACTGTGAACAGTGCTAGGATTACCCTTACAAGTTTACTGTGCTAGAGTTTTTATACATATAAATAACGTGCACTAGGCTACTTGTTTATGTTACCAGATGATTGTTCATGTTACCTTTTAATTCAATATTAATCACCAAAATACTATTTGCACCGAAAAATATGTTCCCTGATAAATCAAGTTATATTCCAAGTAGCCTTGTATCACAGCAGGTAGATCTTCGATATCTTTGTTCATCAAAGTTTATACACCACACATGCATACTTTTTGATAGGTCTGAAGTGTCCATGTTATAAAATTCCAGGTTTTGCTATCAATGGGAAATGCGACATTCCAGAGCAACAAATGGAAGTTGGTGTGATCACAGTTGGTGAGAAGATATCTGGCCACAATAAGGTAGTCCAGCCGAAGGTTAAAAAGTTCAGACAAAATGAAGATGTGAAGGTAACTTGAAATCCAAAGCTTACGTGTAGTAGATCCTTTCTGAAGGTCAAGGTCAATACAAGTGAAAAGTTAATCCTCCTATGCGCCCAGAATGTCAGGTTAATCCCGCCCGCAACTGCTGACAAGGAAAAGCTATCTTCAGGTGCCACGAGCTGTGAAGGTATGCATGCTTTGTAGACAAAAATGAACCTCTGGATCAGCAATAATGATGATAACCCTTGTTTTTTTCTCAATTCATATTTCTTACACGAGCTAACGATGTCTATCATCAGATGAACCAGGAGATAATTCCTTGCAAGCCGAGTCTAATACGCCTCACCCCCCTTTGAAGAGGTCGTCGAGTGGGTATAAGAACAGCTGTAAGAAAACATGGTGATTGCGAGTGCATGGTAACCGTCTGTCTTTTACTCATTGTAACCAAGGCCTTAGAGGTTTCATGCTTGTCATTTCGTTGAAGCCGCTTGTCTTTCCACATGATTGAAGGGGTAGGAGGAGTGGAGCTGCAGCGAGAGTGGTGGCTACTGTGTTGCGAAGCTCCGTGTGACGAGTGGCCACGTCGTTACATAGTTGCTTAGTTCTCAGCCCATTTTCTCTTCCTTTCGGAACACTTTTGCTAATGTTATATTGTCCTGATACTCGAAAAACAAACCAGTAGCGGTACCAGCTGGAACGCTTTCATGGTTGGACCCTTTCCAGTGAAATGTGTTCGTAGCAAACTGATTGGGCTGGTTGTTCCTAATTTCGCTTGGAATGATTCTCTTTGGTCGTGACAGTTTATTGTAGATGATCTATGGTGTTGTCACAAAACTCTGTGACTCAGACTGCCGCCTCCAACCTGTAACTGACGCTTCGTAGTCTGGATCATTGTCGTCCAACCTTGCATGGAAATCACTTAGACTAGCCATAGTGGGGAGTATCATACACTAGTATCATGCATATGATACTAGTCTATGTTACTAGTTCCATAGTGGGTAGTAACATATTTGTGGTATCATATACTAGTATATTTATTAAGTTGCACACACATCTTGTCTTGGAATCCGTTATGTTACGGTATCTACCTATGATACCACTACCATCTCTCTCCTCATTAACTGCAGTGACACGTCATCTTTTTGCCAACGTGGCATGCATGATACTATCTATGTTACTCCCACTATGACTAGTCTTAATTCAGCGGGCGACAAACCCAACCAGCCATGAAGTGTTGAAGCTCTCATCTGGTTCGAAAATTATTCAGTCTACAGTCACTATCTAAACCTTTTAAACAACGGAAATTATGACTAAATGAGTGAGGTGGGACTAGTCTCCGCTACCGCCCGTCCACTCAATTTCTCCGAGCCTATCCATGCTACCGGTGACACTGATGTGCACCACACCCCTCTAGCTCTATGGGGTACCAGTTATCGTTGCAAGGTTGAACATTTTTTGTTGTGGTTGCTCTTTCGTCTACACATTTTGTTCTGTGTCATGCCCTATCTTGTTCGGTTTGATATGGTACACGGCATGCTCGAGGCTCTTAATTGTAGCATGTAAATTAGTAGAGGGACTTAACTGTAACTTGTAAACATTATATCCCGGTTCGCTGGTGGATTTGGTCAGTGGTTCCAACTGCACACACAAAGGAGTAATATGTAAATACAAATCTCAGTTGGTGATGATGGTGTGCCTGTCATTTTTCATTCAGGACCGTTCGATTTATATCTAACGGATAGGAACACCCACGTTACACATTTGCAGATAACCCCCTGTGTTCCTATCTCTCACCGAGCATCTCTCTCCCTTTGGGCCGAACCGCCCGATTCGCCATCGTGCGCAGTCGGGGTCGCCAAAGAATCGCAAGCACACGACCAATCAACCCCTGCGTCGCCGCCACCCTTCTGCCTTGTTGCCGGCAGCTGGTCCCCGGCGCGATGCCATCCCGCTGCCCCGACGCGTCCCTGCACTGTCGTGGCACCTCGCCCCGCCCCGCATCGCTACCGTGTCGGCTCGCCCTGCATCCCCGCGGTGCGGCCATGGCCGCCCCTCCGTGATTCCCTTAGCCTCGGCGCTGTGACAACTACTAGATCGCTGGGTGCCGAACCACCTCGCCGCCCCCGGCCCTCCCCTCCTTCCCTCCTGGTTGCCTGAGCCAAGTCATCTGCAATTCCGCATTAAGGAACTGTTCTCTGCCTCATGAGTGCAGCCAGGGGTCGTTGACGTTGTGATATGGCGCTATCACCTATGTCAAATTCTACTAGAAACCAGGAATTAACTGATGTTGCGTTGACGTATAAATACAGCGGCACTTTGAAGGATTCGTTCATCAGCTACAACGATCAGGATGGATTTGCTCTCATGTTCATGCATGCAAGTGGGGCCAGCCATGAATTAATCGGAAGATACTATGTTTCCTACGTGCATGAGCACCCTAATCAGAAGTACATGTTCCTCAATAATGGATACACGGTGCAGCCAGTCGAGATAAAATCTGATATCTTTTCTGGTACAACATTTGGAGATACGGCAGAATCTGATTCATTTGATTTGCCCAACAGAATAAAAGTCAGATATTTGTTTCTATTCCTGCCAGTAAAGAAACATGTACGTGATGGAAGAGGTGTAGGTGACCAGCTCTCGTTGAAGGCAATAGGGTGGGGTCCACCAGGCGAATAGTATCCACGTTAATTGAACTAGCTTACCTTTTATTTCTCTAGTCGGTTTGCAACAGATTTATTTCCTACGCAAGTCTAGGAATCGGCTACTACTGTAAAGCCATAGAACGTCCGTGGAAATACTTAGGTTGAATTTTATGAGTTAAAAACACGTATGTGTTTTGGCCTCCATGCCATGGGGTGGAAATCCCTGTGTGTATCCGTCGAGACCGATCAAGGTTGTTTCATTGCGTTGGATTGGAGGTGTTGTGCTTCTAATTGCTGCGTGGTTCGTCTAGAACCGTCCAAGTAATTCCTCTCGCCGAGAAGGGTTTGCTTGTTGTTCACGTGAGTTTGCATCGCTCAGATCGTAAGCCACGTTACTTATCGCTGTTGCTACTGATCGCCGTGAAAGATTGGGCCTAAAACCCTTTGAATCACGATTGACCCTTATCATGTTGACACCAGGTTTAGGAAGTGTTACCACAGACATGGTATGCAAGCTCCAGGGGAGCGTCCAGCTGGAGCGATTAGGCGGTGGCAACAGCAAATCGAGGGCAGCGGCTGAGCGGCGGCCGGTAAGCTCAGACGATAAAACCAGAAGAGACGTACCGGTATTGCTTTTTTAAGCCCAACTAAAGCCCAACTAATTGCTTCGAAATCTGAATATGGAGTTGGAGTACCAACTAGCTTGTGTGTAGTACCCTCATCAAAAATAAATATTAGCTTGTGTGTATGAAGAAAAACTAGCTTGTGTGCGCCTGTGTAAAAAAATATGCTTACAGTTGAGTGATTTGAGTCCAATTCTCACATTTTGGAAATAATGAATATATTATATATGAATAAACTTGATTCTATGGTTGAACTCGATTTTTTTTTTGGCTGGTTCGTCAAAGAGTTGAGTATGTTATTTATAATCTTTTATGTAGGTGGATTCATATAACTGCACCATTCATGATAACGGTGATGGCCCATAGCGAAGCATGGGCATTGTGCTAGTTAGAGAAACAAATAATTGTGAAGATAGTGTACAACTAGCTACTGTCACTTAACCCGAAGCGAGTCCTTGCTCCCAAGTAACACTTTCAGGCACCTAAATGAACCATCACACCATTGCTGTCCGAAAAAAGAACCTAGCTGATAACATATCACATATATGCGTGGGCATAGTGCTCCACCGTTTCACTTTCCGTTGATTTTGCATCGAACGAATATTATTCTTACTAATTGAAGTATTCATAAAACAAAATAAATATGTTAATGTGTGGTTTTAATTTTTTTGTTTGTCAATGCATGTACAGAAATTTCTTGTTAGTACATAAATCTAAAAAGTAAATTACATAAATCCAGAAATTATTGATAATGCATTGATATTTGAAGATTCCATAACTTAAATCCAGAAATTTCTTGTTAGTCGGACACGGTGTTTTCAGGAGCGTTTAGTATCATTATGGGAAGTGTATTTTTAAAAAATATTTAAAATGCCAAAAAAAATTGAAATAAAATTTCGGAAGTACCTCCGAACATTTTCTGTTGGCACACAAAGTTTCACAAATAAATAATATTTTTGTGTTTCGTAGAAAAAGTCAAATTCGGTGTTTAAAAATAACTTTTTACTAGACATTTTATTTGATGCTAGAAGATGTAATCAGAAAGCATGAAAATGTTGTATTTGTGAAATCGTTCTAATAGGACATGCAATCCATAAGCCAATGAGTTCTGATATGTGCAGGGAAAGCTCATCTGGCATATTCATCCCTTATTGGGAAGGTTGTCAATTGTCATTGTCAATATGGGAAAAAGTTGCCCTGCCATAACAAAATCATCCCACCAAGCTTGAAACAAATCCTAACTCTGAGAATTATCCTGCGGGAATAATCAATATCTGCACATAACATTATCAAAACAAAATTTGTGATGGCAATACGTGTTCATTTGATGGCCAATGACGCGGCTGACGCCTCGGCTATCAACGAGAGAGGTTGACGAGCATGGAGGCAAGCACCAATGTCGAATGGATGCAGCTCAGCGCCGTCAAATATAAGATTGACTCCAGGCAAGACCACGTCCTTGGTATCTGAATCTTCCGAGTCGGCTTTCACGGCAGTAGGGGATGGTGTATCTTCAGTGACAGATCTTGTTGCAGCCTCATACACAGGAGTGAGCGCGTGTGACCTGTCAGAAATTCCAGAACGTGGCGATGAGCCGTCGACAAAAATAGGGGTACAAAAGTAGCATTATGAACTATGTGACACAACATGTCCCATGCTGCTGTCAAGTTTCTTTGTGACATACCTGAGGATGCTCCCGTCAAAGCTCAGAACTTCAGTAAAGCATTTCGGCCGTCTTCCGAGCTTCAGTCTGACATGTTCGCGTGGCGACGTCCCTCCTTGGGTAGGTGACAATTGATCTTGAAATGGGCTCCATCTTCCACTCACAATGTTCATGAGTTGGCGTGGAGAGTTCTTGGATCCTCCACGCTGGTTTAGTAGCCTTGCGGTTGGACCGGTCGCATGGTACTCGTGCAAAGTTCACGCAACCTCTTCCTCACGTTCTGCATAGACTCGTAGTGTTCGAGAGATCATTTTTCTGAAGCATGTTTGAATCGACGACCCTTTCGCAAATTCTTTCGCATAGTTTTGGATTGAACAAAGGAATTCCAAATTCCAAGGTCAAAGGTATCCACTCGTAACTTCCCTTCTCTAGAAGTTCACTCGATTCGCTTACCTTGTGAAGCCTGACTACACGAAGGTAACCAATTGTGCTCAGCTCAACTTTGCTGGATAGATCTTCCAGTAACGAAATCAAATTCGTCATCTGCTCCTCAGGCAAATCAGTGCCGGCTAGCGCAGATGCTACTGATCCATCAGCATTTTTCAGGGGCAACGGGACGTCCATAGTTACAAGGTTTCCCGAATCGTCGAGATCATTAATGCTTAGTGGCTGCACTATCACGGCAGAATATTTTGTCATCCAGTTCAAGTAATGCAATAGAAGGCCTCCCCTTACCAAGTTCCCTTCGAACTGCCCTCCTAGTCCACCCACCACAGAGTGATCCCAAGACCATATCAGCGCCTTCTCGCAGTTGTTCAATGGTTCAGGCAGCATCCGGAGACGTTGTCCTTTCATGAAAACAGCCGATATTGGGCCACAACTACCAGACGTATACAATGCAAGCTTCATCCAGGGTGTCATTGAGGAGTAACAAGGCGGACCAAAATGTACTGGGCCTGCAAAGCTGGGTAGAACGGATGAATATGGAAGAGGAATCATAGATACCACAATATCATAGTCCCTGAGAAGTAATCTTTCCAGCGTTGACTGCGTGAGCGAAGCTAAGCTCTCACAGCGAAGAATGTTGACTCGGTAATTTCTCTTAGTCTTCGGCAAGGGGTTGTTACTAGTTGAGCCATCCAGTTCTGTAGTCTGGGTATTGTCATTTTCAGTAACCATCTGGCTGCTGTCAAAATCATTTTCTACTATGCTTTCCTTACTTTTCGATATAGTAGTGGATGGTGAGGATGCATCTGAATCAATTCTCGGGTGTTCCTGTTGTGGTAAATCGCCATCTTGGCCACCACCGGTTGGGTCTGTAGTTTGAAGTGAGATTTTGTTACGCTCGACAGCATTATCAACACCTTCATCGATGCTTCCCTTGCTTAAAGGAGAGGACAAATCATCCTGCAAAGAGCGTTCCTGGTAGATTTCTTCGGTAGATTCATTTGGTGAAGTTCCACCAGACAGCAAACACTCAAGGAAGCACCTCAAGCTAAACGCATGATTTGCAAATTCCTGGAGCACGCCCTCAAACTTCTTCCCTTCTAAACTAGCTAGGTCATTGCATAGATCAGCAATGCAAGAATAACCGAGTTTTCCAGCCTCATACAACGTTACAGCATGGGACTTTAATCCTGCAATAGGTTAGTGAATAAAGATCAGTACACTACGCTGATCCAAAGGAAGGTTGCATTATAAATGTAGAGTGCCAGTTTGAGTAACAAATTGTACAACTATCAATAAGAATCTTTCGGAATAGAACTCCTTCCACATATTTTTGCTTAGTTATAAGATTAAAAAAACTGTAGGTATATTGAAGTATGAAGGGAATCTAACCTGGAGATAATGAACCCATCATCAAGTAGGAAGTTACATTAGCATCCACAACGAATCCCACATAAGCAGTTCCAGAGAATTTTCTGGGTCCATCAGAATCATTGTAAAGTAATTCACAAGATTTTTCCGAGTTGATGCTCGTACGTGAACCTTCATCATCCGCACAAAGAATGTTACCGGGCAATGAAAGTTCACTTGAATCTCTAAGAACAGAATCTGTATCCAAGAGCTTTGTAGCCCATCCCAATCGACAAGCAAATGATGCAGCTGCCTGGAGTTGATAAAGGTCAGCCTGTAAAGTTTTAGCCAATTCAGCAACTGTGGCATGTTCACTTGATACAACAAATACAGCATATAGTAGCCTGCAGTCAAGAGAATACAAAATATATTTAACAACAGTAAACAAAGCTTGCAATGCACATCAGTTCAATAAGCAATGGTGCTCATAGTGAACAAGACTAATGAAGACAATTACTCACTCTTCAATTGGATCTTCATATGACTGATCCTTATTTGAAACAAAACCTTCGAGTCTCGAAACTGAATTAATGGAGCACAATTTTAGAACCGAGCGTCACTAAGTAGAAGTTTACATTTGGATCCAATATGAAAGTTATAAGCTCGTACCACGCAATTTATTTGTCAGGACAAACAAATGGACACGAGGAAACTACACGAATGAGTTAGGTTGATTCCCACAGTAAATTTAATACGGTACCATTTACAGGGATCCTACACAAATAAAAATAGTATAGCATAACATACTCTTTGTCCATACCTCTGAAACGGTCCTCCGGATAAACTGGCACATCAAAGTATACTCCTCCTCTTCTATAAAGACCATTTATAACCTCTGGATCAAATATAACATATGAATTGACCTCTTCCTTACATATTTTGTCTATTGCTAATGTTTCTTCTTCAGAAAGCTTCTACAGTAAAATAGAACCATCAATTCCTACAAATAAAAAGTGCTCATGTATAATTACTATATTTTGGAGAGACAATGTCTAGTCAAACATATGTAATACTTCACAATATGAATGAGAACACACACTATATTCATTATTTCTTTTGTAGGAAGTACAATGTCCTTACAAAATTTACAAGAAAGATAACCTCCATGAATCTTACCTTAAACTCCTCCAATGTAAAGTTGACAAAACGAACTCCCCACCAAGGTTCTATCAGTAAGTCTGCGGGTTGTGCAGGTAACAACTCTTTCGCAATTGATTTGTTCAGCTTCCACATTATCTTCTAAAATACCAGAAAGTAAGAAGGGATTATACAACATGAGGAAAATAATACACTAGTTGGGGCATGTTTGCCTCTATGAACCTATGAAAATTATCATTGTGTGTTTGATTGAAAATCTCAAAGTCCAATCCTTAACAATAATACTCAAATAAATTTCACTTTCGCCCATCTATTTGTTTTGAGTGAGAGAAATTGCCCCACTCAAGAAAATTTCCTCGAGCTGCACAATTTAAGTATTGTATTCCACGTTTTACTCTATTTGACATTGACCCCGCATTCTGAGGAAGTGGTCCCATGTTTCAGTCCCATGTGGCAACTGAGCGAGAGGCATTGTCACAAAACATAATAACAAATTGAGTGATGGGTGTTCCACAAAATTTGTAAAAACTTAAATCTTGATCACTCTACAATCTTTATTTTTATGAAATTGTATTTGAATTTGTGTTCAAGTAACTTAATAAATCCTCATTCAGTCAAACTTACTTCAGCCTAATAATTATGCCAATTTAAGTATTTATTCTAGGGGGGATAAGAATGATAATAATACCTTTGATCTGCACTTATTCATGATATCAATAAACTCATTTCTTCCAACACCAGTAATCCTTAGGGCATCGGCCGCAGTGAAGTTTGGAATACTGTCATATGGTTGCTCTGCAAGAAGTAAGAAAGAATTATTCGCATATTGAATAAGATTGTTTTTGCTGACAACATTGACATTTGCTGCTATAGGGATGATCTATGCTAGCACTTATTAGCACATGTACAATAAAATAGGTGTACAGTAAACACATGTCAAATATATTGAGTAAACATAAAAATATATTACATCTTAGGATGAACCAAATTATAATATCAATAATGCGATTAAATTATTGTTCCCTCCGTATATTTCGCGATACTTGTCCAACCCCCTTACCATTCTTCATAGCTTCGAAAAGGACATCGCAGTAAAATCTGAAGGGTGATATCCTCATTACTCGACAGATGTGGTCCGCAAGGTGGTACGGGTATAACTGCGAAATTTTTATCATAGTAGCAGTCATGAAAGAATGCTAGAAATCTGATGAATAAACAGAAGGAAACAATTTAAAAGAATACACAGAATGAGAGAAACAAAAGGTACACGTGCATACTGCGAGATTTCTGCGGAGGTAGCGCATGAGATCGTCGTAGTACTCCCCCTCCTTGCACACTTTGCGGGAGAAGCATGAACTCCACGGCAGTCGTTTCCGGATGCAGTAATCTACGACCCTGCAATGGATCGGGCCATTTCGCGAGCAGAGAAGATCATATCAGGCATCCGAAGAAACCCATTTTCTTGATTGCGACGGAACTGATCGATCATCCAAATTTGGTACCTGCGGTGCCACTCCTCCTTGGAGACGACGACGGCCTGGATGCGCTTGGGGAGGGTCTCCCAGGGGCACTCCTCCCGGATGGCCTTCACCATCATCTGCTCCTCCACCGTCGCCGCCATCTGCTGCTGCATCCTCGATCGATCGCTCGCTCGATCGATCTCTCACTCAGGTTCAATCCTCTGCTCGATCGATCCGACGGTGAAAGCAACCGGCGTGCTGTGGCTCGGATCCGGAGAGGCGCGCGCGTCTCGGGCGGAGTTTTTTCTCTCTCGATGTACTATTACTATATTAAGGAGAGGAGTTGGTGGATGTGGAACATGTCCAGTGCGTGGTACGTCGGCTTCCTCGGACCCTGGAGCAGATCGCCATGGTTCTCTCCCAAGCTGCTACGCGAGCGAGAGCGACCCAAAGAATCCCTCCGGAAAAGAGAATAAAAAGATCCCAACAAACGTTCTTCTCTATCTCTGTTTCCGCTCAGGCCCGTCTTTGAGGGTGATCGAGGTGCACGATCGATCAGGGCCCCCATTTTCCGTGGGCCCCCAGTTTTGTAGGCAGAGTATAGAGAGCAGGTTAAAATTCCAGCAGAGCGACCAAGCTCTTGCGATGCTGCTGCGGCCCAAAATAACTCCACGTGGGAGCCGATCGGTCAGCGCTGTAAGCGATCGATTGTCTCAAAACCTGGAGGGATCGATCGGTTCAGGCCTTCAGGGCTTCAGGCTCCCAGTGCTGTACGCCTCACCCTCGCGCCTGTACCTGTAGGCTGTAGCGATTGAGAGACCTAATCACAGGACGAACGACGCCCTGACAATGACGAGACGACGGACGGTTTCCCCTGGCCGGCTAGCCCCTTCTTCCTTGCGCGCCGAACAAGAGGAAAAGGAAGAGGGCCCCTGCGGCGGCTCGTTACTGCTCGCTTGATCAGGTAATTAGGCCGCATTGCCGCCCTAGTTATGGATTGGAATTTTTTTTACGTGGGGATTGGAATTTTTCAAAGGGCGATTACTAATTTATTGATTTTTTCGTACTGTAGCAATGGTTAGGGATTGGAAATTTTGAAACTGCGGCGCAAGGGATATACGATCCCCGCGAGTCCGCGACGCGATCGGGCAGAATTACTGATTAGGGTACTGCTGCAAGTTGGCGTAACTTTATGTGATAATTATAAAACTCTAAATCAATCTATAGTTATTTATCGGTAAATCCAAGAGCTTTTTACTCAGCTATCCTAAAGAATATTAATTACGAATATATGACTGAAGATTTCATTTAAAGATGGATGATACTTTTCAGTAGAACACGAGCTCAGTTTATTGCCTTAGTGGTACCTTTTAGTATAATTAATGTTTGATATGTTTTATATACTATACGAAGTAACACATATTGAAGTTAGGTAATAAAGTGAAAGTATTTTTAGTTGCTATATAGTGTGAAATTTTTAAAATTTTAGGCCCCATTTTGCATTTCGCACAGGGGCCCCGAAATTCTGGAGACGGCCCTGTTTCCGCTTAATCGTGGCCAGTGGCCTGGATGTGCGCTGCCGTGCCCGCTCGATCGATCCAGATTCCTCCAGGAAGGATATTGGATTGCAATCCTAATCGGTGTTTCGGTTCAAGAAACTGGACCACATGAATGAGAAAAGTTACATCTCACTGAAACAAGACATTTTGCCATTTATTATTTATTATTTGATTAATTAATTAAAGGAAAAAATGTTCGGTTAATTGGGGCCAATATAAACCGCTGATCAGGCACAAAAGAGATCATCAGGTACACCGATGAGAAGACAACATAAGATTGTACACTGGTGTCATCGTCATAACTTTTTTAGAGCATCCACAGCGCGGCGCTACAACACTGGCGCCATGATTTTATTTCTCCTCTATCGGTAGTTAGGGCTCTCCATCTCGAGCGCTAGGCGCTAGATCTGTCCCCCGACACTAGCTTTTTTTGGCTGGCACGAGTAAAATCGGAAAGGTGTGTTAGTCGTCTCAAACCAGCTTGAGCGTTGCGAGGGAAAGTGCTTAGCTTCCTATTTTATCCAGTTCGATTTATTTTAATTACTAAAGCTTCTACTTAGGCGTTGCTGCGCTATGGATGCTCTTATGAGCGAGTAATTCCGATGTAACTGCATCACCATTTTATCCTTGGTGGTAATAACACATTGCACACCTTACACGTATGTTGTCGCTTGGGTATAGAAATATGCACGGTATGAACCCACTAGCAAACACCAAACTCTCTCTTGGCGATCTAAGCATAACTTGGCCAAAGTAAATAAATAGACCGGAGAGCATGTATGACTATCAAATAAAGCATTATGATAACAAATAACATCATATTATAACATGCACAAACTGAACGTAAAGTGACAATTGATCATATTCCAACAAACACAAGAGAGCAGGACCGCAGGTGTAGGGCTTCAGAACAGGAACTTCAACATCTTTATTTTCATAGAAGACATACCTTCAATATCTTTTTGACACGTTGTGAAATTTCAGGTTTTGCCACTTGCCACCTTTCAATGGGAGATGTGCGATTCCAGAGCAACAAATGGAAGTTGGTATGATCACAGTTTCTGAGAAGAGATCTGGCCACATCAAGGCAGCCCAGCAGGAGGTTCAACGATTCGGTCAAGATGAAGATGTGAAGGTAACCAGAAATCAAAAGTTTATGTGCGGGTCAAGTTTTTTGGAAGTCAAAAAGTCGCTAAACATAAATGGTTAATCATGTTGTGTGTTCAGAATATCAGGTTAATCCCACCAACTGGCAACCAGGAAAGAGATCTTCAGAAGCCATTAGCTCTGAAGGTATGCTTCTGCGCAACATAACAGAAGCTCTGGATTAGATTTTCTTGCATCAACTAACGATTCGCTATCTGATGGTTTTGATGACGATTCCTCACAAGCTGAGGCTGGTACGGTCCATCCCCGTTTAAAGAGGCTGTCAAGGGGTGCAGGAGCAGGTGCAAGAAAGAACAGTTTTTGAAAATGTGTGGTAACAGCCGTGTCTTTTGAAATTTTCTTTAACTAACGCTTTGATGACTGCATGTGTCATTTCGCTGAAACCCCTTTCCTTGCTACATGGTTTCAGAGGTAACGGACAAGAGAGGGAGCGAAATGGATGCTGCAGCTAGTGTCTTACACTGCTCCATGTGAGGTCATCAAAACGGGGTCTTCAGGCACCTTAATTTGGTCATCGAAATGGCACTGCGGTCTGACTTCTGTGTGCCGCCTACACTGTTCTATTGTACTAGCTTCTAACGATTGACTTCTCCTTCTGGATGTTGTGCAAAATTGATGTTAATATGCACGCTTTTTGTACTTGAAAAAAAGTAGTACATGTACTAGGGCATGTATTTTTATTCATAAGACATGAATGGTACTCTAAATGAAGTGGAAATGTTTTGGTTCGTGAAGGGTTTGACCTCTCTTTTAGTTACACGAGTGTTTATTTAACAAAGTGGTCAGATGGATTGGTTTTCGCCTGCAATAATCTCTTTATCTAGCTCACTCAACAACTACCGACGCTACCACCATGGACTCATCGTCAGATGGGGGAGGCAGGTAAACCGGAGTTTTGGTGCCGCTGGAGTCTGTGAAACCAAAAATGAAGCCTCCAATTTCGGCTGCATATGTTGCCTCTCCTTGTTGCATTCGTACAAGAAGTGCCAGGCAAATTGCCGACCCTGCAGGTCTGCAACCCCTTGTTGTGTGGGTTACTCGAGTGTGTAACTATATATTGTCCAGTGCAATTTGACTACAGTAATCTGTTCATGTTGATGGCTTGACGCACAATACATTTGTGAGATATACTGGTGGGAGATCTAGCTTCGAGCTCGGCATGGCTGGGATCAAGTGACTAGCAAGGAGGCCGGCGACGTGGCCAATGCTGAAGACATCATGTGATGCGTCAGGCGCGCTGGCCGTAGTAGTTAACCTTGTTACTCTGTTCTGTGTAGTTTCAGAGCTCTGGCCGCTCCCAGTTTGCTGTTCCGGAGCGACGTTTATTTCAGATCCACCGTCCACATCACTTCCCTATTTCCCTATGTCTATTCGCTCTACCCTCATCAAAGCTGCTGCCCATTCCAGTGCAAAACCGGAAGCTCACGGGATGACGACACACTCTCCCAATGCCCTTCTAGTCTCTCCCCCGATCCGGGATCCCCCTCCTCCCTCCTCACCATTTCATTTCGTCTCCTACCTTCGTCGTCGAGCACCTGGCCGCGTGTTGGTCTTCAACCGCGGCGATCCAGAGCGCGACCACTCTTCTCCGTCCAAGACGAAGCACTGAAAGTGCCCAGGAAGGAATCCAGGTACGGACACTTGAAATGGAATCGATTGGTATCAGTTGCCTTCTCGCTCAGGTTGGTGAAATTTCACAACACTCACGGCACGCCGACGAGCAGTGGCATACTTGGAGTAGCAAAGCCATCACCAATTTCGTGGCAGCCAAGAGTTTAGCTTACGCTAGCTTGTGTACTTCAGAAGCTTTAACTTTAGCATGAGCTGAGAGAGAGAAATCTTTTAAGGTGCACCATCTTAAGTTGTCTTTACTTCTCAATCTGACTCCCGTGCGTATGATTAGAGCAAGAGGAGAAGATCAAACCATGAAGTGGAGCCGGCAGGCGTGCGCGGTCACCGTTCTGTTCATCGTCTGCCTCATATTACCTGGACACTGTAAGTATTTACTACAGTATCATATCATGCTACTCTTGCGCCAAATTCATTATTGATCTGACAAAAAACTCTTGCTTCCTTGGCATTGAATATAGGCCGTCCTGAGGGTAGAAGAATCGACGAGATGAACCGCCATGCCAACGCCACCACCGCCGTGGGCTCAAGGTCCGACGAGAGCAAGCTTGCCCTGAAATTCTGCGCCATCAGGGACTGTAGGACCAAAGACGAAGGCTGGACCGAGGATTGCATCTGCTGCGAGACGCTGCCGGGAGTCCCGTGCTGGCACACGGTGAAGGAGTGCCAACGGAACTGCCCGCGATGCAACCCAAACTGTGGTTAGTTCTCGATCGGGGATCGAGTTACATGCTTCAAGGAATAATGCTAAATACAGCCACAGGGGTGTGTTGTACACTCGAATGAGAGGGCTGTCAATTGTAATCGAGTAAAATAATGTGGAAGTGTTGATGCACAGTATATCTTTTCTACTGGTCTATA
Organism: Poa pratensis; assembly: GCA_947311845.1. Classification (NCBI taxonomy): domain Eukaryota; kingdom Viridiplantae; phylum Streptophyta; class Magnoliopsida; order Poales; family Poaceae; genus Poa; species Poa pratensis. Next base: position 8,875,116 of record CAMZMU010000065.1, read on the forward strand.
TCTATGTAGTTAAACCCCGAGCATGATCCAGATAAGATCTTGAGCCCTTGTTTGTCACCGGTGTACAAGATGAGTTGTTGGTGTTACCTCTTTTCTCCTATTTACATCCTTGCCGCCGTGAGTACCGGAAAAGAATGAGGTAGCCCAGGTTCCTGAGATTTTCATCGACACGAACAACAACGAGTAGCAGCAGTAAATTACCTAGATTTTTTACTGGTGTCCATATGCCACCGATCATGGACCATACCTGCCTGCTAAGATAAAGCAGCAAGTGCTTTGTGCAGCTCTGCCCAAGCAAAGCAAACAGTACCTGCAAAACAGAGATCAGAGAGACATGGCAATGGGCGGCATGTCTAAAGCATAAATGAGTCCCGCAAGATCAACCTTAGAGAGGTAGAATCACGCAGAACACAAAAAAACTGAGCGAAAAGCTAATGTTTCTTCTTTCATCTTCTTCTCCAGACTGGAGGTTCCATGGCTATGAACAACCCACCACCACCAGGGGCGGCAATGGCGGGCACCGACCATGTAAACCACCGGATTGTTTGTCACCTAAACGGAGCCAAAAGCTGAAATGAAAAAAAGGAAGCCGGCCACGCCTTCGCCCCCAAGATATACAAAATGGAAGGCGAGGGAATAACGCGAGCACTAGAGTTTTTTTGTTTTCTGGTTTCTGTTTCCGACTAAATGGAATGGAATGTCCACCAATCGACCGCCATCACCAACCTCTCTACCTCCTCCTCCTCTTGCTGCTCCCGCTGCTTGCTTCTCCGCACAGTCGACACAAGGATTCTTCTCCCGCCGCGCCAGAGCCCTCCTTCGAGCTCAGTCGGAGTCGCTGTCCATGGCCTTCAGTCCACCGCTGCGCTTCTGCTGCAGAAACAAAAGGTTATGGTCAGAAATCCACTTCGTCGTCAGGTGATTTGCTCGCTGAAAGAATGTGCACAGCCACAGCCAGAGAAAGGAAGACTAAAATAAAACTTGAAAGCGAAACATGCAACAAGTCAAATGATGGACAAGCCAATCTTAATAAGGTCAACCATCTCTTATTCCTTTCTCAGCCCCTACGGACGGCTACGATTCGATGCACTATCCACGACGCCTAACCAAGCGGTCCCACCAGAACAACATCGACAGGGCCCACATTCATAATATTCTACGCAGGTTCGGTTGGAGTGCTAGTGTTCTGAACTTTATTTTATTTGATCTTTTAGATTGAGTGGTCGTATGCCAATGCAGGGATTGGCTCCAAGCATTTTAACAGGAACACCTGGGCCCACATGCCAGTGAGTCAAGCTAGGGACAGTGGGGCTTGTAGACAGAGACAGGAGAGGCCTACCTGATTATCCATCCCGGCCCACCAATCCACCAACATAGATCATACTCTGGTCAGTCCATACCCGTGTGCCAGGCTCGATGGCGGAACCCCACACGTCAGCGACCCACGTCAACCCTCGCCATCGCATCGGCGTGCGCTTTCACCATCAAAGGCAAACCTCCCGGGCCCGCATGTAAGAACACCTGGCCAAGGAGACAGGCACGTGGGCCACCCGCGGCCACTGCGCGTCGGCAATCACGAAGCACAGCACATCAATGGGCCGGGCCCCACGTGACATCGGCCGCGAAAAAAAGGAAAAGCCGGCGACCTCTTTCCTTTTTCTCCCCCAAACATTCCGACCCTAAATTTCTAACTAATTCCTACCGGCGAATCTATGACAAATTTTCCATGAATTTGAATACCTAACCATCATCAAAACTACAGTAGTCGTCTATTTAAGTGCAGTTTAAATTCAGTTCAGAATGGCACGTAGGAGTATGTATACCTTCTTGGACTTCTTCTCGCGCACCATGTACCTGCTCCGGGACACGTCCGACAGCCACTGACCTGGATAGATCGTCTGCAAGCGCACACAAACAAGGAATCCATGTCAGTTTTACTGAGTCATCTAACAGCAATGTAAGAATAAAATGGTGGCAGTGGCATACGCTGACGGCCTTCTCGACGGTCTTGGGCCGCTTCTTGGGGCGCTGCGGCAGCTTGGTGCCTTTCATGGCCAGGAAGTCCTCCTCCTTCTCCCGGCGCGACAGCGTCGTGAAGATCCGCGGCACCTCCGGCCGCGCCGCCGGCTGCTGCTGACGCTGTGGCGATTCAGAGATGGCCAGCGCCTTCCCTTTCTCCTTCTCCGAAGCCTGGCGATGCGGCCTGCTGTGCTGCTGCCGCTTCGCCGGCGACGGATGCGGCTCGGCGCCGGTGGCGCGGGGCTCCTCCGCGGATCTGATCATCACCATCATCGCGTCAGTCAGAAACTTGAGAGCGACGCTACAAGAACTATCAAAAAGTTTGTCTCCGATCGATCGGTGCGGCTCGGTGGTTGGGGTTAAAGCCTGGGTGGGGGTTAGTAGCAACTGAACAGTGTTTAGCGGCGGCACGGCGGCAGAATACTACGACGGACGGTGGACGGCGGCGGCAGAGGAAGCTACTCCTACCGAAGACGAACGAATGGATATGCCCGAAGCACGGCGCGCATAAACAAAGAGATTTGTGAGGGGGACAGTGGATGTATGTATACGTATCTATCCTGTACTTATACCCTGTCTCACATCAAATCCTGCTAGAAATTAGCGGTGCTATCTATCTCCACCACATATGTTCCTTCACCGTGTACTCGCACCATGAATGAGAACCATTAATGGAGAAGAGTACCGGATATACGGAAAGTTAAGGAGAAATTTTTGGAAGTGGGTGATGAATAGATTGGTAGATATATGCACCGTATATTGCCTGAAATTACGATGTAAGTGCAAGATATAAAAGATAATCTTGGCATCTTGAGTGTCATTACAGATGACTAATATATGACGAAATCGGATGAGTAACTAGAGTAGGATGGAAACAAAACTTGCTTAATAAAGATGATGAGTACAGAAAGGTGTGTGAGGTGAGCATCTTGTCAGCTAACGAAACGCACCTTCGGTTTCTAAAGATGGCGAGGGGCGTGACAGCTCTACATGGCCCGAACCCACTAAACAAACTAGACCGGACACCGGCCCGAACCGGACGGACACACACACAACGACTCAGACTAGACCGACCCGATCAGAGACGACGCGAGCACGAGCGGCACGTCCACCATGGCGTCTCCGGCGAATGATGACTAGTTTACTTACTATGGATGGAATGGTGAGACGGCGAGGCGTACCTGTGGTGCGAGAGCGCGACGGCGACGGCGGCAGCGCGGGGCGGGAGCGACGAGGCGGCGCGGATGATGGGCCCGCCGCGGGCGCTGGGCGGCGGCATCAGCTTCTCCGCCGGGGCAGCCCCGGACGCCGACGCGGCGGCGTTGCGGCGCTGGAGCTGGATCTTGATGGAGGCGCGGCGGCGCGCCTGGGCAGGGGTCTCCGTCGCGGGCGCGGGGGTCGGCAGCAGAGGGGAGTCGCGGCGGCCGCGGGAGCGCTTGTTGTGGCCCCACTGGAGCCGCACGGAGCCGTCCGGCGCGGCGCTGCTGCTGCTGCCGCCGGTGGGGTTGGTGTTCTGGGTGGCGTAGTCGGCGAAGCCTGATGGCTGGTGGCCGTGGTCGCGCGCCGGGCTGCGGATCACGACGCCAGCGGACGAGGACACCGGAGTAGGCAGCAGGGCGCGAGCGCGCGGCTTGTGCGGCTCGAGCGAGGTGGCGGCGAGGTAGGACGCGAGGCGCGAGGTGTTGTCGGCCGTGGCGGCGTCGTGGACGTCAGTGCTCGATCTGGGCTCCTGCGCCGGCGGCTTCCGGCTCGCGGTGCTGCCGCTGCCGCTGCTGCCATTGGCTACAGGGAGGCAATCCGGGCTGATCCTCTGGTACCTGCTGCACGGAAAACAAAACCAAAAACAATCGAGAGACGATAGTTAGCGAGCGATTGGATCGCACCAGAAAACAAAGGTCGAACAACAGCGAAAGCTTTTCCCTATTCCCGAGAATTCTGAACCAAAATCAGTAAACAGATAATCTAGTTTTCGGACTGCGAAATTGGAGGGCTGACAAGCGTTCGAAGATCTGTTCGAGAGGCATGGAACAATCGGGCGAAGACTGAATCTTTTTTCTTTTCTTTTTTTCGAAACGGAGGACTGAATCTCTCGTCTCCGCATAGATAGACAGAACAATCCAAAAACTCAAGAATCGATAGGGAACTCAGCATAGCGGTCAAAACAGCCATGGAATGGGGAAAAGGCAAGGAATTTGACACAACCGAACCGAGCCCGCAAAGATTGGTAAAATCGAGCAGCCAGACCAAAGGGAGGCGAACACGAGAACACAGATCAATCGCCGCCAACACTAACAAGTAAAAAACAATACGGACGGAGCACCGGCGAGCAAGCAAAGAAAGGGATCAACTTGGCTGGAATCGCCGGCCCGAGCCGAACAGAGAGCAAAACGAGGAAGAGACGGGCAAAACCGAAAACAAAATCGAAACTTGTTATTATTCTCTCAAGGAACAGAACGGAACAACAACAGCACACATCAAAATCTCATCCGCAGGAGGAAAGGATTGGGGGAGATTTCTCTCGGGTACCTCATCATGTTCATGTCCAATGCGGAGGTGTTCTTGGACGGGCTGGACGACGCCACGTCCCTCGCAACCGCGACGGCCTCGGCGGAGCTCCGCATCGAATCCTCCTCTCCTTCTCCTCCTTCCTCCTGCCGGTCTCTCTCTCCGATCGCTGACACAACGAGCTCTAGCACTCTCTGCCTGCACCTGGCTGCCAGGCTCTACAGATCGAGCATTTTTATAGCGAGGAACAGAGCAGAGTCGAGAGGAGAACGAAACCGCACGGGAAAAGAGGGGCTCTTTGGGGAAAATCTGACAGCGAAGGGAGCGAGAGCCGCCGATTCGCGGCAGAGAGAACCGAGAGTGAACTGCAGTCTGCAGACCCTTTATCCATTATTCCCGATCTTCCCACATTACCCTCCGTATCCGGCTCGAATCTCATCGACTCTGCCACGCCCTGTGGCCCCGCAGGGCTAGGGCATAGTCCTGATCAGTGGCAGTATCCCGTAATTAGTTCGGAATTCAGTGGGGAGTTTGAGCCGCTGGGCTTCTCCGTGGGCAGCCGCACGACTGGACCCCTGAGGTCACGTGACCCGTCAAGGAGTGACGTGGTGGTGGGCGGCGGGTGGATGGATGGATGAGAGAGCACGCGTCTGCCGGAGCTTCATCCTGGCCGTTGCCTTTGGATCCAATGGTTGCTGTAGTATTTGTAATTCGGCACAAAAGGAAAGATACTACAGTACTATATTTTTTTCTCAAAAAAAGACTGTGTATATGGTATGTACATCCTCCCAGAGAGGCAAAGATTAAACATTCTTAATGGGTGTAGCCGTTGTGAATGTTTTATGCTAAAATGCTATCGAGTTTACGTATCGAGATGGGTATGGAGTATATGAGTGAGATCACAAATATGGTTATCATTCATGAATTGGGAAAATGGTAATATTCTATCGTGCTGTGCAATCCTTGCTTGATAATACTATAGGATAAATATGACTTTGGAAATCTTAGCTAGATTACATGTAGAAAATAGGATAGTTGATTTGTCAGTTAATTAAACGCATAACCAAGTACAAATATTCTTAAATTTTTAAATACAGAGCGTACTAGCGCAAAAAAAAGTGTATAGCTGGTCAGGTGTGCACAAATAACCTGTGTTTTTGTGTTAGTCACCTAGCCTGGCATGCGCACCGGCTGCAGCCATTTAGGTTCCAGATGTGCGATGTGTGAAGAATGGACGACATTGTTACCATCGCTAAAGCTATTAAAATCCTTGTAAATTAAGGATCTCGGTAACTAATGTAAGTAAGGTTTGTTCCAAATAATTTTAGATGCCAAGTCACAGAAAAAATATTGGAGTTTTCTTAAGAAGAAAAAGTAGTATGGTTTCTCCAGTCACATGATTAAATATTGGTTTTGATACACAAAAATAAGTATGCATTTTCAAAAGAATATGTTAGGATGATACTACTTTGCCATCCATGGTAACAAGGTATGCTAGTATGGAACCATCCAAGAGCAAAAGTAGCATGTCTTAATTCTAACAAAGATGTAATGCATGATTGTTCTCTTCCTCTTGTAGTAAGTCCATATATGTCCCAACGATATCACATTTCAATGATGGTAGCCATGGTGCTACTCTTACGGCATTATATACTAGTGACAATTTGTTTACATACAAAAGGGAAATGCCTTTTAGTTCACTAAAAGTGATAGTGTTATTTGGGTATCTCGTGTGTACCCGCGAAAAGTTTTTTGATGGTGACGTACATGCAAGCTTGGCTATGTAAGCTACGGAAGGATCACCCTTTCTGTTAGGAACATGTCAAACAAGTATCCTATGGTACTACAAGCAAGGATTTTGTGACTTAGTGGAGAATTATTAGATAAAAATACAGCAACCGCTTGACTAGATCGACACAAATGTCTACGCAATGTTAATTTTAAGGGGTATTAAATACTTTATGCAAAACTAGCTTTAAGAGATACCAACAATGCTAGTTCCACAAAAGAATAAGATGCCTCTTCTTTTGCCAAATAGTTTGCCACTTTGCTAACCGAATTTTGTTTTGTCGGATATTCCCACCAAATAGATAAGTCTTGTGTCATAATATAAAGCCAATATGCAATATAGAATATATACCGATATGCACATTTGTATGTTTTCCATGAGAATTTAATGGGTTATTGCACTATATGTGTGCAAACTTGAATTGCTGAATATGTCATAACGGAACGGTTTTGCCACTTGCAAAGTGTCAACAGTAGCTGAAAGAATGATGACATTCTTGCCATAAAAATGAATTTTAAAATATGCAATGTTGATGCATCAGTTAATTCAGATGCCAAAGGTCGGTTTTCATTTCAAGAAAACATAGAAACACTATGCAGTGTCTTGATTATGTTCACCCTTGTATTCATGACATTTTGTAAAATTGGTTACCTTAGGTAATCTTTTGAAAACAAGTTGTCTTAAAGAAATAGATTAATACCTCATGTATCTACACACCAAAGAAAACAATAACCTATTTGAGAGGGTCAAGCAAAGTAGAATCTGTTGTCTATTTTACTCTGTTCCATTTCAAATCTATCTTGGATGGCCAATGATTGATGTTTCAAATCCAACATCTAGTGTAAGTATTAAACATGATACAAACCACTTTGCACGTTTGTTAGTTGTTAGAGAGGTATTCTTCAATATATACTAGAAGTATACTATTAACTGATTTTAAAGGTAAATTTGATATATGAATAAAGGTACATAGTGATAATGGTGAAATATAAGATAGAAATAACCTATTCGATGATCCCTTCCTTTTGAGGTTAACTGCATCATTTATTCTTCCTCGACATGAAGAATGACCATAAATGAAAATATGTCATCTTTCCTAGTTTGAACCTCTCTCAACAAAGGGCAAGCCGGCTTCAATTTCCTTGAATATGTCCTAACATGTGATAAAATATTTGTATCAATACAAATAAGTACATGCAAAAAAAAATTGCACACTTTAGTCCCTATCAAAACACAAGGAAAACTATGTGATGATTTGTATGTATGGACAAGATCTTTTAAAATATTTCAATGGTAAAAGTACTTAATCTTGTTGGACGAAAAAGAGAAAACATATAGGAGCTGAGTCTATAGATCATGGAATAAGTTGGACTGAATCATGTTAAATCAAATAGTGGAACTATAACAAGAACTCACGATAAATCATGAAGATGGAGCTTGGTAAAAAAATTGCAAGTTTGATCCATAAATTTTGAGAAAAAAAATAACCCAACTATATCAAGATGCATCAAAAGTGGTATTTCGTATATAGCTCATGATGGGCAACAATAAGAGATATTGAGAAAAAATGATAAACATTTATGGGTTTTATTTGTAGATCCTTACAAAGAAGTAGATTGGAGTATGGTGGATAATAAAGTAAATTTCATACAGACAAAGAAGAATAGTCACTGGATAAATCTGGCGATATCGATAGCAGTAGGACAACAAGTTGGACCAAAAATCAAGAACTCGAGAGAATTTTTACCCGGATTAAATCAAGGATAAGTATTTTGAGAAAAGTACGAATAAAAGATCTTAGGATCTAAAGAACAACTATACTATTTACTATCAATATTCCAAGGAGTACATAAATATAGAATGTATGGTAGGTAAAAACTAATTCGATGGCCACACACTTCGAGATCTACAATTCTTGAAGTAAAAGTACATGTATTGCTGAAAATATAATTCTCGCAAGAAGTGAAGCAACGCGCTTTGAGATAGATCATGTCATGGAGTCAAAGTATAGATCTCACATGCCATGCTTTGAGGTGGATCTTGAACGAAATGAAGTTTAGATCTTACCAAAACACCACTAATAATGATTTTCAATGGATCCACAGGGGAGTCTACAGATCTTGAAGTAAAAGAGTCGATCATCAAACATATTCAAAGTATAGATCTTAGCCGAAAACCTCGCTCCGAGACAAATCATGACACAAGTATTACAGGTCTCACCGGAAGCGACGTTTTGAGACAGAGCATCGCACATAGTCAAAATACAAATCTCACAGGCCATTCTTTAAGGTGGATCTGAAATAGGATGGAGTTAGATCTTACCAAAAATACCCACAACGATGCTTTCAAGATAATCACGAGGCAGAGTATATAGATCTTGAAATAAAGGAAAAGGTATTTAACAAATTATAAATATAACCAAAGTGATGCTTTGATATAGATCACGACACAGATTCAAATTATAGATCTCGCCGGAAACAACACCTGGGGATAGATCACGACACAAAGTATCGTAGATCTCACCAGAACTGACAATTTGAGAATGATCAAGACACAAAATATAAGTATGGATCTCATGAGTCGTTCTTTGAGGTGGATTGGGAAGTAGGTAAAGTATAAATCTTACCTGGACACCGGTAGCGATGCTTTTAGGTGGATAACGAGGAAGAACTCGAAGAACACTTGAGGCGGCGGTTTGAGAAGGATCATGGAGTGGTACAAACAATAGATCTCGCCGGAACACCGGTGTCGGTGCTACAGATGGATAATGAGGCAGACCTCTAGAGAAAATGGGGAACATTCGAAGGTAGAACCAGAGCAACTGGTATTTAAAGCATTCACCTACCGCACTTCGTTCGACTGGATAAAAATATGAAGCGTAGTTTTTGACTATTTGTTCTTTCACTCACTCCCTGATATGTGGGCCCTTAAATATGAATGGGCCAAATACCAATAAACCTTGGTTGGGTATAACAAATAGGGATTTATTTAACAATGTCAACGTTTATGCAAAATAGCTGGCATAGATAATATAAAAACATCTAACTTGATATTGATCCCGCTAGGGGTAGTTGTGCAAATTTCACAGGTATTTCCATTTTATAGAATTGTCATTTTGCTCTATACTATCCAATGCCCTCCAAGTTATAGTTTACAAATAGCGATCTCAAACCTTGTTCAGAATATTAACTAAGAATGTCATTTTGTGGCCGTGATTTAGCATTTTAAAGACGATTTTCCAATATATGATTTTTTAGTTTGTACACTATGCTTCAAACTATTTCATTGTTAATTAAAAAGGTGGATGTGATTCCCCGACTATTGCGCATGAGATAAAGAGGGGATAGTATGTGTATAAAACGGACCCAAATTTGTGTACCTCGTGGCAATCCAATCCATGTAAGGAAATTAAGTTTATACTTAAAGAAATGACACGATTAGAGACCCAACTTGTGTAGGAGTTTTAAGATGGTTGTTATTAAAAAGCAATCTTATGTAATACTATTCCATAGTTCTGCCAATGTGATTTACTTACAACTTAATTTGCGAATGCTGTCATTTGATTTTTTATGGGATTCATTTGTAGATTGTTTACATCATAAACATTTTTGTTATTTTTAAATCATTAGCCCTAACTTAGGTTGGAAACTTTATGATAAATCCACAACACACAGCACAATCAATATGCATTTTGTTGGAACAATTTGGAGTCAAATTCTAAACTATGATCTAGTAGATCAAGCTATTATCCACACAAATTGCTCAACCCGTTCAACCTTATCATAAGCACGAACAAGTTTTCAACTCCATCTTGCTCACAAGAAAAAGACGAATGGAGTGTGGTGTAGAGTAATTCTCAGGCTATTGGGGTGGACATTGGTGGGTGCAAGTGGTGAGTGTACGACGGGAAGGGGGAGGGGTGTCTGATTGGGGTAGATAGCCATTCCTAGGTTCGTTCTTGTTGCAGCGATTTTGCGACTTATGGAAATACAACCTTTTGTATTTTAGCAAAAGCATTTACTCCATATGTTCATAATTACCCTACATTTTAGGTTTAGTGAAATTTAAACTTTATAAACTTTGACTAAGCATATAAAAAATATCAACACATCTACTATAAATAAATATTATTAGAATCGTCAAACAAATGTATTTTTTAATATTTATGTGGTATTACAAATGTTGAAATATTTTCTATACGTTTCACTTTATAAAGTGTGGCTTTGACCAAACCCATAATGTAGGGTAATTATGAACAGAGAGAGTATTAGAGATAATAACTATGCGACCTAGGTGGTGGCATGGAGCCATAACTTGTATGCCTAGTTCTGAAGAATTCATGTGTTACCCATCTTTCCAGCCAGCTCGAGTTTTTGGGCAACCTATACTTTTAGGGTCTGATTCAATCTTAGCAATCCCGATATCCATGTAATACTCCTACATCGTAAGCGATTAACAATACTCCTAGTATAAATGTGTGTTTTCTTTGTTTTCGCCCCTTTCTTCTCTCTCTCCCATGTGTAAGGCAATAAGGAGGCGAAGTCCCTCCCCGATCTCCGCCGAAGAGCTTGTTGCCCCCTCTCCATCCAGTTGTCGTTCTAGATGCATGAGGGAAGAGGAACCTCGTTCCTCTGGTATGGCTTGGTAATTAGTGTTAGGGCTAGTATGTCGTGGCATGCCCCTAGGGTGGTGGGTCAACTCCATCGCTACACCAACGACATCCTTCAAGTCAATGTCTTGGAGTTGGTGGCACTGTGTGCTCGTTAGTCCTTCTGATTGGTAGTGTTGGGGGTCTATGGATAGCATCAAAGAGGTGGTGGCTGCGATGACTTCATCCGTCCATCGGATTGGTTCGTACTACCCATTGTTGCGGTGTTGTTTCTGACACACCATTGAAGAGTAGGGAGGGTTAGACCAGGAGCTTCCCGGTGGCTGCGGTGGCGTTGATCTGGGGTTGTAGATGGCAATCCCGAAGTATGGAAGGTGGTCCTTGGGTGGCAGACTAGACGACTTCCCTCGACGACGTCGATGGGAGGAGATGGATCTTCGGCCAGGAAGGCTGACATGTCACATCGTTATGTGCCTCGTCACGAGCGGCAGGCTATTTCTTCGGTTCAAAAGGCCAAGATGGCAATGCTGCTCTCTTCTTGTGATGATAGAGGCCTCTCTTTTGTTCTTCCGACGAGCGTCTCGGCGTTTCAGATGGCTGGAGAGGCCAATAGTTTCGGTGTGTGCATGTACCGTCTAAGGACTCTGATGCTATTTTCCTTTTATCGGGGTTCTTTCTATGAAGTTTTCATAACAACTGTCGCCGCACGATGTCTAGAGTTTTGTAATTTCATTTTACATCAATGGAATGGCATGGTTACTCCAAATCCAAAAAGAAGAAAACACTGCTGGTGGTGTACGCCATTTGTGTTGTTCGGTTGTGGAAGAGCTAATTTGGCACGCTTGGCATAATGGCACTCTTATCTCGCTTCCTTACAAAAGGAAAACGCATCACCAACGCGCCGAGCACGCAAGGAACGCAAGCGCCCATTGTCGCGACGGGGTTTAAGACGCGGTACAGGACAGCGCGCTAGCTAGCTGTTGTATCTGCAGTGACGCCACCGGCGCCGCTTGGCTCCTCGCCTTATCTCGCCATCGAGCGCCGGCCTCTCGCCGTCGGTTACTTGCCTCGCGGGAAAGTTGGCAAACGAGCGGCGACCGGCGCAGGCAGCCCGCCGGGCGCTCCATCGATCGGCGAGAAGCTTTGTTCTCATGTGCAGTAAAGCACCAGCACATCCGGGAAGGTAACTGAAGCCGAAACGCTGGAGAGCTCACCGCTGGACCCAGGTGCATGCCCGTTGGCGGTTCATGTGACTTGGTGCTCGATCGGCCGAGGATGATCTCACGGCACGAGTCATGCTTTGGCCAGCCACCCCTTAACTGAAAGTTGGTGAGACAAATTGCATTTGACCGCACCTGCAGATGTGTGATGTGTCCAGACCACGTCACGCAGTGGTGCCAGTGCACTGCTGTCGCATGCGTGGCTTCCAGAGAGCAGCGGTGTGCAGCGGTTGTGCTTGCAGACTTGGACATGCGCGGCGCGGCCGGCCGCCCGCTTGGGTCGCATGTACAATTCAGATATCGGCTTCAGCAATGCAATGTTGACATGTTGTATCGCCTCGCCTCCTTCAGAAACTATGATTAACCGCTTTCAGAGCTTCAGAGATCAGAGTACCACTAAGATTTTTACCTACATTGACTTGAGTTTTTTTTAAACTGATTGTGTTTGAGTTGTTGGTTGTTGGAAGAGACGGTTATTTGGCCTATCTGCACAATGTCACGCCGTTCTCCTTCCTTACCAAAAAATAAAAATAAAACGCATCAGCAATACGCCGAGCACGCGACGCAAACGCCCTTGTCGCGACAGGGTTTAAGACTTGTACAGCGCGCTCTCTAGCTGTTGTATCTGCAGTGACGCCGGCGCGCCGTCGGTTACTTCCATTTTCTGGCAACCCAACCCGTGAGCGTTGGCAGACGAGCGGCGAGGCGACCGGAGCAGGCTCCACCGACAGGCGTGTAACTTCGTTCTTTTCTGCAGTAAAGCACCAGCACAGCATGGAAGTAACTGAAACCGAGACACTGGAGAGAGCCCTCCGCTGGAGCCCGTTCGTGTGACTGAAGTCCAAATGCATCAGGAACTGAAGTCCTCGGTCGATGACGATCTCGAGGCTTGAGTCATGCTCTTGCCTGCCATCTTCAAAATCTTCAAAGCTGAAAGGCAGCGCGACAAAATGCGTTTGACCACATCTGCAGGTGTGTCCAGGGCTCCAGGCCACATCTCCATGAAGATGTGTTTGCTTGCCTTCGTTCCTGACGTCGGGGGAGCGTTCGCAGATGAGCGGCCCGGGACGGCTCCATCGATCGGCGAGCATATCGTTGTTCTTGTGTGCTGTAATGCAATTAAGCACAGCAGTGAAGTAACTGAAACTCAAACACTGGAGAGGTCTCCGCCGTTCATGTGAATACGGCCTCTCTCTTCCCAGGCTGTAGCACCGGCAACCGAAGACCTCGGTTCGATCGGCCGATGGTGATCTCACGGCAGGAGTCATGGATGCTTTGGCTTGCTTGCCATCCTTAATAGCTGACAAAATGAGCTTGACCTCACCTGCAGGTGTGTCCAGGCCAGATGACGCAGTGTGCTAGCGTCCTACTGTCGCATGCGTGGCTTCCAGATAATAACAGCACTGCAGCAGTGCTTATTATGCACAGCAGCAGTTTTGCACGTACATTCATCGGCAGTGCAATAACGTTGGCTTCGTGCGTTGTCGTCGTCTCGACCTGATCGACAGAGACGATCGAACACCTGACGCAGAGACCACGTCGGCATGTGAAGCTTTGCATCGGCCGCAACCAGCAAGCCATCAACGGAAACGGAATAGGCATGCGACCATGCGCGTGCCTCCTAGATGTGGAGCTAGCGTGGCATGCCCGTGCCCCGTGGGCGACTCTTGAAACATCTGCAAAATTAAGTCTGATTCTTTCCGTATTCGCTAAGATATTTGCAAAAATCTCCACATAAGTACTCCATCAATCACAATTGTGAGCCGTCTAAGGATTTAAGGATTTGTATATCGGCTAGAGGTTCTTGAGTTTGGGCGACCACTAAACATTTTACCAACATTGTAAACTTGTAACGTTTTTCACTAGAGATTGATACTACTAGATATATTTTAAAATATATTTATATAATGTAGTATTTTATTTATATGAATCATCAACATAGTTTTACATAAATATTTCTACGACTATAAATATAAATTGGGAGTAAAGTTTGACCTCGAAGAATTTGTCAATGTACTAATTAAATGACCAGTGCCTTAGTACACTTAAAATCCATAGGCATAATGGTGCTAACCGGCATATTGTTGGAGCCGTTTTGGTCCATTTTTTTTTGAATGTTTGTGTATTTATACCGTATGGCGTATAATGCCGGGATAGGCGCCATTATCCTTTACCTTTGTTATTTGATTGACTAACTGGATCACGGATGGTCAAGATATTTTAGTATTTATGATGTTGTAAATTTATGTCTAAACTTATGTACATTTACATGGATTTACCTGATTTCACTATACAAACATAAATTAAACTACAAGAAAATTTAAAAACAAAATGTAAACTCATATAAAAAATTATAATAAAATAAAAAATTAGAGATATATCCATCGTGACATGAATGAGCTCATCTATGACCAAACATCACATTTGCTTTGGAGTAGTGTTTTTGGTCAAATGCGTCCACATCATAAACTCTAATACAGTGACCATGAGGACAACATGATTGAAATTCTTACAAATCTTATATAAACTTGTAGTTCTGGTAACGTTGACTCAATCACGATATTGATGTCCGTGAAGCAAACTGTCAATCTCCACGCGCAGTGGTGCCATCAGTTACATATATGTATACAGTCTATGGAACATTCAAAATTGTTCATTGAATATAAATTTTAGAACATCACTGTAGAGAACGGAGAACTAAGGTGAATGAACTGCAAGATGTAGAGGAAAAACGAATAAGATATGATACCTCGGTGTGCCAGATGTCCACATATATATATTTTTATGCAACATAGTGTCGGCCTTTGAGATACAATGGTGTGATTGGTTAGGGCCGATTTTTGAGCTCCCCGGGGAATTCCCCAAAATATTACATATGTGACATCAGTTTTAATCAAGTCCTACCTCTAGCTCATTATCAGACCACCTCCCAAAGTTTATACGACGTTCATCATATCATGACAATCACACAATTAAGCCATGTAGTGCTTGCACAAATAGGTCATACTAGTTGCATCTTCCATCACAACGTAACTGCTATGCGCAGCTTTGTTATCCGCAAGGTAGTTTATCGCTTGAATCGGTAAGGCCCGATTGTAGAGACTGGTACTAGGGATATCCTTATGCTGGTAGATCATCTTCATTTGACCATAGTCAATAGTTGACTATATATGGACTTGTTTAGAAACTCATCGTCCTTGAGGCACACCTAAATTTGAGAAAGCAGTGGGATAGTAGTGGTTGATATGTTAGTGCGGTGATATGGCTCCCTTGTGCAATGAGCCCATTATTTTTAAACATTCAGAAAAGAATTTTGTCGTCAGCATCGTTGAGAGGACAAGGGGTCACTAGCCGACGGTTAATCGTGGGGGTGAAAGGAGGAGTTGTCCGGGAGAAGATTGAACACGGTGGTTTACCCAGTTTCAGATCTCACACGGCGGCGAGACCCTATGTGTTGCTATAACTTACTATAAGGGTCATTGCCCCGTTACAGGTCGTAATGGGTATGGGTAGTCATGAGATTGGCGTGAGGAGATGTTCTTTTCTTTTGTAGCATGATTGGCTGCATCGGTGGTTCGTTCAAGATATATTAGTATTTATGATGTTGTAAAGTTATGTCTAAACCTATGTAGGTGTATCATGATTACCTGGATCATAATGACAATTATATTTTAGTTATCAAAATACTAAAAAGAAATACAAACTCAGAAATATTCAAACACAACGTGTAGCTCCATTATCGTGTAACACACCAAGATTAAAATTATCACCAATCTTCTAAGCTCTTTTACGATGTAATACAACAAAAACACAAAATTGATCGCCGTGAAGGAAATTTCCATAAGCTAGGGCCTTCCCCTTTCGTAAAAGGAATAAACAGTGAAAGTGCCAATTAGGGGAGCAATGGTGCTAACAGTCTAACAGTCCCAAAGTTAATGTTACTTTAAGTCTGTGTTGGGCCTAATGGAAAAAAAATCAACAATATGCAAAATCAGTGAGAGTAAAAACATCTAGAAGTAAACACAAATAAGTAAACAATCTATGCTACTTCCAGTTTGTTGTTGGGCCTCAGTCTCGGGCTAGCAAGGGTTTCCTAGGTTCGACATTCTTCCTATCGAATTTGCGATATATGCTATAAGAGACAAATCTAAGTTTCTTTTTTAAAAATTATAAATTTTAAAGAGTTGTACTTCCAGTGTGAACTTTTTGGAGTGCTTGGAACTAAAACAGAGTTTTGAAGAAGAGCAAATTATGTCAAAACACAACTTTTGGGGCAATTTTAATGCAACATTAAAAATTTATGGTTTCAGACACTAACAACATTGACTCAAGGTGCAAGTAGTAATTAAGAAACACATGTCACTGGGAACAACTCAGCTCATTTTTGGCCTGAGAACTTTGTTTCTGCTCATCCTGAGCCAAGCAAGGTCACTTTATTAAATTGATTATTTACTAAAATTTGGCTAACACTGCAAAGATAGTCCAATTTTTTAAAGGGCATGGAAAATGATATCAGAATTTCCTATAGTACCCATGGACGGTAGATTGAATTTTTTCTTTTTTCTTTAGTTTTCAAATAAATTATCCAAAATTTGGACACTAAATTCAATTTCAGAAAAATAAACGAGCCGGTTCAATTTGTCGGTTGGAGGCTAACGAACGACTCAAGCCAAAAAAAAATTAGTTGATCCACTCATTTTGTCAATGACGTATCACGCATGAGCCCCATCTCTCGGTTTTCATGTAAATAGACTAATTGACTCGACTAAGTTATTTTTATGTTACTACAAACTCTAGGAATTTGAGCTATGAGTTAAACTCCGTAATTGTGGTTTTGTATTACACCATCCAAAAAATTGCATCATGCATTTCGTGCTACAATGTCTATTTGAAAGATAAATGCATTACCCATCTTGTCTACAACCTTTTGTGTTAGGTGAAATTATAGGTGCATCCAACTTAATACATATAGTCTTAGACTTTTGGAGCCCAGAGGTAGCAGCTTGAAGACCAGTCTAGCACAATCGAAAAGAAAAATGTAGCTCGCTTTGTTAGCCTGCGGCTGTCCGCGTACATCGATCTGTTTTTTGAAGACCGAATGTTCTTCTTTTGGAGTCCAGTTCACACTTTCGCTTCGGCTTATTAACCAGGGCGTTCATGTAACTAATTGTACGATTAAACACTGCCGGTGTATAACGCGCGCAGCTCCCCGCCTCATCTCGCTTTGACCGCTGCAGGTGTGTCCAATCCAAGCCGTATGACGCAGTTTGCCACCGTCCTACTATCGCATCCGTGGCTTCGAGAAAGCACAACTGCTGCAGCACGGCTGGCCATTTTGTTGCATGTAGATTCAGATATCGGCTCATCAGCAGCGAAATGCTGCATCGGGTCTTTACTCTCTTCGTAGGAGTACCATTGGCTTCAGTTCAGAGCATCAGAAGGTTGCGGTGTCGCCGTCTCAACCTGATCGACAGAGACGAACACGTGACGCAGAGACCACGTACGTCGACTGGTGACGCGAGCTGGAGCATGAATTAGGCCGCCGACGGGCTCGCAGGCCGTGATCTGAAGCTGAAAACTCTACTCTCGAAAAACAAAACTGAAACTTCTCTGGACTGTGGCACTGTGCGGTAGCAGGAACTTGAACGGTCTCGCTTCGGCACGCGCCGGGCTCGCGAACGTTGGGTTAGGTGCAAACCGCGCGGCTAGTAGATGTGGGTGCTACCGTTGCGTGCCGTGGGCGACGCTTGAAACATCAGCAAAAAAGTCTGCAAACTACTAAGTGTGATTTACTTTTTTGCATGTCCTGAGACATCTGCAAAAACCACTACATATTGTACACCATACAATCACAATTGCTGGCCGTTTAATGATTTTAGGATTCGTATCATCTAAGCGTTCTTGATCGTTCTCGAGTTTTGCGACCTCTAAACATTTTACATACGTTGTTTACATGAGAATGATCATACCACCAGATATTTATAAGATGTACTCCCTCCGTTCCAAATTAATTGACTTCATTTGCCCACATGTGTATGTATCTAGACATGTTACAAGTATAGATACATCCACATTCAGACAAATGGAAGTCAATTAATTTGGAACGGGGGGAGTATGTTATAACAAGGTAGGATTTTCCTTTTCTGAATCAACATGATTTTCTATAAACATTTCCATGATTATAATTTTATATAAATTCAGCGGAAAAGTTTCACCTCGAAGACTATGTCAATGTCCTAAACGGGACTGCCTTGGAGTAGAAATTAAGTATGTTACACCCTTAAAATCCATAGGCATAATGGTGCTAACACGCATGTTCGGCCGTTTGGGTACTAGTTTTCTTGTTTTTGTATTTATACCACAAATACGGAGATTGGCGCAACGAGATGTTCTTTTCTTTTGTACGACGACTGACTGCATCGGTGTGGTTTTCAAGATATTTTAGTATTTATGATGTTGTAAAGTTATGTCTAAATTTGTGTTGATGTATGAAGACCTACTCACAACTTCCTTTCAGTTAGCCAAAATACACAAAAGATAAGAAGATGAGTTAGTCAAGTGCAATATTTCGTATATACGTGAAAATAGCTGTTAGTATGGGTGAAGGAGCGATTACTCATATTAGGTTAGATGCTAGTATGCCACTATTAATTCGTAGGAGAAGATTGAATCAATTAGTCAACAAAAGAAGTTGTTGGTACCTTGTTGAATCGAAATAAAAATAACAATTTTTGATGATTTTGTAGACATCCAACTGTTTTCGAATTGGTTCATTTAAACATTCAATACACCCCAATGCGAAAAAGTATTGGATCCTAAAATTCCTATTTTAGAAAGTTTTGCGCCATAGGGCACTATTTACCCAATATATCGAATTTTTCTTCATCTTACTGTTTTATCAGATCCTATTAGAAAACACATGACAATCCGAAAGCTAAGCTCGCTAGCTGTTGTATGTGCAGACTGCAGTATTGACGCCACCGCCTCGTTTGTCAGAGCAACGCAGGCGCTTGGAATGGCTCGCCGCCGAATCCTCTCCTCCCATAGTCCCATCCGACGGCCACCTCTCGCCGTCCGTTACCTCCGTTTCCTGGCACACGCGAGCGTTGGCAGACCAGCGGCGACGAGAGCAGGCTCAAACTCGAGACACTGGAGAACCCTCCGTGTGACGGCATCTCTATCCCCAGGTTGCAAATGAACCAGGAACTGAAGTTCTCGTCGACGATTATCATATCGATCTCGCGGCGTGAGTCGTGCTCTCGCTTGCCATCTTCAATACCGACCGGAGCGACAAAAAATGCGTTTGACCACATATGCAGATGTGTCCAGTTCAGGCCACATCACGCACTGTGACAATAATGTCCATGCCACATCTACAGATGCGTTTGCTTACCTCCGTTCCTGACGAAGGGGGAGCGTTCGCAGATGAGCAGCCGGGGCCGGCTCCATCGATCGGGGTCGCCGAGCATGTTGTTGTTCTTTTGTGCTGAAAAGCAAAGCACAGCAGTGAAGTAACTGAAACTCAAACATTGGAGAGGTCTCCGCCGTTCATGTGAATACGGCCTCTCTATTCCCAAGCTGTAGCACCGGCAACCGAAGACCTCGGTTCGATCGGCCGACAGTGATCTCACGGCACGAGTCATGCATGCTTTGGCTGCTTGCCATCCTTAATAACTGAAAGACAGTGCGACAAAATGAGTTTGACCTCATCCGCAGATGTGTCCAGGCCAAGATGACGCAGCGTGCCAGCGTTAGACTGTCGCATGCGTGGCTTCCAGATAATAACAGCACTGCAGCAGTGCTTAACTGCTTATTATTATGCGCAGCAGCAGTTTTGCACGTTTATTCATCGGCAGTGCAATAACGTTGGCTTCGTGCGGTGTCGTCGTCTCCACCTGATCGACGGAGACGAACACCTGACGCAGACCACGTCGACAGGTGACGCTTTGCATCGGCATCAAGCCATCAACGGAAACGGAAGAGGCGTGTGTGCCCGGCGTCACGGTGACTTCATCGGGCCTTTTTCTCTTCCAGTTGAGATTCGTGAGCCGGAGCATGAATTAGTCCGCCGACGGGCTCGTAGATCGGAGACTGGAAACTCTCTCTGGCGCGTGAACGTTGGGTGCAACCATGCGCGTGCCTCCTAGATGTGGAGCTAGCGTGGCATGCCCGTGCATGCCCAGTGGGCGACTCTTGAAACATCTGCAAACTTAAGTCTGATTTTTTTTGTATGTGCAGAGATATTTGCAAAAATCTCCACATATGTACTCCAATCACAATTGTGGGCCATCTAAGGATTTAAGGATTTGTATCGACTACAGGTTCTTGAGTTTGAGCAACCACTAAACTTTTTACCGACAATGTAAAACTTGTAACGTTGTTTACATGACATTAATAGTGCTAGACATATTATGAAATACATGAATCAACAACATAGTTTTGCATCAATATTTCCACGACTATATTTTAGTATAATTGGGAGTAAAAGTTCCACCTCAAAGAATTTGTCAATGTACTAAACTACCAGTGCCTTAGAATACTTAAAATCCATAGGCATAATGGTGCTAACCGGCATGTTGTTGGCGCCGTTTGGGTCCAAAATTTTTTCCTCCTTGTTTGTGTATTTATAGCGTATGCCATATACTGCCGAGATAGGCGCGACTAAAATTTTCATTTAGCTCTGTTATTTGATTGACTAACTGCATCACGGATGCTCAAGATATTTTAGTATTTATGATGTTGTAAATTTATGTCTAAACTTATGTACATTTACATGGATTTACTCGATCTCACTATTATATTTCAATTAGAAAAAATTATACAAAAATAAATTAAACTCCAAAACAAATTTAAAACAAAATGTAAACTTATATATAAAATTATAATAATAAAAAATTAGAGGTATATCCATCGTGACATGAACCGAACTCATCTATGACCAAACCTCACGTTTGCATTGGAGTAGTGTTCTTGATCAAATGTGTGCACATCATAAACTCTAATACAGTGACCATGAGGACAACATGATTGAAATTCTTAAAAATCTTATATAAACATGATTGCTAATTACCTCCGTTCATGACGACGAGGGAGCCACTAGTATAGATCGGGCAAACGCACACGGTCGACTTTGGCAATCGCAAACGGTTATAGCGCCCGTCGCTATCCATGGGTGGGCGATGTCGCTACAGATCGCAAACGGAAATAAAAACCGTGTGCGTTGGTTCACCCAAGGCAGACGCTTTTATTCTGCTAAACGTGTGTGATAGCTAAGAAGATCGCACACGGGTTCTGCTTCACAGTCGTTTGTATTTACTTATAACCGCATACATCTTGGTAGGGATATTCGTGTGTGTTAAAGAAATGATCACACACGTTTATCGTACTGTTACTCGTTTGTGTTAAGGAGCCATCACAAACGCTTTGAATATCTGAACCATGCAAGTAGGCATTGTACCAGCTGTAACACATGGAAAAATCAAAAACAAGAATCATCTAGTAGCAAAAAATCCTTGTTTCATTCATTTCATATTCATACATTGCGATAAAAGTATGAATTCCTATCTATACAAATGGGAAAGCTACACAAAAGAAAGAACTTTTCTTGGTTACGTCTTTATCTCCGGCCGTGACGAAAGCTAGGTTCAGAGGATTTGGAAACTCTCACTAATCCCAAATCTTCGCAACCTTTCCATCTCTGTAGTCATTTTTTCACAGAATATGAAAGCTAGGGTCAGAGGATGCATAAATCGATTTACACATACGAGGATGCATAAATCGATGTACACATACGCCGATGACCAAAATCTTTTTGGATTTTGGGGAGCCAGACTTTGCCTTCGACGGGTAAGTGGTCACTGAAACAGAAATGGAGAAAATGACTTATGTTAGCTCAGTGTACATATAATATGAATGACATGTGACATAAGGGACGAATAACACAGAAATACAAACTTACAAATCCATTGCATGATTGTTGTTCTGACAATCGATGCAAGACACCCTTTACTGTGAATAACAAGAGTCAAAAGGTCAGCCACAAACACATCAATGCAAGATGAACACAAAAAGCAAAAACAAGTTTAAATGAGTGTTCACTTACCACCATCAAGGCAAAGATAGTCGATAAAATCGGCCATCCGTTGTTGCATATATGTTGTGTGTGAAATAATCCTTGCTGCATGATGTGTTCAAAATATCCATCAATGGAAGGAGGTGAAAACATAAAAAGGACATTAAAACTGAACTGGTTAGTGTCACTTACCAGCCACTACGGATTGGCCAAGACAGGGAAATAAACCCTCTCTTCATTTTCTTGTACAGTGCCACCAAAATAAGATCCCTATTAAACAAGTATAAAATAAAATGTGTTCTATCAAATCCCTTCTGATAAAAACATTCATAGTGACAAGATAAAACATAAAAGAGGTTGATATTCTAACAGATCCCTATTCTAACAGATAACATACCAAGATCTAACAAACTAGCTATTCTAACAGATCCGGCCTTACTAGTGCATAAACAATATATTCAAACAGATCCGGCATATTAAACATGAGGATGGCCTTGCTAAACGAGCGCTAACCTTCGAGATGTGGACGGGAAGACGACCCCCTCGCCATTGGGGGGGGGGGGGGGGGGTTAGCGGCCTAGGACAGGCCTCCCGCGAGGACATCGTCCGGTCGGTCGGCGGGGTAGGGACGCGGTGGAGGCCAAATGCGGCGGGGTAAGGGCTGGGAGGGCGTGTGTGCGACTGTAGAGGAGAGGAGGCGGCTGGGAGAGGGGAGAGTGGAGCCTGTGTGTACGGGTCAAGCGCGTATGGTCCTTATTTATATGGAAGGGTAGGGCCCAGCAGGTATCGCACATGATTTCATCCGCAGAAACCGTGGGCGCATCCAGCCGTGTAGCAATTGTTATCGCACACGGTTCTGCACAGGAAAAATCGTGTGCGATCAATTTGTGGTTAAAAGCAATCTTCGCACACGTTTGTTATGGGAATAAACCGTGTGCGATTATGTTGTGGTTTAACAACATTGAAGATAACTTGGAGAAGTGCCAAATTTTGCCGCTGGAAAGGAGTACTAGACAAAATGGAACCTGGTTAATAATATTTGGATAATATTAGTTGGTAACGGAAGGGCTCCATTAATTCAAACGCATGGTTGCCCTTCGTGCTACAAAAAGATTGGACATCCCAATCGCACATTACATATATATAACACATAAGAACCACCTAATACCTATCTAAACATATTCATCATCGTCGTCAGAGAGGAGGACGACGTCTTCGTCGCAGGTGGGGCCCTTGCCGTTGCTTGAGGCCTCTGCATCGTCGCCGGCGAGGCCCTTGACGTTGCTTGAGGCATCTGCATCATCGCGGAGCGAGTTGGCGGAGCCTGATGCTCCGACAACGTCGGCTAGCGGGTTGCCGGACTGACCGGCTTTCCACTTGGCCAAACGCCTTCCCGCGGCGCCCATCCAAAGCCGCGTATGCTTCTTGACCTCTTGCCTAGCGCGCAACAGCGCACACACCTGGAACTTTTGAAGAGTGTCGAAAGACTCCTCGACGACGCAATGCACCAATGCTTCCTCACGGCTCGCCGACGCGATGTACATCTCCACCAACTTATGCTCCTCAAGTTCCTCTGGGGTGGCCAGAGGCTCATCCGACGACGAACCCGAGTAGCTTTCTTCGGGCGCCTCAGTCAGCGTGTGATCGATTGAGCCCGCTGTGGACAACATCTCTTCCGATTCCCACGGCACGAGGTTGGTTGAGCTACCCCGAGCCACGGCCGCTGAGGGTAGAACCTCCTCCAACTCCGACGGCGCGAGGTCCACGAAGGTACCCCGTCCCGATCTCCCATCGCTTCCGTGCTATGTGGCATTGTACAAATTCTAAATAAACAAATGGCCATGACCGTCAAAGCAATTTATACTCAAGCAAAAGGCGGGAACACCATGGTATTTCATATTTAGCGAGATTTCAGAAAAATGCGGGAAGACGAAATATTAGACAAACGATAACATCAAACCAATCGTATGCAATAGAACAATGTATCGCACACGATTTACTTCGCAAAATCCTGTGCGGTAGTTCAGCAGAATTTCATACGGACAAACGTCGTAAAATCGTGTGCGAAGCAATTTATACTCAAGCAAAAGGCGGGAACATCATGGTATTCCATACTTAGAGAGATTTCAGAAAAATGCGGGAAGACGAAATATTAGAAAAACGATAACATCAAACCAATCATAAGCAATAGAACAATGTATCGCACACGATTTACTTCGCAAAATCCTGTGCGATAGTTCAACAGAATTTCATAGGGACAAATGTCGGAAAATCGTGTGCGATCTGCGACAGAGTGCGCACGCGTCACTTCGCAAAGTCCGTGTGTGATAGAGCGGGCACGCATTATAAATTGTAGCCATATGCGAATATTTGTGCCGGGGACGCCCTTCGGATCGTCGCAAACGGTTAAGCGATAGGTGATAACGCACACGGACATCTGCATCCGTTTGCGATCGCGGGTCTTAAATTGCCCGATTTGTACTAGTGAGCGATGCGGCCCGGGCCAGCTCCATCGATTGGTGTCGGCGAGCATATCGTTGTTCTTTTGTGCTGTAAAGCAATTATGCACAGCAGATAAGGGCGTGTTTGGTTACCTGGGAGGAGGCCGGCCAGGCCCGCTGGAGCCAAAATTGGCCATTTGGTGGGTTGGGCTGAGGTTGTGTTGTTGGCCAGCACGAACCTCAAAGCAGCACTCAGCCAGGCCCTGGAGGAACGGCCGATTCGGCCGTTTCCGCGTGGCCAGGCCCTGGCGAGCTCCGCGTGCCGCAGTCTCGCACGCGTTGGGAAGCGCGGGAGACGAGACGGTTCGGGGATAACTCCCAGCGACCAGTCCCCTCACCGCCCACTCCGCCACTCTCTTCCTTCTCCTCACCGCTTCCATGGCCGCCGCTCCTCCTCCCCCTCCCCGCCGCAGCGAGCAATCGGGCCCGACCGCCGCCTCCCCACACTCAAGGTGGGTGGAGGTGCTCGTGGGGCAGGCCCCGGCCGATTGGGAACGGATGCTTAAGGCTCCTTCTCCGGTCTGCCGTGGCCGTCGAAATGCTCCGGTGCCCGCATCGGGTACTGCGACGGCTCCATCGGCGGCCGTGGCCTTGCCGACGGCACAATCGGTGACTGTGGCCGGGCCATCGGCAGCCGTGGCCTCCTCCTCGAAGCCTCCGCGCCCTCCTTCCACATCGGCGGCGGCTCGAGCATCGGCGGCACGCCCTTCTTCCTCAACGGCGGCGCCGCGAGCGACGCCCTCTCTGGACACGGTAAGATCTTTCCCCTCTCCTATCGTGTTCATCGGACTGCACATTGCGTGCCGATTTAGATTCCGGTTAGGGTTTGTGCACAATTGGGGTTTTTCCTCACATGTGCCTTCCTATTTCGATTGATCGTTGTGTAGGATGTATATGCATGTCCTCTTGCTTCTAGATCTGTTAGGGTTCGTAGTAATGTAGGATTCGGCTAGATCTGTGTAACTGCCTAGTGTAGATTCATCGTCTACGTAGGACTTTGCCATTGTTGGCAATGTTGCCAAGCTCACTGTGTCAATTCTACATGCCAGTGTGTGCCGTTATGGAAACCCCAGTGAGACATTGCCATTGTTGGCAATGTTTCCATGTGTACTTACATCCTGGGACTTGACAATGTAGGAAAGTTGGCATGATTTTGTCCATGTCTATCTGCCATTGTCCATGCCATTGCTTGCATGTCCTCTTGCATCTGAACTGACGCCTCTAATGCTTACAAGGTACCCAAGACTGAATGGGATGGCCATGGCAACATGCCACCTGGCTTGGAGGGGGTGCTTCCTCGCAACCGCTGGCTGCTCAGGGATGAACTGCGTAACAGGCAGGAGGAGATGATCAAGCTTGGCAACCGCACCAAAGGCCGACAGCCCACCGTTGGTCACTTCCCCAGGACGCTGCCGGTGGTGCCATTTCGCTTCTATGCCCAGCTTGACAGTGAAGATCTCCACATGCTTGTCCTGCCGAGGAAGATGCAGCCAGTGATGAGGGAGTGGTTCTAGGTACCACTCCCTCGTTGCGTGCCGATCACTGCTTGCGACTTCTGCGACGAGTGGGTGCAGGTGATGATGCACGGCGAGGAGATGGTGCTGGGCCGCAACTGGCCGGAGGTGGTGCGGAAGTACTCCCTGGAGGTGGCTGACTCCATCGTCTTCAAGCTCACTGGATGGGGCTTCAAGCTGACCATCTTCAAGAGCGCCACTTCGACCGCCAGGGACTACGGCAGCCCTTACCACAGCTCACTAGTACAGAACGACACATCGGATACCCCTCTATGGTAACGGCAGGAGTTAGGCGATGGTAAATCGCGACATCCCCCGCGTGCCCGCACTAGGCCGTAAAGCAGGCCCACAACATCGGCAACGGGTGAATAGTGGAATATATGTTGGCAACGGAGGTTAGTTTACCTCCGTTACCGATGTGTGCTCCTCGCACACGGACAGTTTCGTAATCTCCGTTGCGATTAGAAGCAGCCCGACAGCCGGCCTATAAGAACCTACTATGCCCTTCACTCTCACTCTCACTCACTTCCAACCCTAGCCGCCGCACAGTCTCCTCTCTCTCCACTCTCTCGCATGGCTTCCACCGTCGGCGCTGGTAGATCCGGCCATCGCGGCCGTGGCCGCCCCACCCTCCGGGCCTTCAGGCAGCAGCAGCGTCAGCTGGTGTTGCGGGACGAGCTTGCGGAACAGGCCGCCGCCGATCCGTCCCCCGCGGGCCGGTCCCGCAGCCTTGGCGCTCGTCCGCACGGCGAAGGCTCCGGCCGCACCCGCTCATTTGGCCACCATTACCGCGAGATCCGCCAGGCGATGTACCCCGGCCGCCATCCGTCTTCCTCCTCGTCCTCCGACGAGGAGGAAGAGGAAGAGGAAGAGGAAGAGGAGGAGGATCGTGATCTGGAGATCGCTTGCCAACTCTTCCGCGCCGATTTCGAGCGCGAGGACGCCAAGCGTCGTCAGGGCGAGGCCGATCTGGAGGCGGCGGTCCTCCTCTCCGAGGCGTCGACCCAGGTCGAACGCGCCGAGGAGGCGGTCTACCAGTCTGACCTCCGGGCCGCCATATCCCTCTCTTTGGTCCACGGTGAGGGCAAGGCGCCGCCAGGGGAGGCCGGCGCTAGCTCCGTCGCCGGTGGCGACGCTAAGCGAGCCCGCCTCGCCTAATGTAAGACCCCAGTTCAGTAGGATAGCTGTTTTCTAGTTGTAAGTAGCTAATTGTTTATCCATAGATTTGCTCTGTTTTTAGTAGGCATTGTTTACACATAGATTTTAGCTGTTTTCTAATTGTAAGTAGCTAATTGTTTATCCATAGATTTGCTCTGTTTTTAGTAGGCATTGTTTACACATAGATTTTAGCTGTTTTCTAGTTGTAAGTAGCTAATTGTTTATCCATAGATTTGCTCTGTTTTTAGTAGGCATTGTTTACACATAGATTTTAGCTGTTTTCTAGTTGTAAGTAGCTAATTGTTTATCCATAGATTTGCTCTGTTTTTAGTAGGCATTGTTTACATATAGATTTTAGCTGTTTTCTAGTTGTAAGTAGCTAATTGTTTATCCATGGATATGCTCTGTTTTTAGTAGGCATTGTTTACACATAGATTTTAGCTGTTTTCTAGTTGTAAGTAGCTAATTGTTTATCCATAGATATGCTCTGTTTTTAGTAGGCATTTGCTCTGATTTTAGCTTTGTTTCTGTTATGCCGATGATTAAAATTAGGTGACACCATGTGATCCGGGGGTGGCGCTAGTGATCCTTGTGATATGCACAAATACACATCGATCTTGTGCATCCTACTTGGCTCGCTTGCTCCATCCCTGGAATTTGTGTGTCCAATCTACCTGTATATGAGGCATTGTTTAGGCTATGTTCTAGTTGTAATTAGTTCTATATTTTCTGTAATGCCGATGAAGAAGCATATGTCTTGTATATAGAGATGAAGGAGCTTACATTTTGATTTTTTTTCATCTCCTTTAGGGCGAGGAGGAAACCTGGAGACTATGTGGCGGCCGTGAAGACGTAGGAGCGGGGCTCCGTCCACACGGTCCACTGAAGCCGGCGCCTCTAGGAGCAAGACTTTTGTGCAGTACTAAATAGGTAGAAGAAGACCACGCAATGAAGCTGGGCGAAGAGGAAGGTGAAGAACCGGCGGCCGTCAAGTAGGAACCACAGGGCTCCGTCGACGGTGCAGCAGGCGTCACCGGCTTTTTTTTTGTTTCCTTTAGCCCTCATTTCAAACGGTCAAAAACTAATCTCCGTATCTGATGTAAAGACTAAAGGCAATAGTTATATATTATGCCCGTTGCCAAACTTATTGCAAACGATAAAAATCTCCGTTGCCATTGTGAGGCTTCACATCAGTGACAGAGGCGGGGACACGGACCCTTTCTCCGTTGCCGAAGGGGTTTTTGGCCCTTTTCCGATGTGTCGTTCTGTACTAGTGGCTAGGACCAGCGTGGTAAGCTTCTGATCATGCATTTTGCGTAGGAACACAGGGGCATGGCATGCCCCTGTTTAGATGTTGATGCAGGGCTTATATGTGCCCAAAACTTGTGATGATCCATTTTGGTGAGGGGCATGTGTTGCCCCTCTTAGTTTGTTGATCTAGGGGCATGGGATGCCCCTGTTTAGATAATGATCCAGGGCTTATATATGCCCATGAACATGTTATGACCATGGTTACTTGATGTAGATACCTAGATGCTACAGAACTGCTACTTACTAAGCTTTGAATGTTTCTCTGATATGTGTGCTATGTCTGAATGTTGCTATGAATGTGTGTTAGCAGTTACCGTTTAGGGTGGTAAGATCACCTTTTTCATATGTGGTGACCATAACCACCTAGAGAAGTCCCCCATCCTCCACCCACCACCGACCAAGCCACCTACGGCCATGGCCATGGGCACCACGGTCTCCGACGAGATCCGGGCAAATTCCGGCGAAGTTCCGGCGGCCAGATCTAGATCTGGCCGCCTTTTTTTTTGAAATTCAAAAAAACTTTTGTGGCGCATGGTAGTGGGGTGCGCCACAGAAATATTTCTGTGGCGCATGCACTTGGGGGTGCGCCACAAAATCTTGCACTTTTCTGTGGCGCATGGGCCGTGCGCCACATAAATAATATTTTTGTGGCGAGGATTTAGTGGCGCACCCACCATGCGCCACAGAAAGGCTTTTTGGTGCGCCACTAAAAGGTCTTTTCCTACTAGTGACTAGTTGGCCCAGGGCGCCTTGTTTTGTCTGCTGCTTGGATAAAATCTATAATAGAATAAAGTTTCTCTATAGAATGTCTTAGTATCCAAAATTTGCTCTACCCGAGTGGTTTGAACGTGGTGTGTCTATAGAAAGCATATTTTTCATAAACTAGTAGCTCCTCATAAAAGCTTCGTTGTCTGAACAGAACCGCATTTTTTTCCTCCCCGTTCAGACACCAAGAACTGCAAATTCTGAGGAGATATGCAACAATAGAGAGACAAAGGAGAAAAAGAACATTATGACATATGGGGCATTTAAATAACACAAAATGTGATATATTAAAATTTTATCTTTTATAAGACAAACTGCATATGTTGCATAAAGTGAAAAACAAAATAACAAAATTTTTGGAAAAATAAAATTGAAACAATATGTGGACTCAAACTCACGACCTAAGCAGAGAAAGCATAGCACACCTTGTTCAAACCATTAGGGTAGAGCAAATTTTGTGTACTAATACAATCCATAAAGAAACTATTCTATTTTGGATTTTTCTCCAAGGAGCAAAAAAAAAGCACGGTGCCCGGGCAAGGCGCCCCGAGCTAGGACGCCGTGCTATCGACATGCGGGCCCGTCCAGCCTGACGTGGCAGGGTTCACGACGCCTTTTACCGGGGCGTCATGTAATAGAGCATGGCGCTCCAGAACGGGCGCAATGAAAATGAAGGGGATCGTAGGTAGAAAAAAAATTCCTAACAATGATAACCTTAAACTAGCCAGAATCTATAACTATGCAGATATACGATATACGGAGGAAGACGATATACATACCCTTGTAGACCGAAAAGCGGGGATTACGCTCCCGCACAAGCGTTGGCGATGAAGCCGACGTAGCCGACCTCGAGGTCGTGAAGATGGACGCCTCCGAGCAGCCCAAGCGTGATGCCTCACAGGGGGTCACAAGCGTACGGTGAAGAAGACAAACTCCGAGCTCCGATCCTGCCGAGCAGCGGAAGTAGAAGACTTGGACCGAAGACCAGCAGCACGGCGGTGTGCGTATGGTGGAGAAAACCTCAACCCAAGCGCTACCCCATTTGCGGAGTCACGCTCAAGGTGAGAGAGAGAGAGAGAGAGAGAGAGGAATTTCTGGTGAATTTCTAAGGCATGGGGGCACCTATATTTATAGGTGGAGGAGGACTGCCACCCTCCGTGGCTAGGCGGTGTGGGACTAATGCCCACACCAGCCACGCCTAAAACAGGTGCGCCGGCCCTAGGCGGGCCCCATTTGGCCCACCTAGGGCAGCCCCTCCCAATCCGCACCAAGAGGGGAAAGTTCCCCCTTATGGGCCTCCTTCCCATGGGAAGGACCATTTAGAGTTGGGGATGTCTAAAAATTCGAAAATAAATAAATAAAAATATATTTAACTATTAATTACACTAATTAATATTAAATACATATTATCTAATTTATTCCGGCTCCGAAAACTATTTCGTTGCTCTACGATCTTCATTTGATGCTCCCGAAACACTTCCGATGATCTTCTCTCTATTTTCTTTTCTGCGTCCAATCTAAATAAACGTCACTCTCCTTAAGCTTGTTACCCTGCGGTTCAAGAATACTCCAGACATGATCGAGACCCGTTCTCGGATCAATGACTAACAGCGGGGCCGTGGATACTCATATCAGCCCCTGTGCATCACGAATAACTTTGTCGTTCGAACCTTAGACGTTAAGTCTTAAACCTTTTGCCAGACAATACTTAGCGTTTGTCCAAGACTCGATCTCCGGCATCATGATACCGAGCTTGATCTCGTTACTTGACAATACTATCTTTACTCGTCTGTGATATTACATCCCCGTGACCTAGTCACATGCTTGCAAGCTCATTGATGTATCTCATCGAGTGGGTCCAGAGTATCTACCCTGCTATGTGGATTGGAAAATCCCGCTCTTGATCCCTCGCCTCAACATATTTCCTTCCGATACCCGAGAGGGACACCTTTATTGTCACACTATGTAAGATATGACGTTTGATGCAATCAAAGTATCTTTCAGAAATAGCAATTAAAGTTGATCTCACGGTCGAAGGCGTAATGACCATGTCCTACAAATATTGGGTGTGTCCATCACATCATTATCCCAATGATATGACTCCATTTCCAACTGACATAAATGTCACATGATCGGGAAACCTCGATCATCAATCGCACACCAGACTAGTTAAATAGAGGCTACTAGGGACCTGGTTGTTTACATACCACACGTGTATTAATTATTCCGCTTAATACAGTTATAGCATGGTATAAAACATATTATGAACAATCGAGATATGACCAATAAAATATCTTTATTAATTGCCTCTAGGGCATATCTCTTTCAGTCTCCCACTTGCACTAGAGTACAATTTAATGTAGTTTACAACTTGGTAAAAGCTTAACACCTATAGCAACTTGGTGCATGCTTGTCTCGTGGAAGAGGAATACAGTCAACAGTTCTCACACATTGAGATCTGTATGTGCTTTGCAAAACTTCTATGTCACCTAGTTTGACATCATCCCGTATCTTACGATAACGGTGAAATATATGTTTGTCGATGGAGTGAGACTCGAAACTTCGCGTAGCATGGGCTTAAAAGTCTAATAGATCTATTAAGGGAAACCACGCATGCTTGGGAAACCGCTCAGTCCAATCATACTTGCTACTTCTGAAGTAGCCATATATTCCTATACCTATGTAGTTTATGCGACAGTGCATTCATATGCAACTTCGCAAGCTAACCATGTCTTTCTTCAAAATAAAGGACTTCTCCTGTATGGATTCTAGTCGTATGGGTCAGTGTCATAACTTGCATCATCGTAACCCTTTTACGGCAAGTTTCTTTTCACTCTCACTCTATACCAAAAAACATATCTTCAGTTCTCTTTAGACACTGAAGGATATACTTAACGTTTGTTCATTGATCCATCCAGGGATCACTCTAGAACCCTTTCTTCAACCAAGAACTGGGTCACACCAAGTCGAGATTTCAGCATGATAGAATCTATGGCTAAGGCATAGAGGATGTTGGACACCCTTTTCTTTCATTAGCTATCTCTGAAACGCCAAGATAAACTTAATATTTTAACCTAGTCATACAAGTAAGAACCTTTTCTTCGCTTGTTCTATTCTGAAACACTTCAGAATCTTAACCTAGGAAAATATTCCGACCTGATGTTATTAAGCCCCTTTTGATCTATACAAATTATAGACCTGATGCCTAATACTCCTAACTTCATTCATAGAAAATTTCACTTAAATAATCATTTATACTTTACTAGAGGATCTGTATCATTCTCAATATGTCATTACATATAAAATCAGAATGACACCTAGCTCCCACTCAAATACGCCTTCCGCATATAAGACCAGGGAATTTCTTTTAGCTCCCACTCAAATATGCCATTCACATATAAGATCAAGAAAAGCTACTTAGCTCCCACTCACTTCTTTGTAAATGCAGGTTTCTTCAACTCTTTTGGACGATTCCAAAATCCTTTGATTACATTATCAAATTGAAGATTCTAGCTCCGATATGCTTGTTTCAGCCCATGAATGGATAGCTGAAATTTGCATACAAGTTTAGCATCCTTAGGATCAACAAAACCTACTTGTTGTACTGATTACAACTCTTCCTTAATGTTGCCATTAGGCAACACAGTTTCTTTATCCATCTATCAATTTCTCAATTTGAAATTGTAGTAATTGCTAAAACAATCCTAAATAGAGTTAGGTATCGCCACCTGAGACAAAATCTCATCGTTGTCAATTCTTGAATTTGTTGAAACTGTTTTTGCGACAAATCGATTCTTATTAGTGTCTATTTTCTCATAAAATTCCATATTCTTTCAACGGCCTGGATGCCATCAAGAAGATCTTCCCAAGTCGTTACATGGTAATCGTACATGGATTTTATCTTGGATCATTTATGGCTCATAGCCATTTCTCGGACTTAGGTCCACCATCGCTTCTTCGTAGTTCATAGGTTTGTCATGTTCCATTAACATGACGTTCATAACAAGATTATCGTACCACACTATGCGGAACACATTCTCGTACGCCTATGGTTTTAGTATGAGCTCAGAGCATCATGATCATTATCATCAGCTTCCTTCCTGTTGTGGAGGACGGTCCCGGACCCTTTTCCATTGCGCCACTCTGATGTCTAGAGAGAAAGTTCATCAACTTCGTCTTGCTCTACTTTCTTTCCCACTTATACCCTTGGACAAGAAACTATTTCTTCAGCAAGGTATATTCCAGCAACGATTTTGTCTCTATCGTGAGACATGTACCCAACTAATTCTTTAGGATCACTACAAAGATTTATTCATTTTTAGGTTTGATCACATCGAAACACTAAATTACTGAAACGACAATCTAGGCTAAAAGCCATGCCATCACTTATATGGTATTGTCTCCACGGATTTAGATGGTTCCCTAGTATCTAACGTGAATGTTTTGTTTCTACCATATAACTCCAATGATCACAATAATTGGATAAGAGATTTTATATACCACACACCATCCAATAAAGTGTGATTACGGCGTCCTAACACACCATAACATTGTGGTGTTTCATGCGGCGTAATTTGTGGAACCTTTTTCACAAGTCTTCTAATGATATGCCAAACTTATAACTCAAATCCTTGTCTCCTCGATCTGTATCGTAGGAATTTGATTTTCTCGTTAAGTTTATTTTTCTACTTCACTCCGAACTTGTTTGAATTTGATCGAACTTTCTAGACCAGCATTTCGTAAGTGGATATCCATATATCTACTCGGAACATTCGCGAAGTCTACGAAATAAATATTTCCACTACACGTTAAAATACTTCATTGATCCACATACATCCATATGCATGATTCTCAATAATTTATATGCCCGCTTTCCGAAAACGGTGTCTTAGTTATCTTGCAAGTGTTAAAAGATCAAAATCTAAGGACTCGGAGATCCATCTGAATGGAGCTTCTTCATTGACTATAACATTGACATGAGTGCCACAAGAATGTGGTGTCTTTATTAAGTTTGTATCCTTTGGCATTAATGTTATAAATGTGGGAGCTACTACCATCTAAATTCAGATCGGCATATGATCATTAAAGATTTCACTTCATAAATATAGGACAACGATTTTGTCACTAACATCTATGAACAATCGTCTCGCTAGAGGAGACACACTTACAACGATCATACTAACAAGTGATCACAAAAGAATTTATTCAAATGGTAGATGCAGAGGGAGAGTGTCTATGGCCATCACAACATATTGCCTGCCATCATCAACACACATTGTCTCCTCATCCTTCCAAGCTACTTAAGCAGAAAATCTTGTTTTCATAAAACATGACTAGTATCAAAACTTAGTCACTGCTGCGAGTACTTGCTCAGGTAAAACATTCATAACTTGTATATCATATATACACCATCATCACTGATGACTTCCTGGCGATCTGTTTCATCTTCTTGATTCTTCAACGCAATCAAGAATTCATGAAGGTGAACGATTCCCCTTGCATGACATAGTCTATGACAAAAACATTTGCTTCTGGCAACGTTTTCTGTCATCCAGTGATCAAGCTGAGTGAGGCGTCTCAATGTCATCAAGTATGACCAATGTCATCAAGCATGACTGCCACGTGCTCCTTTAATGCGAGTGTTCTCTTCCATCTTGGTTGAGAAGAAAACCTGATTTACGGTGGATACAGATCATCAGTCTCAGCGACCATTCCAAATGTTCGTGATCTGTCAACACGCACCCACAGTTTCTCTATGGCAGAGATCATAGCATACACTGGATTATGATGGAATTATACGCACAAAAACTTGATAATCCAAATTAATTATCCTTTCGTTAGCGGAATCTCTGGGTCTATCTCCTATCAGGTTTTGTATCAAATAGAGCTATTAGCCAGGTTTGAAACAAGGAGTATCCTCAAGCTACGGTGTAAAAATATGAAGTTTGGACCCAATCTTTTAAGTTTCTCAATCGCAGAAAAGCACCTAAGTTTAAAAGGTCTATTGGACAGGTTATTATCTACAAAGGTTTTGCAAAACATAAAGACTTTGTTCATAATAAATATGGGTTCAAGTTTTAATAAAATAAAACTACCAGAACTCTCACTCAAAACGAGCATCCCTCAAATCATTTTAGTGATTACACGACCCCCGTCCATTGTGCTACCCCTCATCGTCAAAGCCGATAGCACAACTTTAAAGGTAGACATCGAGATGTCAATCACAACAACTCTGTGATTCATGCTTAACCTTTCGGTCACCGTGTTCGAGGCCATGTTTGTACATGCTAGGCTCGCCATAATAACCTTCAGCGTATACGCTTGTGCAAACATGTCTTACACCCACTGTATGCGAACGACGATATGTCTGACACCCAATCGTCACGGCCTGCCTCATAACGTAGAACTTTCTTGGTGGTGCACGCCAAAGGGAGAACACAAATGGTATTTTGGAGGGATCATCTTATATTACTACCGCCGTGTAACTAATATATAATTATATATATATACACACAATATAAGATGCACACACAACATAACATCAATATGTAATGCTACGTGATATGGTCCTTGCGCCGATGGTCTCCTTCGCGCCCACAGTTTATAAACAATCTATCAAAGTTACCTTGACCATATCACATTGCCCCTGCAAAATAAAGTTAGACGCTTTCCACTTTATCTTTTGCATATTTTACGTGGCTTGGGGTTTTCGTAAATATAATCGTTTCTTACCTACGAACCTATAACCACAAAAACGATCAAATAGTCGCTATTTCATATCCCTTGCGGGCCCTCCATTGAAAATGCAATGCCAACTATTGCGAGAGAGACAGACACCCGCTAGCCACATATATTGTGCAAGCCGTATGTCAGTAGTGGAACCAGTCTCGCGTAAGCGTACGCGTAAAGTCGGTCCGGGCCGCTTCATCAACACAATGCCGCTGGCAAAACAAGTGCACGCTAGAGGGTAGCTACTAAAAGAACGATGCCCTCATAAATATGAGTTCTAAAAACCGTACAGCTATATCTACGCATAGATCGGCTCTGATACCAGTGAAGGGGATCATAGGCAGAAAACAAAAAAATTCCTAACAACGATAACCTTAAACTAGCCAGAATCTATAACTATGCAGATATACGATATACGGAGGAAGACGATATACATACCCTTGTAGACCGAAAAGCGGGGATTATGCTCCCGCACAAGCGTTGTCGATGTAGCCGACGTAGCCGACCTTGAGGTCGTGAAGATGGACGCCTCCGAGCACCCCAAGCGTGATGCCTCACTGGGGGTCATAAGCGTACGGTGAAGAAGACGACCTCCGAGCTCCGATCCAGCCGAGCAGCGGAAGTAGAAGATTTGGACCAAACACTAGCAGCACAACGGTGTGCGTATGGTGGAGAAAACCTCAACCCAAGCGCTACCCCATTTGAGAAGTCACGCTCAAGGTGAGTGAGAGAGAGAGGAATTTCTGGTGAATTTCCAAGGCATGGGGGCACCTATATTTATAGGTGGAGCTGGGCTGCCACCCTCCGTGGCTAGGCGGTGTGGGACTAATGCCCACACCAGCCACGCCCCAAACAGGTGCGCCGGCCCTAGCTGGGCCCCATTTGGCCCACCTAGGGCAGCCCCTCCCAATCCGCACCAAGAGGGGAAAGTTCTCCCCTTATGGGCCTCCTTCCCATGGGAAGGCCCATTTAGAGTTGGGGCTGCCTAAAATTCGAAGAAAAAAAATTAACTATTAATTATAATAATTAATATTAAATACATATTATCTAATTTATTCCGGCTCTGAAAACTATTTCGTTGCCCTCCGATCTTCATCGGATGCTCCCAGAACACTTCCAGTGATCTTCTCTCTAATTTCTTTTCTGCGTCCAATCTAAATAAACGTCACTCCCCTTAAGCTTGTTACCCTGCGGTTCGAGAATACTCCAGACATGATCGAGACCCGTTCTCCGATCAATGGCTAACAGCGGGGCCGTGGATATCCATATCAGCCCCTGTTGTAACAGCCCGAAAATTGTGAACCTAAAAATGTGAATAAAATTTCCACTTTTCGTGTTCCATTGCATCATGGCATCCATATTAACTTGCTAAACAATAAAACAATTGGTTTGACACCATTTAAAAACAAAATGCCAGAAAGGCCTAAACTCAATTCAAATGAGTTTGAGAAACTTTTGACAAATAAAAATTAGTTGAAGTTAATATATTTGTCAAGGAAGTTCCAAGATTTAAAAATATAAACTTCTCAACTTCTTTTCAAATGCCCATTGTTTGAAATGAGCAAAGTGGCAGAAATGCCTTAAAACAAACTCAAACAAGTTACTTCTGGGAACTTTCTTTAATTGGGCTGGAAATTTTACCATGGGTGCTTTATGTTAAATGAGGATCTCACAAAAGTTTTCCTAAAGTTTTGTGGTGTTTAAGGACCTCATTTAAATGTTTCAAATAGATGGCAGAAAAGGAAATGAAAACAACTTTGTTCCGAAAAGTTTATCCAAATGACCTGCAAATTTTACCAGCAGTGCTTTGTGGCAAATAAGAATTTTCCACCAAATTTCATAAAGTTTGAAGTTGCCTAAGTGCTTCAATTAAATGTTTTACTAAAATTCCATAAAAGAGAAGAGGGAAGAAAACAGAAAGGAAAAAGTTTGCAGGGGGTTTTCTGCAAAATTTACTTTCTTCTCTGTAGCGACCGGGCGGCCGAGCCGCACCAGCTCGCTCGCCGCCGTACTGCGCCCCGCCCCGCTGTCGAGCATCCACGCCTCCTGGACCTGGCTTAAGAGGAGCAGCCGTGCCCCCCTCCTCTCGGTTCTCCTCCGCTCGACACGCTCCACGCCTCCCCTCCCCTCTGCTTTCCTCTCGCTCGCTAGGAGGCTGCCGCACCGCCGTCGCCATGGCCGTGAGCACCGCCACCGATGGAGAGCTCCCGTCCAGATTGAAGACCACCGACGGAACCGCCTCGCCGTGCTGCTCCCCCACGCAGAAGCAATCGAGCCGGGGCGTCACGAATCGCCGCCGCCGTCATCATCTCCTCCGACCACGGCCGCCGCACGTCGAGCCGATTGACGCCGTCCTCGACCTCCTCCATCCAAGACGAGCTCAAGCACGCGTCGAGGGTGAGCACCATTACCGATCCCCTCTCTCCCCAACGCCTTCTCGGTCCTGCACGCGGCGCTGCATCTCCGTCCCGACGGCCAAGCTCGAGTACGACTAGAACTTGTTGCCTGCATCTCGGTGTCAAAATTCAGTTTCGTCAGCAGATTTTCGAGCCATCCGTTGATCGGATTATCCGAAACCAGTACAACCGGATAATCCGGAGACCTCCAGTACGTAGGTGTTTTCAGTCCAGCCGTGTCGATCGGATATTCCGAGTAGCACATAATCGGATTATCCGAAAAACATCAGTACGCCTGAAAAAAATAATAAAAGGCAAGAAAATTATGTAAACTTCTAAAATCAATAACTTTTGAGATGTTTATCCAAAATTTGCAATTGAGGTATCAAAATGTTCATAAAAATGAAACCTAACCAAAAGTATAACTCACCCATGCAAATGAATCTTTTAAATTGTGAAAATAATTGAAATACACCTTCATCTGTGAAATGGGCAAATTTGGGAAATTCATAACTTCCTAAATATTGTTCAGAAAAATGCAAACTTGGTCTCTAAATGACCAGGAGAACAAACCCTATGTTTCGACATCAAATTCATGTTCAAATAAATATTTTTTTAATGGTTGTTTTCTTGTACTGTATGAAAATGGCGGAAAAGGATGAATTTGGAAAAAGTAATAACTTTTTAAATAATGGTCCAAAAGTTAAGTTTGACCTCTCAAAATGTTCCGCGAGTCAATACCTAACAGGAAACAACATTTTCATGCATGTTAGAATAATATTTAGGTGCTGGTCTTATTAGAGTTATTAATATGCCACTAAGATAAATATGAGGCTAGGCCAAATAATGCCTAATTATCTGGGACACTCATTTAACTCGATGATCATGTCTAGGATCTCTTAGTTGCATTAAAATGTCATATCATCATGAGTGTGCATTGCACCTACTTGTATTCGTGTTATTTATGTTGTTTCTTTTCCGGTGTTGTTTGTGCTTCAGTAGATCGAGGAGTTGAGGTGCAACCACAATTTTTCGACGATTCTTACTACCTTTCATATCAACAAGGCAAGCGTAATCCCCCCTCTGAGCATGTCTTATCCTATTTTCCGCAAATATTTTCTCCACTATAATATTGCATGCGGTTCCAAATGTCAATTTGATTGGATTAGAGTATCCTATAGTTGCATTAAGTTTCCGATGCCATTACCTGTTTCCCTCCTATTATCCATAGGGTTGTATTGTTGGCCTGAGATACTTAACTATGCTATGTTGTTCCTTAGCCATGCTTAGTTAAATGCTTAGTCGTCCGATGGATATTTCATGTTGGAAACAGATGTTGAAATGTTCGGATGATGGTAGAGGAATTGTGGTGACAGGTAATAACATGGTTAAAGGTGGGGATGAGAGGCCACTGTGGTTGTGGTGCTTTGTCTCGTTCTCGCCGCCTAGGTGCGAGTTCTTCACCTCTTGAACCAAGAATGAGCGCGCTTCCATTCGGTGGGGTATATGGAGCCCTCGTCGACCGACTAACTTGGGCGGGCCTAGCCAGGGTCCTCTAGTTCGGGCTTCCATTTGCGCGTGCGTTGAGATGGTGGCCAAGACTGAGATGAGGATGGTGGTGTTTAGGAAAATGAGTGGCGGGGCAGGGTGTTGGACGCACTGAACCTGTCCCGTCCTTACTGATGATCCTGGGTTAGTCTCAAGCAAGGTAAAGGTTGTAACCGCTCCCACTCAGCCGGCTTTCCCCGGAAGAGAGCTAATGATCAGGCAATGAGCCGGACGGTACCGAAGGTTAAACACAGTGCACCCCTGCAGGGTTAAATCTTTTCGAAAAGCCGTGTCCACGGTTATGGACAACTTGGGAAAGGACGATAAGATCATAGAAAACTTGAACGGAATGATTAAAACCTGAGTACTAAAGGTACTACTCAAGAATGCAAGGTTAGCTTCTTCGAGGGTGATTCGGGGAGGTGCCTTTGTAGAACAGGTACAGTGATGATGGTGGTTGATGATGAGAAAGGGATCAAAGAAAAGAGTTACTTCTTACCCCTTTTGAAAATATTCTGATTAGTCGATGCCATGGAGTTATGTTTCTATAAATAAAATAAGCTTTATGCAAAACAGCCATAAAACTTTGAAAGCCTCATCGAGCTAAAGCTCTATATTTAATCTTGCGAGTTCGTCGAACTCAACGTCGTTTGTTTTGTTTCAGAGGAGGACTTCACCGACCTCGAAGGTGGGTTCTTTGTGGATGTCGACGAGTAGTCTGGTGTTCCCAGGTGGCAGCTTGGGACATCCCGGAACAGCTGGCGCTGGATTGTTTATCCGTAGGCCTCTTAGGCCATAATTTGGATCTTATTGTTTAGAACAACTTATTTCGCTTCCGCATGATGTACTGTTGGGTCTGTGACCTCTGGTTGTATTTTGCTATCTTTCTCTATTATAAGAGTTGAACTATAATGATTTGTGTCGTAGAGTCTGTGATGTGCCAGTTGTTCCACAAGTCTTGATCTCTCTATTATGCATTGATAGTTGTGCCTGTGTTAAGGCATCAATCGGGGTGTTGCGTTGCCGATGATCCATTCCGAGCAACGCCTGCCAAAGGTTTTGGCCGGGGATTGGTAAACCCGTAACCTCCGGTTGTATCGCTTAACCGGTGACACACAACATCACTGTATAGCAGTCGGGTCGGGGCGCCACACCTGTGCATCACGAATAACATTTTCGTTTTGCCAGACGATACTTTCCGTTTGTCCGAGACTCGATCTCCGGCATCACGATACCGAGCTTGATCTCGTTACTTGACAATACTATCTTTACTCGTCTATGATATTACATCCCCGTGACCTAGTCACATGCTTGCAAGCTCATTGAGTGGGCCTAGAGTATTTACCCTGCTATGTGGATTGGCAAATCCCGCACTTGATCCCTCGCATCAACATACTTCCTTCCGATACCCGAGAGGGACACCTTTATTGTCACACTATGTAAGATATGACGTTTGATGCAATCAAAATATCTTTCAAAAATAGCAATTAAAGTTGATCTCACGGTCGAAGGCGTAATGACTACGTCCTACAAATATTGGGTGTGTCCATCACACCATTCTCCCAATGATATGACTCCATTGCCAAC
This sequence comes from Poa pratensis, assembly GCA_947311845.1. Lineage (NCBI taxonomy): Eukaryota > Viridiplantae > Streptophyta > Magnoliopsida > Poales > Poaceae > Poa > Poa pratensis. Next base: position 8,916,839 of record CAMZMU010000065.1, read on the forward strand.
TAACATAAATGTCACATGATCGGGAAATCTCGATCATCAGCCGCACAACGGACTAGTTAAATAGAGCCTACTAGGGACCTGGTTGTTTACATACCACACGTGTATTAATGTTTCCGCTTACAGTTATAGCATGATATAAAACATATATGAACAATCAAGATATAACATATATAAAATATCTTTATTAATTGCCTCTAGGACATATCTCCTTCAGTCTCCCACTTGCACTAGAGTACAATTTAATGTAGTTTACAACTTGGTAAAAGCTTAACACCTATAGCAACTTGGTGCATGCTTGTCTCGTGGAAGAGGAATACAGTCAACAGTTCTCACACATTGAGATCTGTATGTGCTTTGCAAAACTTCTATGTCACCTAGTTTGACATCATCCCGTATCTTACGATAACGGTGAAATATATGTTTGTCGATGGAGTGAGACTCGAAACTTCGCATAGCATGGGACTTAAAAGTCTAAGAGATCTATTAAGGGGAAACCACGCATGCTTGGGAAAATCGCTCAGTCCAATCATACTTGCTACTTCTGAAGTAGCCATATATTTCTATACCTATGTAGATTATGCGACAGTGGATTCATATGCAACTTCGCAAGCTAACCATGTCTTTATTCAAAACAAAGGACTTCTCCTGTATGAGATTTCTAGGCGTATGGGTCAGTGTCATAACTTGCATCATCGTAACCCTTTTGCGGCAAGTTGCCTTTTTCACTCTCACCCTATACCAGAAAAAATACCCAAGAATATTTTTAAATTCATGAACAAAAATTTCAAATTCATGAACTTTTTGGAAATTCTAGACAATTTAAATACGCATTTTTCAAATCAAGAACATTTTTTCCATTTCACTAATGTTTTTTCAAATATATAATCATTTTTGCAAATTCATAAAAAGTTCTGAACTTTAAAACTTTTAAATACGTGAACATTTTAAAATTTACGACTTGTTTTTAAATTTCATGAACATTTTTTGAAATTCATGAACATTTTTAAATTTAATATTTAAAAATCTGGTGGACAATTTTAAAATTTATATCCATTTATAAATTTGGATCATTTTTTATTTCACAATAGTTTTTTAAATTCAGTAGAAAAACGGATGCTTTTTCTTGGTTTGTGAGCGACATCGTAACGATCGGATGGCAACGTGCTAAAAAAAAGACAAATAAAAAAAAGGCCGGCCCAGTAGGGGCTCCTGCTTTAGGCGTACGTACACACGTTATCGGATGCAAAAGGCGATCACAGGAGCTCCCGCAAGTGCGCGCGCGGCTCTCCTAGATTTGGGAGCTAGCGGGGCATGCTTGTAGGTGACTCATAAAATATCTGCAAAATTTGGTGTGGTTTTTTTTATACATGCTGAGATATTTGCAAAAATCTCTACATACGTACTCCATCCAATCACAACTGTAGACCATTTAAGGATTTAAGGAGGTTCTTGAACGTTTTCGAGTTTTGCAACCACTAAACATTTACCCTTATTCGTTTACATGAGAATGATCGTGCCACTAGATATATTATATTAGATATATGTTATAATACGGTAGAATTTCCCTTAATTGGATCAACCTAATTTTCTATAAATATTTCCATGATTATATTTTTAGGTAAATTGAGAGGAAAAGTTTCACCTCAAATACTATTTCAATGTCTGCCTTGGAGTAGTAATGAAGTATGTTACTCCCTTAAAATCCATAGCGGTAATAGTGTTGACATGGATGTTGGGGCTGTTATGGTGCGAGTTTTCTTGTTTATGTATTTATACCGCATTGTACTCAGATTGGCGCCATTGAGATGTTCTTTTCTTTTGTACCATGATTGACCGCATTTGTGGATTATTCAAGATATTTTAGTATTTATAATGTTGTAAAGTTATGTCTAAACTTGCATAGATGAATCAGGACCTACTCCCAATTACCTTTTGGTTAGCAAAAATACGCTAAATAAACATAAATTAAGAATAAGAGTTAGTTAAATACACTATGTCATATACACGAAAAATGTCTGATATTACAAAAATTATAAGTTATTAAAAATATTCACTGAGAACTTTTTGGAGTGCATTGAGCTAAAACCGATTCTAGAAGAAGAGTAAATTAAATCAAAGCATAATTGTTGGTGTAATTTTAATGTTACATTATAAATCTACATTGTTTAACCTATTACCACGGACTCAAGTCATGTGTAGTAATAAAAAACTTGTAGTCGACCAGATTAGCCGCTTAACATGAAAAATGATGGCGGACAGACAGTTCAGTTCACAGGGAACAACTCAGCTCACTTTGGCTTGAGACGTTTGTTGTGCTCGGCTCGAGCCGAGCTACCTTATTTGTTTTTATTAAAATTTGGCTAAACATTGCAAAAGTAGTGCAAAATTTTGGAGAGCATGGAAGATGATCTATTTTTTTCTATAATGCCTAGTGAAAGTAGATTGAGTTGGGAAAAGACATATATGAACATAGGGCATCTACCCCGTTTAAAATAAAAATATTTCTAGATGTCAATTTTATTTGGAAAAAGTTATGGGCCTACATATCCACGTTCTATGTGACACAAAATTTTGCGGAAAATAGACTTTTTGTTTGCGTAAAAAAGACAGAAGAATGTCTCGTGATTTTTTTCTAGCACCAAAAACTTTTCTTTTTACGGAGGCAAAATAAAATTTTCGCAAAACTTTGTGCCATGCGTATATTTTGCGGCACACCTAAAAATTTGATTCATATTTTCCAGACATTTAAATCGCATCTAAAATGCATATTTTTATAAACATGGAAGGTGTCCCTAGGTTCATATCATGCCTTCTCAATGAATTCCTTGATATTTAAGCTTTTTTAAAAGAATCTATCCAAATTTGGATACTGAATTGAACTACTTTAAAAAAGTAAATAAGTCGTACAAATTTGTAGACCGGAGCCTAACCAACGGCTCAAGCCATAAATAAGTTGATCCACTCTGGTAATCAATGACAAATGAGCCTCATTTGTTAGATTCAGCTTAAACAGACTAATTGATTTGACTAAGTTGTTTTTGTTACTACTTACTCCGGGAATATGAGCTATTAGTTCAATTTCCGAGTTGTGGTTTTGTAGTACACCATCCCAAATATTGTATCATGCATTTCGTGCTACAATTGCTCTTTGAATGGTAAATGCATTACCCATCTTGTCTACAATCTTCTGTGCTAGGTGAAACTATAGGTGCACCAACTCAATACGTATAGTGTATTAGTGTGACTTTTAGAGCCAAGAGGGTTGCAGCTTGAAGACCAGTGTACCACAGTCGAAAAGAAAAAATGTAGCTGACCTTGTTAGTGTGCGGTTGTCCGCGTACATCGATTTGTTGTTTGAAGACCGAATGTTCTTCTTTTGGAATCCAGTTCACGCTTTCGTTTCTCCTCGGCTTATTAACCTGGACATTCATGTAACAAATTGTACGATTATTAAACACTGACGGTATACGGCTTGGACCATCTGGAAACTGTACTCCATTCTGCCTCCTTGCAAAATGAAAATGCATCAGCAATGTGCCTAGCGCTGTGTATGCGGTGACTCCACCATCGCCGTTTTCAGTCAAAGCAACACGCGCAGATCCCCGACGGCCGACGCATCTCGCCATCCTGCGCCGGCCCCTCGCCGTCGGTAGTTCCCGACGTCGCTGGACCATTGGCGACAGGAGGTGGCAGCCCGGGCCGGCTCCGTCGATCGGCGCGCAGCATTGGGCCTTTTCTGCAATGAAGCACCAGCAGAGCAGGGAAGTAACTGAAACCGAAACAGCGGCGAGTTCTCCGAACCCAGGGAGGCGCTCGTTCATGCGACGGTGTGACGGCCTTTTCTATCCTCTGTCTGCAATTGCATTAGGAACTGAAGTCTACCGGTGATCTGACGGTGACTCATGGTCGCCTGTCGTCAACTGAAGAGTTAATAGCCTAAAACTACCACTTTTCGCACCAAATTTACTGATTGATACCACATATATGCTCAATCTCATTTTGGTACCACATTTTGCCCAGGTTTTCTCAGAATGCCCAAATGGCGCTCTGATTCAATTTAGACAGCAGATCTGACATGGCGGCCCCACCTGTCAGTCCAATAATAGCAAAAATATCGAGAAAAAATAAAAAATCTGAGAAAAGAAAAATAAAATCTAAAGAAAAAAAGGAAAAAATAAAAGTCAACTCGGCTCATCTCTCTCGCGTGCCTCGGGCCGTCACTGGAGCCTCCTCGAGCACGCAGGCACGGCCGCCGTCGCGTCAGGTCGCCGCCGGAGGAGATGCATCCGTCCGCGCCAGGGGACGCCGCCAAGGGGCTGCAGTGGGGCTCCGCGGCGGGCTCCGAGACGACAAGGAGGAGGCCCGCGTCGGAGGACGGACGACGAGCTGGAGGTTGAGGACGCGGGCAGACCGCCGCGGTGCAAAGCCCAACAGATGGCGGCGGCGGCGCACAAATCCGCTCGACACGCGCTCGCCGGGGTGGGGCAGAGGCGGCGGCGCAGGAGCACAGGGAGGGCCTGGCGGCTCCAGGCAGAACTTGGCCAGGGCGGCGGCGCGCGAGGAACGCGCGTACGGCGGGCAAGTAGCGCGGAGGCGGGCGGTGCCCGCGCCGGGGTGCGCGGGGTGAGCCATCCCCTTCTTGGAGACCGGCGCGAGGTCGATCTTGGGCGCCTTCTCGGCCGCGGGCTGCGACGCCTCGGCCGCCGGCGCCAGCGCGGTCTCGGTGACGAAGAGCTTCTGCTCGAGCTCCTTGCCGATGGAGTCGGTGGATGGCGTTGGCGGCGTGGACGTGGCCGGGGAAGGAGAAGGCGCGAAGAAGGCCGTCGCCGGCGCAGCAGGGCGCGGGGCAGGAGGCGGCCGGGGCAGGAGCCGGTGGCATGGACAGGGCAGAGGCGGCGGCGAGCGGTGGCGAGCAATGGCCTCCTTTTTTAGATATTTTTTTATATTTTGATTTTTATTAGGCTGACTTGTGGGCCCCACAGTGCACCTCCCCCAAATAATTTATTTTCTCATATTTTCCTTTTTTATACATATTTTGGTTATTTAATTAGACTGACAAGTGGGGCCCACTTGCCACGTCACCTTACAGGTGGGGCCTCCTTGTCAGAACGGCTGTCTAAATTGAATCAGAGCGTCATTTGGGCAAAATGAGACAACCTGGGCGAAATGTGGTATCAAAATGAGATTGCGGCGTCCACTGATACCAATCGGTACATTTGGCTACAAAAGTGGTAGTTTTACGCTATTAATTCTCAACTGAAAGTTCTGTACCGCGACAAAATGCGACTGTCGCATGCGTGCGTTGTCTCTGCAACGGCAACAGTGCTTAAGTGTGGTTCAATGTAGTACAACACGATCGACACTCGCCATCCGTAACTTCCATTTCCTGTGAACCGGGAGCGTTGGCAGACGAGCGGCGATCGGAGCAGGCTCCATCTACTGAGACTGCTGAGAGGTCTCCGTTGCTGTACCCAGGTGCCGCCGCTTGTTCATGTGACGGCCTCTCTAATCTCTATCCCCAGCCCCAGGCTGTACCTAGCACCAGGAACCCAAGGCTGCTTGCCATCCTTAACAGAAAGTCAACAAGACAAAATACGTTTGACCGTATCTGCAGGTATGTCCAGGCCAGATGACGCAGTGTGCCACCGTCCTACTGTCATGCGTCAATGCGTGGCTTCGAGATAGCAACAGCACTGCAGCAGTGCTTATTGCTTGCAGACATGGACATGCACAGCAGTGCAGCATGGCTGGCCACTTGGTTGCATGTACATTCAGATATCGGCTCATCAGCGGCGCAATGCTGCATCGGTTTGTCTTTAAGCACTCTCTTCGTGCGGTGCGTACTGCATCTACTAAACGAGACTGATAGTCAATAATACCGGTTTAATTTCAGAAACAAAAGTTAACCGCTTTCAGAGCATCAGAGAGCACAGTAATTGCGTGCCGTGTCACCGTCTCGACCTGATTGACGGAGACGAACACCTGACGCAGCGACCACGTCGACTGGTGACGCGAGCCGGAGCATGAATTAGGCTACCGAGAGGCTCGGAGGCAGCGATCTGAAGCTGAAAACTCTCTAGACCGTGGCACCGTGCGACAGCAGGAACTGGAAAGAACCACTACATTGTACACCATACAATCTACAAAATTAAATGTGTTTTTTTATGTGCAGAGATATCTTAAAAACCCACTACGTATTGTACACCATACAATCATAATTGTTGGCCGTTTGAGGATTTAAGGATTCATATCATCTAAACGTTCTTGAACGTTCTCGAGTTTTGCCACCACTAAACATCTTATCTAAGTTGTTTACATGAGAATGATCGTACCACTAGATATTTGTTATAATAAGGTAGGATTTTCCTTTATTTGAATAAACATAAATTTCTATAAAAAATCCATGCTTATGTTTTTATATAAATTGAGAGGAAAAGTTTCAGCTGGAAAACTATGTCAATGTCCTAAACGGTAATTAAGTATGTTAGGCTCCGAAAATCCATAGCCATAATGGTGCTAACATGCATGCTGGGCCGTTTTAGTACTGTTTTTTCTTGTGTTTTGTATTTATACCGCATTATATAGAGATTGGCGCCATGAGATGTTATTTTCTCTTTTACCATGATTGACTGCATTGTAGAGTTATCCAAGATATTTGAGTATTTATGATGTTGTAATGGTATGTTTAAATTTGCGTAGATGTATCAGGTTTAGTTGGACCTGATTACTCTCAATCTGATCGATGGGGACGAATACCTGACGTATAGACCACGTCAACTGGTGTTGGGAGCCGCCGCGTGAACTAGGCTGCCGACGGGCTCAGAGGCCTTGAATCAACATGATTTTCTATAAATATTTCCATTATTATATTTCAATATAAATTGATAGGAAAAGTTTCATCTCGGAGACTATGTCAATGTCCTAAACGACACTGCATTGGAGTAGTAATTACTTATGTTAGGCCCTTAAAATCCATAGCCATAATGGTGCTAACATTCATGTTGGGGCCGTTTTGCTACTGGTTTTTCCTGTGTTTTGTATTTATACCGCATTGTACTTAGATAAGCGCCATGAGATGTTATTTTCTTTTTTACCATGATTGACTGCATCGTAGAGTTATCCATGATATTTTAGTATTTATGATGTTGTAAAGGTAAGTTTAAATTTGCGTAAATGTATCAGGTTTAGTTGGACCTACTCACAATTATCTTCCAGTTAGCAAAAATACACATAAGAGACATAAAAAAAAAATGTTCAATCACAAAGTGCATCCCCATATAGCAAAGAAAATAGAACAAACGAGAGATATCTCCGTCGCGTCACAAGAGGAGCCTAGTGCTCTTAGACCACATCATCTGCAATAGAAGCTCTATTACGGTGGAATATAATAGAGTTGAAATCCTTACCAATGTTGCACAAACTATGGTTGTTGTTGACGTGGACCCCAACACGAAGTTGATGGTCGCGAAGGAAATTTTCAACAACACACCGTGGTAATACTAGTCCCAAATTTTATGTTACTTCGAGTCTTTGTTGGACCTAATGAAAAAACACAAATATGTAAACAATCTATGACATTCAAAACACCTATAATAAACACAAATATGTAAACATTTTACGTTACTTCAAGTCTGTGTTGGACCTCAATCTGGTCTAGTGAGAAGTTCTTAGGTTCGATGCTCTTAGTATTGACTTTGGAGTCTCTGATATAAGAAACAAATATAAGATTTTTCTCAAAAATTTATTATATAATAATATTTTCACTATGAACTTTTCATAGTGGCATGGAGCTAAAACAGAGTCTTGAAGAAGAGTAAATTACATCATAAGGGGCAATCTTAATGTAACATTACAAATCTACAACTTTTTAACTACTCTATCCGTCCCAATTTAAAGGGCACAGTTCAAAAATCATGCAGTTCCAAACCCACCGCACCTCCTAGCCACGTTTGCATTAACTAGTGGATGGTTGCCTCTCTCCACCAATGCACGTAATACATCACCTCCAATCATTGAATACCTAAGGCACAAAGAATTCTCATGCGCGCCCTTTGAACTGGGACAGAGGGAGTAATACCATAGACTCAAGTCCTAAGTAGTAACAAAACTTGTAGTCAAGTAGATTAGTCGATTAACATGAAAAATAATGGTGGCCACACATGTCATTTGGGAACAACTCAACTCATTTCCGGCATGGGCCGTTTGTTCTACATGGCTCGAGCCGAGCTAGATCACTTCGCATCAGCGATTTTCTCACCAATGGAATCAATGGGTTTTGTCAATGAATTGATCTACCGGCATCGCAGGGAGAAGCGTAGTCGGGAGCTAGAGGAAATAACACTTTTTGATGGACGGGAGAGAGAGCGGCGGTTGTTTCATTTCATTCGTTGACCCGGAAGGTCGTACAACTCCATAATAAGAAGCGTAGGAAGCACTGACGAAGGATGAATAAAATTTGGCTAAACATTGCAAAAATAGCCCCATATTTTAAATGGCACGAAAGATTATCTCAAAATTTCCTATAAATTAGATTTAATAGGGAAAATCATATCTAAACATAGGGACATCTGTCCGTTTTAAAGAAACATATTTCTAAATGTCAAAAATTCTGAAAAAATTAGTGGCGTACATATCCACGTTCTATGTGCGTGCAAATTTCGTGGAAAGACAATTTTTTGGTCTTTGTTAAAAAGACGAAGGAATGTCTCGTAAAACGTTTTTTCATGCACCGAAACTTGTCTTTTTTGCGGAGGCAAAATAAAAAGTCACTTTTTCACAAAATTTTGTGTTGTGCACATATTTTGGAGAGATGAACACATCATTTTTTTGGGAATCTTTTGTTACTAAAAAATATGGTAGATGACCCTTGGTTCATATTGTGCCTTCTCTAAGTTTTTTTGTTTCTACTTAATTTGGAATCTGAACTATAGTATTAATTATATTCCCGAGTTGTGGTTTTGTATTACACCATCCCAAAAATTATATCGTGCACTTCATGCTACAATTGCTCTTTGAACGATAACTGCATTATACTCATCTTGTCTACAACCTTTTATGTTTTGTGGAATGATAGGTGCATCCAACTCAATACATATAGTCTTAGACTTTTAGAGCCAAGAGGTTGCACCTTGAAGACCAGCTTAGCACAATTCAAAAGAAAATTTTGAATTGGGAGCTGGCCGACGAGCCTCCCGATCGATCTGAGATTGGGGAGGTCAACTATGCAACCGACGAGTGGGATATGTGGGTTGTCGATGGACTAACTGGGCTCCTCCAATTTAGCCCGTACGGGATTAGTGGGCATTTTGAGCGGGATAAGTGGGATTTCTGTAGTGGGATGGGAGGCGGGATTGATGGGAAATCCCATCCCACTTGCAATTTTAGGTACAGGCCCGATCACACGGCGTGTCAATATGTCAGTATTGTCGCATGCGTGCGGTGGCTCTGCAACGAGGCGGAGCTGGAGTAAAAATTACCATGATGCCCTTGGAACTACTACTGATTAAATTGCCTTGCGGGTTGTAGAAAATGGACACTTGGTGGCCTAACCTGATGCACACTTGGTGTTCTAACCTGATGCAAAATCCCCATTTTATATAGTATGTAAGGCAAAAAAAATCTTGGACCCTGATGCGTGTGCATCAGGGTCAGCCCATGCAGCTCCGCCTGAACGACAACGGTGCTTGTGGTTCTAGGGGTGTTGTCTGGCACGCACGGCCACCCGCTTCGTCCCATGTATCTTCAGTCAAGCACCGCTGCCTCCGATTTCTGCACTTTGTGGAGTGCGTTCACGTAACACTGGCGATACAGTTTTCCTCATTTCTCGAGTGAAGTTGGGTCCGGTCCACAGTTTTCCTCATTTCTCGAGTGAAGTTGGGTCCGGTCCACGGCTTGAATCTGTTTTTCTTTTTCTTTTTTGCAAGCACAACTTGAACACATGTTGTTATGTAGGGTGCCACGGCGCGGCTCCAAGGTGTGCCCGTGCAGAACGGAGAGGCCGGTGGACTTAGCTACTTCTGATTATGTTTTTTCTAGGGGAGCTTCTTCTAATTACGTGGACTGCAGAACCAGGGCCACGTGACACCAGCAGACAAGTCCAAGTCATCCGGACTGACTGCCCTAAGAAATAAATCGACAAAATTACACTGAATGTTTTCTGCCCCGATGTGTTGAAATATCTCTCAAAAAATGCGTTGATATATCTGGAAAAATCTTGTACTCCCTCGAACCACAAATACATGCGTTTTTGGGTTTAAGTACTAGTACAAAGTCAAAAAATGTTTTTGTTAGTCCATCACTATATATACAAAAATTTACCAACGATCATTATGTGAGCTAGATGATATAACTAGATCTATTATGAATTTTATTTTGTAGTGCATGATTATGTTTAGTGGAACCAACATACACCCTTTTTCTTTTCTTTGTAGTAACCTGTAGTCAAAGTTTTAACTTGGAGACACCAATGTCTACAAAACTTATGACTTGGTACTAATGTGCTCCTAAAATTCATAGCCGTAAGAAGGTACAATTGTACTGTTGGTTCCTTTTTTGGCAGTGCTTGCTTCCTTTTCATGTATGTGCTATGTATATTGCCGAGGTTGGTGCCACACATTTTTTCTATTAAAAAAACATTTGCGGTATACGAACTTGCCTCACATGTGCACATTAGTCAAGTCGCGTTTTTGCCAACTTGCCACACTATGCACCCGCGGTCACTACATCACTGCACCCGTGAAATTGTGACAGAAGTTGATGGTGTGGCATGCCGGAGTTGTTGGGAGGGACACACGCACCCCTGAAATTACACGTACTGTTCTAAGAAAAAAGACAAGATTTCACAATATTGTTTCTATGTGTTGAAGTATGTAGAATTGTTTTGTACTTAATAGAGGCCGTTTAAGGTTTAAGGACTTAAACAAGTAAAAAATGTTTCATCAGACTATCACTACACATAACTTTACCGACAATGATTATGTGATGTTGATAATATAAGTAGATATATTATGAAATTTATTTTGTAATGCATGATTATGTCTATTTGAACCAAAACATACCTTTCTTGTTATAGTAACTTGTGCTCAAAGTTTCACATGGAGATGGTGTCCCATGTCTACAAAACCTATGCCTTGGAGTACTAGTTAAGTTATATGAGCACTTAAAATTCATAACCACAGTTGGTATTAATAATTCATAGTCACAGTTAGTACTAATGTACCGTCGCTGCCTTTTTGGTAATGCTTGTTCCTTTTCTTGTATGTACAATGTACAGTGCCGAGGTTGGTGCCACAGTATTTTCGGTTGTACCGTCTTAAGGCCTCATTCATAGTTGTTCCGGATTTTTTAGTACATTTGCAACGTCAGAAAATTAAGGTGACCATGCTTAGCTGGACCTACTCACACTTACATTCAGTTATATCAAGAGTATACCAACAAAGGCAGACATGGCCAAAAACCAAAAAACAAACCACAGACGTAAGAGAAAGAAAAAAAGAACTAAAAAATAGGGACATCGCCACACGAACAGATCTCAATTGTACCGAGCTCAATATGTCGGTGTGGAGGTGCTGTTCTTGGACCACCTTGTCCACAACATGAACTCCAGTCCGATGACGGCGACGAGGAGAATGGCAAGGTTGAAACCATAGCCAATCTTCCATGAGTCATGGCTGCCGCCGACGTGGATCCCAAGCACGATGTTGACGGCCGCGAAGAATAGCACCAGCCTGCCCGCCCAGTGGTGGTACCAGTTCCAGTACTTGCGGTATTTCGAGTCCGTGTTAGGCCTTACGAAGAATGCCAGAACCTGCAACCAGTTCGTGCAACATTAAAATTTGAAAGGGATTCCAAGAATGCCACCAAGAAGAGATAAGAGAGAACCGAGTTTGTGACTGAACTAACTTGGAGGATGCCGAGGAAAAGCACGAATATGCCTAGGCCTCGGTGGGCAGGGATATCGGCTTGGATCTTGTTATACAGAGCTACGCCGGCGACCACACCGGCGAGGCCGAAGATGAAGCCTGCGAGCTGGATGCCAACATGAAGGTAGAACCAAAGAGGATCCATGCGTCGGAAGTAGCGTGCAAGGATGGCGCCGATCGGCATCAGGATGCCCCATGCGAACAGGTTGAGCCCGCCATGCGCCCGCCTCAGGCCGTAGGGGAAGGCCCCGTCGGCGAACGTTTTTCCTGCAGATCGGCGAGCGTTTGATAACATTATTTCAGAGATAATAAGAACAGATAGTAAGTCATTTTGTTGTACTCTTATGATGTTGATTTGGCAACTATATGGAGGTGATGCACGCATGATGCCGACGGATGCTTCAAGAAACAACAAACCTTTTGTGCTAACCGACACATGACTTGCAGTTCAACCGAGCTTGTTAATTAAGTCTCGTCTGGAGCATACAAATTTCACACTAGAAAACGTTCATTTCTTACAACATTTTTTAAAATTCAGTTCCAAACATGCGTGATCATGACACTCAACTGACTGTATTTTCTGACAGTTAAACACTAGTAATAGGTTTCAAGTTACATACCTGTGGTGAAATCGAAGGTGAATGAGGTCTTGTCCTGGTGCTTGGTGAGCTTGTTGTTCACCGGTATGCTGGGGCCGAAGGCGAGGATGATATGCTGGTGGGAGAGGCGGTAGGAGAATTTGAGCTGGAAGGCGACGTAGATCTTGGCCTGCTGCACGACGACGGTGTGGTCGTGATCGTTGGAGACTAGGAACCCTCTGTCGACGACGGCGGCCTTGGATCCGGACTTTGCCCGGAGCGAGAACTGGCGGATGTGGGGGAGGCCCTTCTTGCCCATCCACCCCACCATGGCGCTGGAGCCGATCATGAGGCCGTCCCGCGAGAAGCCCATCCCCACCCACCCCGTACTGTACATCGTCGACAGCACCACCCTCAGCACGTTGTTCTTGTCCTGCTGGTACTGCAGGTTTTGCAATTGGATTTGTTATTGCGATGGTGAATACGCTGATGATGATGATCCGAGGAGTTAATGGCACCAGCGGTCACACAACTCGTCGTCGATGTGCACTTAAGTCACACTTCTCCAGAACGTGATTATTTGGTCACACAACTCGACAAGTGCGTGCACGCAGGTCACTGACCCCACTTGTCAGTCCGTTTTGGACGGTAAATTTTCAGAAAACCCCTGGAGTAATATTAATTTTACAAAATGGTCCTCCTAATTTTACAAAATGGTCCTTCTAATTTTACAAAATGGTCCTCCATGGGAACCATTTTGTAAAATTAATGAGGACCATTTTGTAAAATTAATATTACTCCAGGAGGTTTTCTGAAAATTTACCGTCCAAAACGGACTGACAAGTGGGGTCAATGACCTGCGTGCACGCACTTGCCGAGTTGTGTGACCAAATAATCACGTTCTGGAGAAGTGTGACTTAAGTGCACATTGGCGTCGAGTTGTGTGACCGCGGGTGCCATTAACTCTGATCCGAGACATGTACAACAGACTTGAGTTAAGGCGACACTTATGAATTATGACCCCATTACTGCTTGGTCCCCTGTGTTCACGGTAACAGAGTTCTTGGCTCTGACAGTAGCCCATGGAATCATCAAGAGTGACTGATAGATATCTGCAACTATAACTGTATAGTTTTTTCGCATGATTTTCCTTATCACTACTCTAGTTCAGTAACACAGTACCTCAGGTGAGGCCAGACATAGCGGCTCTGCTCCAAGGTGAATGGGCAACACTGCTACTGTACAGTAAGAGGCTTGAACAGGATCTCAGGAATAGGAATTCTGCAGCTACCACTCACAGATCCCAACCCATGTCATTATGTCAAGGAAGCAAGGATCAACAATGAGGACATACCCGGAGCACGAAGTTGTTCCAGACGGGCTGGCAGGCCATCCCCGAGTAGTTGCCGACGAGCGCGGCCGGCAGGTCGTCGCTGCAGCTGTCCATCTGCGCCGTGGCCGACGGCGCTAGCACCGAGATCAGCACGGCGGCCAGCGCGGTGCCAACAACCACCGCACGCGCCATACTCGATCTCTCTTCTCGATCAGCGGCAGTGACAAACTAACAATGTCAGACTGAATGGCAGTGACACCGACGACGCAAGTAATGGGGCAGATAACTAGCTCGGCTGGTCGAGTAGTGCGGGAGCTGGAGGAGTTTAGGAGGCGGGGGAGGAGGGGGTTGGGAGGTTGCAGTCAGTTGGTAGCACTGATTTTTTAATCACGGCTGTTCTTCTTGGTAGAATTGGATATGGGGAAGAGGAGGTTGTTGCTGGTGGTATGTCAGTGAGCCAGTGAGTGTCACTGCGGCTGGGGGCGGGCGTATGATTGATGGGTGTCGGGGAGAAGCTTGGTTGGTGCTGCTGCGGGTTTGGGTGTCCCTCTCCCAGATCCGGAGGTTCGAGGTGGAGTGCGTAAAAGGCAAACGGTGTGCGTTGTTGTGTGCTCGTGTCCATGTGTCATGTGCCACTGCATGCTACGCTGCGATATCGCGCTTTGTGGGAGTGGAGTTCATGTGGCGCTTTGGCCTCTAGCTCTAGGCGTCGGTGCCTGTGGACGATGTGCGATCGAGCATCGGTGAAGCTGGAGGGTACTTTGAGGAGGACGGGAATGGCCGCTGCGGGACTACGGACTACGGAGGGGTGTACTGAAACTCTGAAAGGGGTTGTTGGGAGAACTTTTTTTTTACATGGTTGTTGGGAGAACTGATGTAACTGATGGTTAACCTGAGACCCTTGTTGAGAAAGACTTTTGCTTGTCTTTTTTTTCTTTTTCAAAAAGTCCTCCAAAGTCCAAACTCGTATAATTCATAATCAATAGTAGTAAAAAAAATAGATTTAGAAGTAATAAAGTCCTTGAACCATCTATCATCGATAACAGCTAATGAAGCGAGTCGAAGGCGTGCCACCGTCATCGCCCCTGCGTCACAGGAGCTGGACAAACCTTATTGTACAAAGACAATCCAAAAGTCTTCCCCCAACGTGTTAAGACCCAAAAAGATCAACGTACCAACAGTCGCCGACGATGAGAAACGTAGATTAAAAAGGTCGTACCTCCAACGTCGGCGAGGGGCTGGGGTCCGCCGCACCTCCAAAACCCTAACGATCACCTGAGGTGGGACGAAGCACGTACAATTGGGACCTTTTTCGGCGCGATTTCAGCACCTGCTTGCTCCATTCTAGCTTCCGATTTCTGTAGAGGATCAACAAATTTTTCGCCCCTTGATTAAAATCAAGTAGAGTTGGGGGAAGAAAAATAATTTGATTGCGAAGGAGTGCATCACTATTTTTATAAAGGGAAGCTAGAGGGGGATCTCATGAAATACGACGACGTCACATGAGATATAGACCCTACTGGAGGATACCTCCCACCTTTACGGCGATGACTACAACCAAGGAAAGCACATCGAGTTGACCGAAAAGGAAGTTTTAGTTTATTGTAAGGACACAAGTTGGGCCAAAAAGTGTAGCAAAAAACATGAATAGACAAATAATTTGGTGCAATGTTAATACTACGCTTGATGGGAGTCTCAAAATTGATGACTTTGCTAAGAAGAAGATTTATGAAATAGGTGATTGTGAGAAATGTTTCGTACCAAAATTTGAAAGGTACATATGCATGGGCAAGCAAGGCTAGGACAACCTCAACAACTTGACGATATTTACGCTTTGTCGAACCACTATATTGGTGACCCCGAGGCATGATACATGGTTTAAAATTCCCTTACTTTCAACGAAGGCATTCAGTTTGGCATATACACCTGCCCAACGGCGAGTCTACAATTAATTGGAGGGTGGGCTCAAATTTAACAACGAGTAAACTAAACGTTGTTTTCAAAAGAAAATTAGTCATTGTCTAAGACATGAAATTATTTTAAACAAATATATCACAAAGTTTCAAATCAAAAGCATACAGTTCATCATTATAACAAAAATATGGTGGATTTTCTATTATAATAAAAATACGAGTAAGCATACGATAGATTTTTATTATAATAAAAATTGTGTGCATCATTTTTACGCAAAGGCGGGTTGTGTTGCCGAACACCGATGGTTGCTGATGTGTCCAACCTCTCGGGTCGTAGCCTCCTGTTTCTCGTGCGCCATGTCTGACTAGTGTCCTCTACCGACGGCATCCTGGCAAGCGGACGCGCTCCTTCAGCCCCTGCCCAAACCGTCCTCGTCGGCGGCTGCCAGGGTTGCGGCTTAGACACTTAGTGTTTGGAGTCGCTTGTGGGCGTGGCTGCTGCCTGCTGGGGCGGTTCGCTCGTCGCCGGTAGCTCCTCGGTTGCCCATTACCCGTGTACGATCTGTCGGCAGAGGACACTAGCCAGACGCGGCACCTGTGCGGCTGTAAGAATTGTGCGGCTCTTCTTGCGTATCGAACACGGGGAGTTTCCGAGCCTGTGCGGCTATGAGAATTACGTGGGCTGGGCCCCTAGGACCTGAATGCCTTATTCAATGGGCTGACGTAATGGACCAGATTAGTAGTAGTAGCTTTTCTTTTTATATTTTGGAGGGCAGGCTTGAGCCTGTTTAAGCCCCCCTATTGGACTCGCCTTTGCACCTGCCCAATCAGTCTACATGGTGAAGATTTTACGATCATGATGTCTTTCAAGAATTTGCTGGAAAATTTTAAGACTTGGAAAATAGTAGATCGGCGTTTGAGAAGATAAATCAGGTAAATTTTCTATAGTCATCAATATATCTTACATAATATTCCTAGCACTCAGAAGATTTAGGGGCAGCCCCCCAGAAAAATTAATTGCGAGGGGGGCGGCGGTAGAGATGCTTGTAGATATAGGAGATGGTAACAAATGAGTTTTATCCAGTTGGCATGGATCACAAACAGACTCAAGATGCAAATATTGTATATAGGGAATCTTATTTCGACTATGAATTTTCTTGACAATTACCGATGAAGGCTAACCTAGACAACTATGCTACTTTGCTTGAGAGGGCTTGGAGACAACAAAAAAAATTGCTTCTTGAAGGTAGGCGATGGTGATATGAAGTGGTAAAGGCCACCAATACACTTTCCTCTATGAAGTGTTATCCTGGTGACCTGATCCTTTATGAGAAAATAGAATGGGTGAAATTCGAGGAAGACATCATTATCTTTGCCCGGACGGTGAACAAATAGTAAGTTTCTAGATGCACTAGGGATATCACGAAGATGCAACTAGATCTCCCACTTGTAGATCTCACAATTTTTTGTGCGTCAAGCCATCAACGTATATTAGTGTACTCAAATTACACTGGACAATAGTTACACTCGAGTAACCCACAGCCTTTTTTTAGATTCTTTCACACTTGGGGTTGCATGGTCGGCAGCAAGTAACAAGTGGCATCGTGAGGCAACATATGGAGTCGAAATTGGAGCTTCACCTCTGGTCTTACCGTCTCTACCAGCATGAAATTCCATGTTAACTTGTCGTCCTGCCTCGTCTTGATCAATTTGCAATTGATACACAGACATATATATTACCCTTGCCATATGGCAAGCGGCAAGAGTTCATTAGACAAAAAAAAACTAGCTGAAAGGGTACATCAGGACAATGATTATGGGTGCTTACATTGTCCAATCGCTGTCATGCATCCAAAGAACAGAATAGCAATCATGTACTTGAGGATGCTCCTCTTCATGTTTGATCTGACCAGAGCAAAACCGTGCTGTAGATCAAGCTCGATGGCTGTTGACCGCGGTTGAAGAGGAGCTCCACAATAGGGAGGAAATGAAATGGTGGGAGGAGAGTGCCACTTGTGAGCCGAGGCTTTTCTAGCCCACAAGACTGACGAGGGAGAAATGAGAGAGTAGAGGAGGGGAGAAACTGGAAAGTGCCGTGGACGGTGGATCCAAGCTCCAGGGCCGGGCCAGCAAAATTCGGGGCCCCGTGCGAAATTCTAAAACGGGCCCTATCTTAAACGAAAAATTAAACTAATAAACGCTTCTAATGTATATATGCCATACTATTTTACATAACAATTGAATATATTGAGATTTATACCTATTTCACTCCAAGTTGCATAATTTTTATTTGAACATCATCAATCTTTTGTGATCTTGGAAATGAAACCTTCAATGATAGTCTCATAATTAATCTTCTCCAACACTTCGTTCTGAAGTGCTATTGTGGTCAAACGTTGAGTCTTTGTTGTGTCATTGTATTACGCATATGGGACTTCAATAGATTCAGTTTAGAAAAGTTCAGTTCCACCGAAGCAACCGTCATAGGAGTGGACAACAAAACTCTGTATGCAATACTTGTATTGAGAAAACAATCATGTTTCCCCATGATGACTCAAATATGTAACAAAATATGAATAGAAAAAATTAAAGTGATACGACATCAGGTAACAATTGGAAATTATGCGTCAATGTTTGGGAAAGTACAATTTGCTCAATGTTTCGTAATTAGACGAACAATCTGACTCACCTAGTCTCATATTCTGTCCAGTTACTTTATTCTTTGACTGAGGAGGCAAGAACCGATCGCTGCAAAAAGTTAAATAGGAATTTAGGATTTACAAATTAGGATTAGGAGCGGAATTAGGAGTAGGAGTGTTAGCCATCGCCAGACTGCGTACCGGGGCGAGCCGCCGCCGCTCGCCGGTTCCGTCTTCGGCAGGGAATGGGCGCCTGGTCTTCGCCGGTTGGGAGAGCAGGAGAGATTAGGGAGGCGTCGAGGCGATCGTATCCCGATCCACTGTCGCCGGCGTCGATTCGTTCAGCTAGTGTCCATCTACCGATGGATTAATCGATCCTGGCGCCCACGAGGCCAGATGCGACGGTGCCCAGGACCAGGATCAGACGAGCGCACGAAGCCCACTAACGACAGCCCAGCGCAAAGGACCAGCATCCCAGAATTGGGCTCAATTTTTTCAGATATATACACAGTATATACAAAATTTGGGGCCCCTAAAATTTGTGGGCCCTGTGCGGGCCGCACATTCAGCACAACAGTGGGCCCGGCCCTGCCAAGCTCAGTCGACTAGATAAAGAGATTATTGCAGGAGAAAACCAATACATCTTAATCACTTTGTTAATAACACTTGTGCAACTCCAACCATTAACTAATCAGAACGTTCCACTTCATCTGGTACCCTTCATTCATGTCAATGTCATGATACATTCCTCGAAAAAACAAGTCCTAGTACATGTGCTACTTTTTTCAGGTACCAGGACTAGACGATTACATTACTAAAGGTGTGCCTATTTACATCAATTTTGCAGAACCACTAGAAGGAAAGTCAATCGTTAGAAGCTACAGAACGGTGTAGCCGCCACTCAGACTGCAATGCCTCTTCGATGACCATATTAAGGTGCCGGAAGACTCATCTGGATGGAGCTCCATAGCAGTGTACACATTCTAGCTACAGCTCCATCTCGATCCCTCTCTCCTACCCCTGAAACCATGTACTCCCTCCGTTCCAAATTAATTGACATGCATTTGTCTAGTAACGAATGTATCTAGACACTATACAGGTATATGTACATCCGTATTTAGACAAAGCCAAGTCAATTAATTTGGAATGGAGGGAGTAGATAATTAGGGGGTTTCAGTGAAACGACACGTGCAATATTTAAGGCCTTAGTTAAAGAAAAATTTAAAAATGGAAAAGACATGATGGTCGCACATTGTCATTCGCTGTTGTTTCCTGCACCTGCTCCCCTCGACAGCCTCTTCAAAGGGGGATGGGTCGTACCAGACTCGGCTTGTGAGGAGCCGTCTTCAAAACCATCAGATAGTTATTTCACGTAAGAAAATCTAATCCAACGTTTCTGTTATGTTACACAGCAGCATACCTTCAGAGCTCGTGGCTTCCGAAGATCTCTTTCCCTTGTTGACAGTTGCTTGAACTAACCTGACATTCTGGACACACAACATGATTAATCATTTACCTTTGGTGACTTTAACTTTCAAAAATGATAAACTGCACATAAGTTTGGATTTCTGGTTACCTTCACATCTTCATCCTGTCTGGATTGTTGGCCAGATCTCTTCTCAGAAACCGTGATCACACCAACTTCCATTTGTTGCTCTGGAATCGCACATCTCCCATTGAAAGGTGGCAAGTGGCAAAACCTGAAATTTCACAACATGTCAACAAGATATCGAAGGTATGCCATATATGAAATAAAGATATCAAAGTTCCTGTTCTGAAGCCCTATACCTGCGGTCATACAAGGCTAGTTTGAAAATTAGTTGCCTTATCAGTAAATAGATTTACCGGTGCGCAAACTATGTGAAAAATATTATAATAAATGGTACATGACCAGTAAATAGATTGTTTAGAGTCAACCTTCCAAATCTTGTAGTAAGTAGCCGAAATTACTGCTGGGGACGGAAAAGGTACTAGGCAAGCTGTAGCTGTGGTGAGCGGTGACAGTAAGCCATTATGTGCTAATTTCTTATTGTTTCAGACTCCATATTTGGTTACTTATTTGAAATTGAAGATGCTAAAGAAGTTTGGAATTTGGATCAAATTCATTTTAGGTCATGGTTTGGATAAAAATGTCCAGTGTCTCACTCTCGGATGAAGCTGGGGAAACCATTCGGATGAAGCTGCGAACTTTACATTTTACGCCTCATATAAATGTTGCTAGCTGAAATCTGTTAAATTTTGCGACTAAATTGGCAGAAAGTAAATCACACGTTTTAGAATGATAAAGTCATCACATTTCATCAATAGTGTGCATCTTTAAGAAAAGGCGAGCTTAATTGCATACGAACCATTCAGTCGGTAGAGACTCTATATTGAAGCCGGTGTTCAGCATTCTCCATTTATGACATCTATAGCACTGAACCCAGTCATCCACAGCCTCGAAGCCCTCACCCCCTTTTCTCTGGTTGAAGAAAGTCTAGAGTGAACACTTTTGAAAAAAGTAAATATTACATTTTAGAACAATACGGAAGAATCTCAACAATAAAATGAGCACAGTGAATATTGAGCTCCTGACGGCTTAGCATAAACAAGGATAGAAGAACAACCCTCATAGTAAATATGTTTGTGTATCCATTTCATAGTAAATAAATGTATTGTCTGCATAAAATAAGTACATGTATATCCCATCCATATTTGCATGTCTATCACTGTTAAAATGCATAAGAACAAAATTATTTTGTATTGCCTACTCATAAGTATGGATAACATTTTCTTTTTCATAGTTATCAAATGAACTCATGATAACCGAGTATTTCTTCGCAATAAAAGTAAAATTGGAAATAGTATGCTATCAACCTATGCTAGCTGAAATCTGTTTCCATGAGGACTACATGAAAACTATCAGAAAGTTTTGGTGGGGAGAGGACGAAGACCACAGGAAAGTACATTGGACTGCATGGGACAATTTAACCCTACCAAAATGTCAATGTGGCATGGGTTTCAGAGATACGAAATTGTTCAACCAAGCCCTGCTTGCTAGGCAGGCGTGGCGTGTACTAACTAACCCTGAGAGTCTTTGTGCCAAACTCCTCAAAGCTAAATATTTTCCAAACGGTAGGTTCTTGGATACGGTGTTCACTGCTGATGCATCCTCGGCCTGGAGAGGTATTGAACATGGCTTGGAGCTTCTCAAGGAGGGTATTGTGTGGCGTGTTGGGGATGGAGAGAAGATTCACTTCTAGATATTCAAATGGATTCCGAGGAGAGTCCCTATGTCTACAAGCAACTTGCAAAACAACACAAGATGCAGAAAGGTTAGTGAGCTTTTTATTCCAGGAACTAGGGAGTGGAACGAAATAAAGATTAGAGATATTTTCCAGCCCCACGATGCTAAGGATATCTTGAAACTAACTCCCATGAAACATGATGAAGATAATCCAGCGTGGCATTTCGAGAAAAATGGAGTTTTCTCGGTGAAAAGCGCTTATAGACTAGCCTTTGATATATCCAGAAAAGCTCACCTGAATAGTGGCAGCAGCGTTGCGGGAGATGATACTAGAAACATCTGGGACCTGATTTGGAAAGCACAAGTCCCAAACAAAATACGCATCTTCGCGTGGAGATGTGCGTCGGATAATCTGGCAACCAAGAAGAACAAATGGCGAAGAACCTTGGAGCATGACAGTACTTGTAATATCTGTGGAACAGGGGAGGAAAGCAGCTTCCACGCTGCTGTTCAATGCACTAAAGCAAAAGCACTCAGGAATAGAATGAGAGCTTGCTGGAACCTCCCCAAGGAAGACCTGTTTGTCTATACCGTCCCGGACTGGCTTCTTATTCTGCTTGCAAATTCAGCCTCTGAAATTTGGCCTTTTGTTCTTCTCTTGCTCTGGAGAGCATGGCACCTGCGGAATAATATTATACATGAAGATGGCAAGAGCTCGATTGAGGCGTCTGCTGTGTTCCTCCAGAACTATGCCCACAATCTCGATCTAGCCGGCTACAGGCTAAAAAGCAGTGGAAAACAGATTACTAATGACAATCCTCTGTCGCAACCTCAGATGCTAGTTTGGGTACCAACTAGATGGACTGCTTCTGAAGAAGGTAAGCTAAAACTGAATTTTGATGCCTCTTTTATTCAGGAATCTGGTCAAGCAACTATGGGCGGAGTGCTGAGAGATCATTCAGGGCATGTTATTTGGAGCATTGCTGATCATCTTCAACCCTGTAACCACGCGGAAGAAGCAGAAGCAAGCGCTCTGCTCAGGTGTCTGGGGGCCTGCGCAGCTGAAGGGATTCAGGCTTCCCTGGTTGAGTCCGATTGCGCTTCGGTGGTCTCGACTTTGAATGCGAATCACCAAGATTTATCAAGTTTCTGTTACATCTACAGAGATATCGACCGGCTGAGGAGAAGTTCCATGTTTTTCTCCTTATCTCTTATTAAAAGGGATTGTAATTCTGTGGCTCATGAGCTTGCGAGAATGTCTAGGGAAGAAGGCACTTTCGGTTCCTGGTTTAACTCTGTTCCTGAACAGGTTAGGCCTTTTGTTCTAAACGATTGTAATGAGCTTGTTGGGAAATGAGAAATTAGAAAATGTCAACAAAAAAATTATGTACCTTTTTAGCTCTTCACGGGACTTCCTTTCATTTCACAATCCCGGACAATTCACTTAGGAGACGGACCAACCGCTGCCAGTGGTGGAGCCACACAACAGGCAACATATATAGCCCACTAGGGCAGCCATCATGTATTCCAATATTATTACTAGCATCCAAAACATCAAGTTGATATCAGTGGACTTATTTATAAATATAATTTTGTCATGCATGATTAGGCACCATGTTTCCTAAATAATTGATGGTTAAACTGAAAAATGTTTTATTGGTCAAATGCTAAAAGGACCTACATTATGAATCAAAGAGAATAGTTGGTTACAATTCAAGTGGTGTTTGCCTTGTGATTCGTGAAATATCATACTGTCACTAAGACACCTTAACAATTAGTGGGACAACAGTACAACAACGTGTGTGCGTGCGCACCCTTTAGCAGCCTTCGTCATGTTCTACCTTCTACCTAAATCTAAGTTTAGCTCTTTCTAAGATTTTGCTAACGCTGCCTGTCGGACAAGTCTGAGGGACTCGGCAAAGTCATCCAGTAGCTGATGAGAGTCCGGGAATTGCTCGTCATCCACCGCAAGGACAAGTTTCATGATGTCCATGTAACTTTGAAAATGTACGGTTAGAGCCTACACAAACCAGATCGAACAATTAGATTACGGAGAGTGTAGAATCCGGCTGTGCAAATGTTCAACTTTTACAGTGAGGATTAACATCGAGAAATTGCTTACATGTGGATGCCCGTATACACTGGTGGCGATGTAGACGATGGGATGGCCGTAGAACTCCACTTTCTCTGCAGGTCCGACGAGGCTCGAGAATGACATGGTGGTGTTGGTGAACATACCATAGCAGAGAGCTGCCGCTGCCTATAAAAAAGTTGTACCTTTAGTTAGCCAGTTCCCGTAATTAGCAGAGTGCGGTTTTGCCAGTTCCCGTAATTAACTGCGCGTTGTATGATTTTTGGATCCGGTTCCCCTTATTAACTGGACCAATTCTTTTCTTCTAATATGCAATGAGGGAACTCCCCGCCATAGGTTTCAAAAGTGAGCCAGTTCCGTGCAAACTACTTATAGACAGTTCAGTTAGATGTGTCTGCTAACTTAGCAGACAAAATTGAGTATCATTTCTAATGCAGAGCTTAGCAGAAAACATTGCTAAATCAACTAAGCATGGCGATGTCTAAATGGACGAGAAGACAGTAGTACCTTAATGCCGAGGAGTTTGACCACTAGATTTCCACTCCAATATGTGAAGACCGCTTCCAACGATCTCTTCTTCCTGTCGGCCGTCTTTTTTCCCCGCCGGATGTACTCGAGAGGGTCGTCGTGCAACCCTATGTGGAACGGGAGCACAATGTAACCGATCTGGTTCCCCCATTTCACAGTGTTGTCCTTGCTAGAGTCCATCATCTGTGCCAATGTCTGCTCGAGCAAGAAACACACGAAGTTCAGAATTGTGTTTGAAGAGTGAAGTGCGGAATTTCAGTACACCAATTAGTCTTACGTGTAGGCCAGGTGTTTTCCTAATGTTGACAAGCAGAGCTGATCGCAGGCGAATGTTCTGCTGTGCTTTTCTGCTGTTGTTGGTACTGGTGTCATCTGAAGAAGAAGCTTCAGAACAGAAAAAACGACAATCAAATTAGCACCCCTTCTCAGATCAAACATCGAACATGACGATCAACTGGAGAACACCACTCACCGGTCTTGCGGAAGTAATAACGCGACAACGCTGCAGATGTCACTCCAATCAGCACATCATTGACAGTCTGCAAATATGCAGGCACACACCGTCAGAAGCAGCATTACTGGATCCTTTCAGTACACTAAACTATATTGATCCAGTAACCGTTAACTGAGGAAGTGTGGGAGCTTACACACTTCATGGCATTCTTGACGAACTTGACGTCGTCGAGGCTGAGTGTGCAGTTGAGGAAGCGCTTGCGCCGGAACTCGACGCCCTCAGTACCAAGAAACGGCGTGCGCGTGTCGCGCAGGAACCACGACGTCGCCACGAAGCGCGCCACGTCCACCACCGTGTTCCACACCAGCACGACGAGGGACCAGACCCACGCCGCCAGCGCGAGGACGCCGGCCGACAGCCGCGGCGGGCCACCAGTGCTGCCAGAGCTCGGTGGCGGCAGCGCGGGCAGCCTTCCGGGGTCGGCGGCGCTGCGCGTGCAGGCCATGAGGAGGGAGATGAGCGAGACGCCGTCGCCGAGGGAGTGGTGCATGCGGATGGCGACGGCCGCGGCGGCCTCGGAGGTCGGGAAGTCGAGGAAGTGGTACTCCCAGAGCGGGCGGGAGTGGTCCATGGGCAGCGTGGAGAGGGAGGACACGTAGTCCTCCACGGCCTGGTCGGGGTTCGCCGACGTGGCGGCGGGGTTCAGCGCAGGGAAGATGAAGTGGTCGTCCAGGTTGACCGTGGTCCGGACCCACCGCGGCTTCTTGTTCTTCCTGCCGTCGTCGGACACCTGCAACGCAGCGTGTGTTATTCGGAAGTCCACTTTCTATTTTTTTTCTAGTCCACTTTCTATTTATTTTTCTGTCGAAATAGAGTTCGGAAGACTTAATCCACTAACTAAGAAGAAGTGAATCGTCCGATCAATTAGCGAAAAAGCGACACCATTACAAGTTACAACACACTCAAACTGTGGTGACTGTATATGGGCCGGGCCGGGCCTAAAAAAGCCCACGGTTGAAATCTCAGGCCCAGGTCCATCCGACCTTCGGGCCTATATTTCAGGCCTAGTCCCATCCATGACAGCAAAATCCCATCGGTCTTTCGGGTCTCGGGCCGGGCCTCTTCATTAAAACGCCAATATGCCAAGCCCAGGCCCATGCGACCTTCGGGCTGAAATCTCAAGCCCAGGCCGGCCTATGGACAAGCCTAGGTCGGCCCAGGCCCTGGAATTTCGGGTCAGGCCAGGCTTCTCATGGCCATGTATAGGTGACGGGCATGACAACGAGCACGACACAGACGGACGGTCACCAAGTGAGCACCGTAAGAAATTGAGCACAAGTGTGACACTTCTCGCAAGCTAGCGACTTCGACTTTACTAAGATTGACGACCGACGACATTCTCACCGCAACATCTATAAGATGGAAAGAGAGAAATTTTGGGACCCATGAAATTCACCATATAATCAGAAATCTCGTCTTTTTCGGAGATTAGTTCTATTTTTATCGTTTAGATTTCATGCCACTAAACAAATCAATTTTTTAAGTAATTTGAATTTATACTGAATATAGTCCGAAAATTTCAATAAAATAATATTTTGGAACACGTGAAATTATGAATGCCCATGTGAGTCCATGCCAAAACAAGGAGTCACACGTACTCACACGGGGACTACCCCAAAATTCGATAGACAAGATTGGCTAAAGATTTGCACGGACTACGTCGAGTCATTCCACCACATGGCCACCTTCGCAAGTAGTACTAGTCACAAGCTGGTCAACCGAGCTAGTCGAAAAGCCGACTATGAGACCATTGTTGTAACCCAATAACACTTATCATCAATGCTGTTGGTATACAAGCCTAGCACCGTTGTTCACATGATAGTATGCTAAACGAAACAGAAACAATTGCTCATTCACGAAACACACAAGTCAGTCGAGGCAACGAAAGAGGAGAAGCGCACGTGTAGGTGCTCTTTTGGATACTCGTACAAGTGATAGAAAAGTGTCTTATAGTTATAGATGCAACTCTCATCAAACTAGCAAATGCGGGACTAAACTTTCATCACAATTTTCGACGTGCGGTTTCAAAAACAATTTTCGACGTACATGAATGATCTAGATAGACCCGTGATACTTATTACTCCCTCCGTCCCAAAATAAGTGTTTCAAGTTTGCACAAAATTGGATGTATCTATAAATGTTTCATATCTAAATACATCTACTTTTTGACAAATATAAAACAGTTATTTTTGGACGGAGGGAGTATAAGAATTGTTGAAATCGGTAGAAATGGTTTGGCCAGACAACCCACAATTCCAACCTAGTATTGAAACTTGATTTGGACATGTAACCGCTTTCTGGTCCTGCGTGCGTGATTCATGACCCATTCACGTACGTGTCTCCGTCCACGACCCGTCGCAATGAATTCATGGATGGATTTGCTGAGATTTCCAGACACGCACTGTGTGTAGCTCGGTTTGCTTTCCTTGGGTTTCTCCCGAAATTTGCAGTGGTCTAGAATGGCTGCTGTGCGCTGTGCTGCAGATTGACGATCGTTCGCCCGAGAATTAATTGGGTTGGCCACGTACGTTCGTGCGCTAGCTCTACGTAACCCCACGGCATGTCCTCGCTGTTGCAGTTTAGACTATGGTACAGGAGAATATCGGAAGGTCTGCCCGGAATCTGTTCTTGTGATGGGCATCGTCTCGTCGCCGGCCGGTGCTGTGCCGTAATATCCGAGAGGGCAAGAATGAATCTCCAGCGTACACGGCCACGCCGGAGGTGACATGATGGGCAATTGTCGTCGACCTCTCTCTGCCACTACACTAGGGCGCGCGACTTGCTCGAGCCGATCGAGGACTTGGCCGCACCGGACGGGAACGCGTGCATCGATCATGGCATCATGCCATGCCGTATGGTGCCCGCCTCGGCCAGTCAACGGCATGTGCTCTCCGAAATCACGGGGCGGTCGCCACGATCTTGCTCAACGCGAGCGGTTCTTGCTTTCTTTTGTGCAAGTTGCAGGGACGCCGGTGCCGGTGGTGGGGAACAAGCAACAATCAATGGAGCGAGCGGGTGGCGTGCCAATCGTACCTGGACGCTGGAGAATCGGGGGTGGCGGACGAGCGTGGCCTCCAGCCCGGCGCGCGCCGCCGCGAGGTCCACCGGCGCGCCGAGGCCCAGCAGCGCCACGATGTAGCAGTTGAAGTGCGTCTCCCGGAACAGCCGCCCCGCCGGGCTCATCGGCTGATCCTCCCCCACGCCCCTCTCCACGTCCTCCGCCTCCTGCATCCCTGCCGCGCCTTGCTCTCCCGCTCCCTGCTACTGCCGCCGCCGTTGGGAGAGGAGGACGACGTGTTGACCGACAGTGGAGCGGTACGCTTCCGTAGCCAGGAGGTGGAGGTGGTGGTGGAAGCGGCTGCGTCGGCCGTCGCGGGGGGATCCATCCGTCGGCGTACTATAATATATTTGGAGGCGGCTGAGCGGCTGCCGGTGGTGAGAGCGACGGCGGCGTCTGGGAGCTAGCGGGCGACTGCGTGGGAGTTCGCGACGACTCCGCTGCTCGGCTTCATGACTTTATCGTGTCCGGCCCGGGTTGGTTGGCTGGCGCAACGGAAGCTCGGTCGGTGGTTGGACTGGTCCGGGCGCCGTGTACGTGTCCGATTGGTGCTTCGAGAGTTCGAGGAAAGGATCGGGGAGCAGGGGGTAGCAGCAGCGCGAAAGAGACATCCATCATTTGACATGAGAAAATTTGTTTTGCCGCTGTTCCTCTCGTTTTTACTGCTGCTAGTGCGGATCATTCGCGCGTACAGTTTGTGCTGGACCCCAACGTCCCAGGCTATTTTGGATCCAGTTATGCTGGACTGCGATTAGGCATCTTTGGGCTTTGAACCAACCAATCTTAAAAGGGGAAAACAGAGGACTCTAATATTATTACGGAAAAAAAATCTGTTCCTATTCTTTTGTTCACTAATAAATCGCACCAAAGGAATTTCATAAGAAAGTAATTCATCTATAAGTTTTGCAAAGGACCAAACATGAGCTCTAATCTCGTGAAAAAAAAAAAATCGTTCGAATGGTCCATCTACTCTCTTAGTGCACGTATCTAGTCGAGTACAGTAGCGCTTAATCTCAAAGTTTATGTGTTTTTATTATATATATTCTCGATATTCTTTTTGCGTTTTTCCTGTCCAGCTGTATTCTCAACACAATTTTTGTTTTCGCTAGTATTTGACATGCCATGACAATTAATCAGGCCGGGGGTGAGAAAAGAGTTACATTTAGTCATGTCTTTTCACAATTTTGAAAAAATTGGCGATTTCACTTTTATTCTTGTATTCTTTGGGGTCCCCTAATCCAGCGACGAGAATGAATTACATGAGACATTAGCATGATGGTTGGAGGTTGTTCCTTAATCAACTATGCAAGTTCGTAGTAAAAAACTTGGTAAGATTCAGCTGGCCAGCCTCCGGGCCGGTTTGGTCGCGGTGAAATCGGCAGGACGAAAACCGACGACATGTCACGACTCTCGACCAGACAGCCTTCAAAGTGATATGTGAGAACTACCACAAAAAATGACATGAATTTTTATTCATAAATATTTGATGTTAGCTTTTTCGCTGCTCCTATCTCTTGTCTAGTTCCTTTTGTGTAACGATGCACGATGCTTTGTAGTAGCGGTCATGGCGTCATGTTTTTCAATAAAGATTTAAACATCACAAAATCTTGCTCAAAATTAATGCGTGTGTCCACATCTGACCCCATGAGCGTTTGTAATACCAAAGCCCGGTGTGGACGCACCCATGAACCACAACAAATTCTTAAGTTTGTCCTGTGTTGTAAACCTAAATGCAGATCTTATTTTTGAGAAATTAACCTCAACCTAGATAGTAGTAGAAACGTAGTACTCTGGAAAAGTACATACTTTGACATGCAACAGCCGATATCCGATAACTTTTGTAGAGCAACGATCTCGGATACTACGGGCACAATTTGCAAAGGATTCCACCTCTCTACTTAGTTTGGCATATAGGCGCATCGCCATATGGGTCGATGATCATCACATCCAGAATGCCCTCACCTTGTTATTCTCTTCGAATCTTGAAAAGAGGTAGGAGCGATCGGGTCGGCGCTTTGTGATTCTGATCTCGCCGCTCTTGCCGTACTTGAGACGGAAAATGGCCAAACGGATTGAGGACTTGTTGCCGACGTGGTTTTTCTCCGATATCTCACGTGCCTTCACCTCAACAAGGCAGTAGGTGCTGTCACCCATGTACACAAGGCTGGCACCGACATGCCCGTCGTCGCCTGGGTCGAACAGTCTCTCCCCGCATATCTTCCACGCCGGCGGCTGCGCGGTGCTCCCCTCGGGAGCCGTGACATCGCAAGAGCAGAGGTAGCCATCGGTTGTACTTGTGTGGCCCCAGTGGGAGTAGGTGTGCTTCTTATTGAGCCCGACCCACGCCTCGAGCTCGTCGTCGTAGTGGCCCTCACCGTAGAATGGCAGGTCCCACTCGCCGTGGCTCCGCCACTGGCCACCCCCGGCGTAGGAGAAGGTCTCGGAGGTGCGGGAGAAGTCCTCGGCGCTCGTCTGACCGCCGCGTCCCGTATAGACCAGCTGGCCGTACCGGTCCCGTTTATGGTCCCACCGGCCAACGGAGAGGAAGAGCGTGCCCCGGTCTCCTCCTTCCTCGGCCGGATGCACCAGGCTGGACTCGATGCCGCCGGCACTGAAGGGGAGCATCGACGGGAGTCTGGACCACTTCCAGCGTCCGTCTCCATCCAGGCGGTGCATGCCATTGCCAACAACGTCAACTTTTCGGCGAGAAGATACGTTGCGCCGGATATCATCCTCCGTGTTGGCCTCGAACACATACAGTCCGCCCCCAACTTCCGCGGCCAGCGTCCATCGGTCCATGGATCACGCAGCAGCGGCGCCGGGATAGGGGACACGGCAGACACCGCCCCCGTCTTGGTGTCGTACGTGAGGGTGACGCCGTCGTTTTCGGGGCGGCCTAGCGGGCCAGCGGCCATGATCCTGCTGCCGATGGTGGCGAAGTTCCAGTGACCGTGGTTCTTTTCCTGGCGGTGGAGCGGAGCCGGCAGGGGCAGGGGCAGGCCGCGCGCTTCCGAGCCGTTGTCATTGTCGAGATCCAGCTTATGGATGCTGAACCCCTTGGTCCAGTCATCCAGCACCAGGTACAGGTGACGCCTCCTGTAGCTCGGGTGATCGACGTTGTTGGTGAGTGTGTCGTCCTCCGACGACGCGTAGCCCCGCGACGTGGTCCAACGTGCGCCGCGGAGACCCAGCTCATGAGCCACGGAACGGCAGTCGTGGCGATGGAGACGGGAGAGGAGAAACGATCGCAGCATCGTGACTGGTTGGTCGTGCGTGCGCCGGCCGGATAGCTATACGAGGAAGATCGGGAGGTAGCTAGGGTTGTACATGCCTAGGCATTATCAGATCGATTTTCCCGGACGTACGGGATACATCTCCGTTTTTTTTTTTTTTTGAGATTGATACATCTCCGTTCTGTGGCAGAGAGATTCTCTCTAGTCTTTTGGATCGTTGCTTCTGGGCCGTGAAGCGGGAATGAGTAGCACCAAATTGGAGGCTCCTGATGGGCCATGTATTGCGGAAGTTGACAACCTCGTTTGTTGTCTGCCTCATTTATTCCTTCACGGCTAGCTAAAAAAGAAATTCCTTCACGGATAGGCATGTAGACGGACGTCCACTCCGATTAAATTATTTGTCCGTCACGTTCCATATTTACAGATTCTCTTAACAATTCGCTTAACTAGCAGCAGTGCCTGGCGGACGTCCGCCCTGTCCGTCGACCCCCCCTCCCCCCCACACACACACAAACACCCGCGGCTATGTTGACAGATTGTTCACGTTTGCAGTGAAACATTTCCCCAACGACCAATGGGTTGACATAGACGAAATGTCTCCGTGGATTGAGGGAAGAGGAGCCATTGGAGCTTAGGAATAAAAAGGCAACATGTTCTCGCTGCCAAGTCGACTTTGAAATGGAAGCTTTTTTTGTGAAACACAATACAGACGCAGATGCGCACATACACGTTCGTACACTCACCCATATGAACGCAACCACCCTCGTAACCATTCAATCACAGGTTGGTTCTTCTTTTAAATGGAAGCTTGGAGGTGCTCAAGATAGGGGCAATTTTACTTTAGAGCTTCTGCTGACGAAATTTTTTGGGAAGGGGGAAATGGGACGCACTGAATAACCAATAACTTGGTCAGTACCAAAGATGAACATAGACAAATTGATCCAGCCACCAAGCACAAGACACACAAATTAAACGGCATAGAACTATGTTTTTGCACGACTTTGTGCAAATAAGAAAATCATGTGCTCTTCATATTTGCTTGGTTATTTTGTGTTTGCTAAGCTGCAACACAACAGAAAATTATAAATTTCGTAAGTCCAACTTAAGACGAGTTGGTCTATAACATCTGTCTAGTTTTCTGAAAGTTAGATAGCAAATTAAAGCTAACACATATAATTAATGCTCTGAAAACTAAAAGAATTTTACGATGAACCAACGACCTTATAAATATTGCATCAATTTGAAAGAATGTTTGACTTCATTTCCACGACGCCTCGATTACATCCAGAATGCTGGCACCTCATGACGTTGATGAAACCTAGAGAATAGGTAGGAGCGGTCAGGCCGGCGGTCGGTAACTAGGAGCTCGCCTTTCTTGCCGTACTTGAGGCGGAACCTGGCCACACGCATCACACACTTGTTCCCACGGTGGCGCCTCTCTGGTGTAATGATCTGGACGAGGCAATAGTTGCTACCACCCATGTACACTAGGCTAGCAACGGGCCACAAAGCGTAACGGTCCAACAGCCCTTCCGCGCAGAGTTTCCAGGCAGGCTGCACTGGGCTCCCGTCCAGAGAGGCGACGTCGCACGAGCAGAGGTAGCCATCCGTAGCATGGTAATCTTCCTCATGTATCTTATGGAGCCCGACCCACGCGTCGAGTTCGGTATTGTAGTGTGCTTGTCCATAGAACGGTAGATCCCAGTCACCGTGGTGCCTCCACTCGCCGTTGCTCCCGGTGTCGTAGGAGAATGTCTTGAATGTGCCATTGGGGCTGTCATCTCGGTTGACATAGGGGTCCAGGTCGTCTTCTGTGTAGTCTTGTGTGTCATCTTCACGCCGATCGCGCACGGACACGAACAAGGTGCGCCCTTCTCCCTCTGGATGCACAGCGATTGACTCCAGGGTGTGGACGTTGAAAGGGAGCGGTGTCGGGATGCTGCTCCAGGACCAATGGTCTATGGTTGCCCACCGAAACGCCTGCGTATTTTTCAATATATGCATACCTCTATCGTACTCCCAGATACCCCTGGAGCTGTGCTCGAACGTGTACAGCCGGTTCCCAGCAGCCGTGGCGCGAGCCCAACCACGATGCAGCGCCGCTGGGAGACGAGGGACGATGGACAGCCCCGCCGCCTCGATGTCGTACACCAGCGTGACATAATCATTATCCTCATTGGATTTTATCCTTCCGGCGGCCACGATCTTGCTGCCCACGGGCGCGAACTTCCACTGAGAATCCCCAGTCGCTTGGCGGTGAACCGGAGCCCGCAGGGTCAAGTCACCACCGTCCGAGCTGTCGTCAAGGTCCAGCTTGTGGATGCTGAAGCCCTTCTTCCAGTCATCCAGCACGACGTACAGATGCTGGCGCCTGTCCTTGGCCTCCGGGCCATCGGCGTCGCTGTCTGTCTCGTCCTCCGACGACGTGTACGAGTAGCCGCGCGCCTCATCCGCGCGGCGGCCGAGCTGAGCCACGGAACGGCGATCGTGGCGACGGAGATGGGAGAGGAGAGAGTGAGGACGAGCGAAGGAGGATCGCAGCATCGTAACTTGAGGTGCAAGCGGCGGCTGTACGAGGAAGATCAGCAGCTAGCTCCTTGTACTAGGGTTGTGCGTGTCTCTCGATGGGATCGATTTTGCTTGCCGATGCAACTCATGTTTTCTGTCTCCGTTGGATCGCAGGCAATCAAAGATGACGTACGATCGAATGTTGCAAACTCTGTTACTTATGGGCCTACAATGTGTAATAAATTTTCTTCTAACAATGGCCCATGGAATGTAGTCCGCTTAAAAAAATACTACTTTTGATATAGTAGAAGCTATCCTGAAGATCAGAACCTCAAACTCGAGAGGCTCTCGCTCTCGCGTCGCTCCCCAGGCGACGTGGGGGCGACTCCAAGCAACCGCGTCGCCAGCACCCCCCCACCGCCGCTCTCCCCCACCGCCGCTGCCGCCGGCACGAGCCGCGGTGGCGGCGGACCTCACTCCCAAAGGGGTGGGGTGGATCAGCTCGCGTGGGTGGAGGTCGCCCGGTCTGGGGCCATGGCGGCCGGAGATGTGGATCCTGGGCGGCGGCCCAGAACCTCGCCGGCGGGCATGGACGTCGCGGCGGGGTTGGCTGCAGCCTGGATGACTGTGGTGAAGAGGAGTGAGCCGGCGGCGTGCGCTCCAGGAGGCAGTCATGTTCTGGCCAAGCGGGCCCTGATCTGGGCCGAGCGGGCCCCGATCTGGGTTGCACGGGCCGCAACCGACGGAAGGGTGGAAGAAGCTTGCTGGCCGGCGGAGAGTCTCCCGGTCTCCCCTTCGTTGATCTGATTGCCTCGTCTGTGGTGGTGCGGTTCGCCCTCGACCGCTTGTCGTTCCTTGCCGTGGAGCTCATCTCTGCGTGGATGCGGGGCTCTCCCGGGTGCTGTTGGGGCCCTTCGCAGACGGCGGTACGTCGCACGAGGCGCGTGTGGAGCTCGGGGAGCCCGGAAGCTCGCCGGCCGGCGGAGTAGGTCTCTGCGACTTCCTCCCCCGACCGTGTACGTGTACGGCCACGTTCCAGCAGGCCTTTGCCTACTTTCTCCGGCTGTGGCAGCCGTGGGTACCTCTCCGTGGAGCTCAGTCCCGCTCGGGTGCGGGGCTCGCCCAGATCCCTAGCTGGTCGGCTGGCGATCTAGAGAATTGGAGGTTGTTCTCCATTTTAGCTTGTGCTAATGGTGTGTTCAGCGGTGGCTTGAGCACCATGTCTCCCAGAGTGGTTGATCGGAAGCAATGCCGGAAACTCCGGCCTCCTGTGTCCTCGTGGTGGCTTCTTGCATTGGTATCTCGGGTTTCGGTGAAAACCGTGCAAGACTGCGGCCATTGCCGGTGACGACGTCACCTCCGGGTGCCCTTCCTGAAGGCATCACCTTGAAGCCCTTACCTTGTTTGCTGGGTCACCCATCCGCCTCAACCTGCGCTCCTGTGGTTCTCGGTTAGGTCGAGTCTTTGGTGGGAGGGCTGGATGTTGGCGAAAGCTCTGTAGGTCCTTGGATTCTACCAGCGACGACGACGCTTATGAGCGCCGTGTTCCTTCTTGGAGGCGTCGTTTGATCCCCTCCTTTGGACTCTCGAGACCTGCTAGTCTCCTGTGGGTGGCAATGTTGGCGCGATTGAGGCTCTTTGGAGTTGATTATTTCATCCTTGCTTCCGTGCAACAGAAGACGACGTGCTCCTTCAACTGGACCAAGCTTTAGACTTTTCTAGTTTTGCTTGTTTCCCTTATCTTTTGAAGTCTTGTGTTGTGTGTGTTCTTGTTCGGTTGTTGGCATTGCCAACGTGTGTTTGTAAGTTGTAACTCTTAGCCGGTTGTTGGCTTCGTTAATTCAAAACCGGCCTCTTCTCGAGCCTTCAGTCTAAAAATATCAGAACCTCACCATGCTTAGAGCAAGATTTTTTTGGCCTGGAACCCAGAAATTTCACAGGCCGGATCAGTTCATACGATTTAGCGGTATGAACACTTAACTTGATCCACAAATTTTCCGGCTGCTACTCACCCTTTCTCTCTTGACGAAACAAGTTAACAACCCCCTCTTCTCCACAAACATTCTGACGCCAAGTAATCCAAGATAATTTATATCCAATTAAACCAGATCGTGGGCAGCTACATCCAAATAAATTACATACAATTAACTCCCATCTAATTCACAATTACATCCAATTAAACCACCTATTCATCTAGCTAGTTACATCCATTAGCAGATAGAAAAATGAAGAAGCTAGACTCATCTATTCATCTAGCTGGTTACATGTAGCTTCGTATCAGCTGGAATAGGAAAATCACATCCTGGTATTCATAAAAGTGAAAAATTGCCCCCTAATACTAGAAGTATGAAAAACAATAGCTGATTATATCCATTGACATTGACAAAAAAGAATCTAGCTTCATCTAATTGTTTACATCTAGCGTGCATCAGGTAAAGGGGGAAACATCCTGGTATATATTTGTGTTGTGAGTTCAATGAGTTATAATATGAGTTGCAACCCATCTCATGCTGACATTGTTTTGGAAAGATGCGTGTTTTTACTGTGTAGTTCGTTTTTAATCATCTCATACTGCAGTGGCAGATGTAGCTAGGATTTAAAGGTTGGGGGTGCCAGACTCAATAATCGTAGTTTAAATATCATGTATAAGTATTTTTAGCACATGTAATACACATAGAAATAGAAAAATTGGTACTAGATTTAAAAAATCTGCATCATTTAGGGGGTGCCATGGCACCCATGGAACACCCATTGGATCCGCCCTACTGACATGATGAGATAACTTTGTATTTTTCTTGAATGCATTTCAAAATGGCAGCCAAGCACCATTATGTAACTCGTTTTAGTTTAGAAATCCATGAGGCTGCCAAACGTAAAATTTTGATATTGAAATCTCAGTTCAACCAAATGAAATCATGTTTGAAGTTTCACTTCTCGAAAGATGCCAAACGAGCTCTTAGTTTCTTACCAACAAGTCCTATTCCTTGATCACATTCACATCCAGAATGCCCTCACCTTGCTATTCTCATCAAATCTAGAAAAGAGGTAGGAGCGGTCAGGTCGGCGCTTAGTGATTCTGAGCTCGCCACTCTTGCCGTACATCAGACGGAAAATGGCCAAACGGATCACAGACTTGTTACCGACGAGCCTCTTCTTGAATTTCTCGAGGGCCTCGACCTCGACAAGGCAGTAGGTGTTGTCACCCATGTACACGAGAGTAGCGCCGACATGCCCGGCATTGCCCGGGTCGAACAATCTCTCCCCGCATAGCTTCAAGTCCGGGCGATGCACGGTGCTCCCCTTGGGAGACGTGACGTCGCAAGAGCAGAGGTAGCCATCCGTCTGGTGGGTCATGTCCCCGTCGTGGTACCAGGTGCTAGCGGGACGATGTATCTTGTGGAGCCCAACCCATGCGTCAAGCTCCCCGTCGTAGTGGCCCTCGCCACAGAACGGCAGGTCCCACTCGCCGTGGCGCCGCCACTCACCGCTCCCCGTGTAGGAGAAGGTGTCGGAGGTGCGGGAGTCCTCCGCGCTCGGATGACCCCATATCGTCCGGTCCGGGTCGCCCTTGACCCACGTGCCGACGGAGAGGGACAGCGTGCCCCGGCCTCCTTTCTCCTCCGGGTGCACCACGCTGGACTCGATGTCGCCGACATAGAAGGGAAGCATTGACGGGATTTTCCCCCAAGTCCAGTGATGTCTGTATTGATATTCGGGGCCGTCGAGGCGGTGCATGGCACTGCCACCGTGTAGCGAGTTGGCCTCCAACACGTTGAGCCCGTTCCCATCTGCCATGGCTAGCGTCCAGGGACCGCGCAGCGCCGCCGGGAGACCGGGCACGACGGACACCGCCGCCGTCTCGATGTCGTACATGAGGGTGATGGCGTCCTCATCTGCGTCTAGCGCTCCGGCGGCGACGATCTTACTGCCCATGGCCGCGAAGTTCCAGTGACAGAGACCGTGCTTCTTCTCCTGGCGGTGGACCGGAGCCGTCAAGGGCAGGTCGCCGCCCTCCGAACCGTCCTCCTTTTCAAGATCCAGCTTGTGGATGCTGAACCCCTTCTTCCAGTCATCCAGCACCAGGTACAGGTGACGCCTCCTGTAACACCGGTGATCAACGTCGTCGGTGTCCGTGTCGTCCTCCGACGACGCGGTCAAACACGCGCGGCGACCCAGCTGAGCCACAGGACGGCACCACTCCTGCTCTTGGCCACGGAGACGTGAGAGGACAGGTTGAGCACGAATGACAAACGATCGCAGCATCTTGGCTGCCGTGCGCGCGCGCGCCGGCTGATGCTGATCTGAGGTCTGAGCTACTACTAGGGTTAGGATTTTGATGAGCTCGATTTTCCCGGCTGAATTGCGGTAACGATCATCCGTTGGATTCTTCGTGATCCAGGATTTGTCGTACGACTGCAGAGCCGTCTCGCTTCTGGGTCTGCGTGGGCCAAGCTTGGGGCTCGTGCCGGGCCAAGTGTTATGGACTGAACTGGACCGAACACGGTACAGCATGCCTACTTGTTGCAACAAAAGTAGACAGCCCCCAACGTGAGCGGTGTTTTGTAACTCGAGCAATATGTAGCTGGTTTTTTCAAAATTTCAAAATTACATTTTTAAGTTTTCAAAAATTAGTTAAAATCACAGATTTAGATAGTAATATGCTTTAAAAGTATGCAAATTTTCAGGTCTAAATTCTTTGTATTTTAGACTGTACGAAAATTACAAATGGGTGAATCTGGGTGGTGAACATTGTTTCAGAAATTTGAATTTTTGCAAGTTTTATCTTTTTTGTGTAGCCAAGGATAATACGAATTTTGGATTGAAAATTTGCGCACTGATAGATCTCGATATTATCTACATGCAGGATTTTTTGTTTCGAATTTTTTGACACTCAAATATACCGATTTTGAATTTTGAAAAAAAAGCTCTATGTAGCTCGAGCTACGCTAGCACTTTCCGGCCCCCAACGCTGTATGTCGCCTATAGCAAGCAATGAAGCAACCCCGCAATGGTCGCCTGCCTGCTTGCCCGGCTGAGCTGGCTCAATCAACTCTTGTTTTGTCTTTCCTTTTTATTTTCTTATTTCTTTATTTTCTGCTCACCTAATTTAAAAAAAATTGTTTTCAAATACATGTTTATTCTTTTTTGTTTCGTTCTATTATTCCTTAATAATATTTTAATGTTAAGTATATGAATTTTTAATTTGAGATTTGTGAACGCTTATGTTTGGAACTCGTGAACATTTCATATTTAAAAGATAAAATTTATTGCAAAGTACATGAATTTATTTTTATAATAAAAGAACACTTTCAAGGAACACATGATGATTTATTAAAATACACAATTTTTTATTTGTGAATATTTTCTATTTTGCCATGGATTTTTCATTTCAAGATTTTTCTAAAAGTTACATGAATAAATATTTTGAAATATGTGAGCATTTTTCTGTATGTGAACATCCTTCTTTAAACAGACGAACATTTTGTATTATTTTCATTTGACTTACCTAATACCCAGTGCCCAGAGCCAATTTCTACATGTTTTCGCTTCGCCAAAAATAACTATTTACAGAGGCCAATAAATACGGCTAAATACCAAACTTTTGATTCTTCGGGGCGAAGCCAGCTGACCAACCCAGTAGAGTGGTGTCCCCACCTCGCGGGTGGGGCCCGGCCACGAGGTGGCTGTGAGGCCACCTCGGGCCTCCACTCACCGCCTCCCACCTTCTATATAATCCCTATGACCTAAAACTTACGAGAGCGGAGTTAGTTTTCGGGGATTATACACATAGCGGCCCCTCCACGACGGACACCCACACCGTCTCGGTGTCGTACGGGAGGGTGGTGGCGTCCTCATCAGGGTCTAGCGAGCCGGCCCAACGATCTTGCTGCCGACGGTAGCAAAGTTCCATTAATACAGTCCTCGTGGTGGACCGGAGCCGGCAGGGGCAGGTCCCTGACGCCTTGAGAGCCGTCGTCGCTCAAATCTATCTTGTGGATACTGAGTCCCTTCTTCCAGTCGTCCAGCAGTAGATACAAGTGAACGCCTCCTGTAGTTGTAGCTGGGGTGATCGACGTCTACCGATGACGGGTAGCCCGTGACTTGGTCCAACATGCGCCTCGCCGACCACAGAATGGCAGTCGTGGCGATGGAGATGGGTGAAGATTTAAATGATGGAAGCTTTGGGACTTATCGTGCGTATGCCGTGGGACGTGGTGGTTGATAGCTAGCTAGGGTTGTGCACACAGATCGGACGGCATCCATCTCCGTTCTGCGGCAGATACCAGAGAGATCTTGTGTAGCAGTCTGTTGTATCGTTGCAAACCGGGCATAGAACTATGCTTTTTTTGCATGACTTATGCAACACCGCAGATAATTATAAATTTCATAAGTGCAACTTAAGGCATGGTTCAGAAAAAATAGGTGCAACGTAAGGCGTGTTCATCTAAAATCCCAGTGTACTCTTCTTAAAAATGAGACAGCAAATTAAAGCTATGACATAATAATAATAATGCTCTGAAAATTAAACACATTTTACAATGAAACAAACGACCTTTTGCTCAAATAAAAAAATGAAACCAACGACCTTATAAATATGGCATCAATTTGCAAGGATGTTTGGCTTCATATCCACCATGGCTCGATCACATCCAGAATGCTCGCACCTCATAATGTTCACGAAGCCCAGAGAAGAGGTAGGAGCGGTCGGGCCAGCGGTCGGTAACTAGGAGCTCGCCTTTCTTGCCGTACTTGAGGCGGAACCTGGCCACGCGGATCGTAGACTTCTTGTCAACATTCCCGCAGCGCCTCTCGGGCGCCATGATCTCGACGAAGCAATAGTTGCTACCACCCATGGACACGAGGCTAACAAGAGGGCACCACGTGTACCCGTCCAAGAGCCCTTCCGCAGAGAGTTTCCAGGCAGGCTGCACGGGGCTCCCGTCCGGAGACGCGACGTCACACGAGCAGAGGTAGCCATCGGTAGCATGGTGATCGTATTGCTCATATACCTTATTAAGCCCGATCCACGCGTCGAGCTCGGCATCATAGTGGGCTTGTCCATAGAACGGTAGATCCCAGTCACCATGTCGTCTCCACTCGCCGGTTCTGGTGTCGTAGGAGAACGTCCCGTATGTCCCAATGGAGCTGTCGTTTTTGCTCACTCTGTCGATAGAGTTGTCCATGTCGTCTTCTTTGTGTTCTTCTATGTCGTCTTGAGTGTCGTCCACGGCGCTGCTCCGCTCTCCCATGGACACGAACAAGGTGTGTCCCTCCGGGTGCATGGCGGTTGACTCGACGGCATGGACGTTGAAAGGGAGCGGTGTCCGGATGCTGCTCCAGGACCAGTGGTCTGCGGTTCCCCACCAGAAGGCCGTGTTGCCGTACTTGTCATCTGCAGGTACTGGCGCATCTTCCAAGATATGCATACCTCCGTCGTAGTCCCCACATATCTTCGACTTATGCTCGAACGTGTACAGCCTATTCCCGGCAGCCGTGGTGAGAGCCCAACAACCATGATGCAGCGCCGCTGGGAGACCAGGGACAATGGACAGCCCGGCCAACTCGGTGTCGTACACGAGCGTGACATAGTCATCTTCCTTGGAATTTACCCTCCCAGCAGCTATGATCTTGCTGCCCACGGCCCCGAAGTTCCACAAGCCATCCCCCACGGCCTGGCGGTGAACCGGAGGCCGCTGGGTCAAGTCGCAGCCGTCGACCGAGCCGTCGTCCAGGTCCAGCTTGTGGATGCTGAACCCCTTCTTCCAGTCCTCCAGTACCACGTACAGATGCTGCCGTCTGTGCCTGGTTTCCGGGCGATCGACGTCGCTGTCCGTCGTCTCATCCTCCGACGACGTGTACGAGTAGCCGCGCGACTGGATCCCATCCACGCGACGGCCGAGCTGAGCCACGGAACGGTGATCGTGGCGACGGAGATGGGAGAGGAGAGGGTGAGGACGAGCGAAGAAGGATCGCAACATCGTGACTTGAGGTGCATGCGGCGGCTGTGCGCGGTTGATTAGCTACTCGAGGAAGATCAGGATCAAGCTGCTTCTACTAGGGTTGCCTCACGATGGTCCGATCGCATGCCATCCAGGATGACGTACGATCGAATGCTGCAAAGTGCAAAGTCCGTAATTCTGGGCCTTAATTGAATGTGCATTACGGGCCGAACTAATATAGAGGCGTCAAATGTTAATTGGCTCGTTTTGTAATAACGCTGTACTCTAATAATATTGGAGTATACTGACTTGTTCCTAGAAAAGAGACTTGCTCTTTCTTCGCTAAAAATCATTTTTTCAGTGGCTATACTACAAATTACGTTGCTAACACTAAAAGCTATGCCCGCTCCCTACATGGCTAGGCCATTGTGCGCAAACCACAGGAAACGGAAATGTTGTGGAGTATAAAATATTTGGCTATAGGCATTCCATACCCGGCATTCTCTTTGCGAAATGGTTACACTCGGCAAAATATACTCGGCAACAACTATATCGGCAAATTTATGTTTGCCAAGTGCCACATATCAGCATGTCGGCCAAAATAAAAACAAAAAACGATTGCCGACCAGTATTTTAGCGAAGCAGTCGGAAAAATAAAGTACTGTCAACCCATTCGACTAAACAAAAATGGACACATGACACCAAACCTTTGCCGAGTGTTTGATGTAGACAATCGGCAAACACCAGTGTACAAGAAACCGACACGTGGCACATTGTTTGCCGGGTGCAGAAGGGTACTCGGGAAAATCTTTGCCAAGTGCAATTGCCATTCTCGGCGAATAGCTTTGGGGAGCAGGAAAATTCTGGTACTCACCATAATGTCCAAAACTTGATATGTTGCATTTCAGAGTTTGTTTTGCAATTCTACAAACCAATGTCACTACAATTTGATAGCTTTTTATCATAATATAAATAGGGTTTGTATTTATATGAATATGATCCCAAATTTTAAGACATAAATATATGGAGACCCACAAAAATTAGCACGATATTTGCAAAAATTCATTATAATTTCCCAACAATTTAAACTCAGAATGTGAAGATTTGAGGTCAAAGACATACTTCATCTTTTTGTTAGATTTTTCTGTACATGGTTGTGGTAGTTTGTGGAGGTCTCTACTAGGCTTTAGGTAATTTTCACATTTATTTTGGAATGTGAGAAATAATACGCAAGGTGAGGAAGAACGGTGTCTGACCAAATCACATCAATAAGATGTAGTCCAGACTCCAGGATGATAAAGATGCTATTGCAATTTCCCAAGTCAATTGTAATAATCATTGTCCAATTACTGTAACTTTTTATGTAACCTCGTTTGAGGAGTGATTAGCTCCCGGATTGCGTTAAAACGAAAAAAATCAATCAAATTTACTAGAGAACCTAGACCCGAAATACACAAATGGCTCGGTTAATGAGGGGTAACCGAGCGAAAAGTACACCCGACGAGGCCACAACCACACTACCAAGCTAAACTAGGACTGGAGTACCATCTCACAAACGCTCGACACAAAAACATTATATTGCACTCGCGGATACTCGGGCCCCGAAGAGAGAAGGCATAACCCAAAGGGAAGCGAGCCTAAGACTCGCCAAACGCAAGAAGAACGACGAAGCATGCCACACCAAGCCTACTCACACGCCAATTGACGACACCCAAAACAGACAGCATCCCACCGGATAGCTTAGCCTACTGGGCTACCTGGGTCACCTCTCCA
The DNA here is from genome assembly GCA_947311845.1 of Poa pratensis. Taxonomy (NCBI): domain Eukaryota; kingdom Viridiplantae; phylum Streptophyta; class Magnoliopsida; order Poales; family Poaceae; genus Poa; species Poa pratensis. The sequence goes on from CAMZMU010000065.1 coordinate 8,960,095, forward strand.
AAACTAAAATGACACCTCCAAGGAATTAACAACGTCAAAGACACCATTGTCATCCAATCTACTCCCTCCGTTTTTAATTATAAGACGTTTTAGACATTGCACATGTTGACTACATGCATATTGAAGTATGTAGTAGAACATGTCTAGATACATGTATATATATGTGAATCTAGACAAAACCTAAAACGTCTTATAATTAAAAACGGAGGGAGTAGGTTTGAACTAGGAGGACACGAGACCCCCGAGGATTGGAGAGGGGTTATGTCTCCACAATGATGCCATCATGATATATTTTGTGCAAAGATGAAATGTTCTTTCTATAGTGCTAGATTATTTTTTTGCTTGCTAACTGCAACACAACAGAAAAAAAAAACTGTACTTTCACATTAACGGAACAACAGAAATTAGCATAGTTCAATTTAAGGCATGTTCGACTAAAACCTCAACCTAGTTTTTTTTTAAAGTAGCAGAGCTATAAAAATTAATAATGCTATGAAAAATGAACACATTCTAACGGCCTCATAAATATTGCATCAATTTGCAAGGATATTTAGCTTTATTTTCACGGCGCCCCAATCACATCCAGAATGCATGGACCTCAAAATTCACAGTAAACCTAGAGAAGTGGTAGGAGCGGTCAGGCTGGCGGTCCTTTACTAGGAGCTCGTCTTTCTTGCCGTAGTTGAGCCGGAACGTGGCCACGCGGATCACACACTTGTTGCCCACATCCATGCAGCGCGTATTCTTGATGACCTTGACGAGGCAATAGTTGCTGCTGGCCCCCATATAAACAAGACTAGCCTCAGTGTGTCTCCCTGTGTCACGGTCAAACAACCTCTCCGCGCATAGTTTCCAGACTGGCCGCACGGGGCTCCCATCGGGAGACACAACGGCCCCCTTCTTTTCGGCTTCTAGAGCAGATTCTAGGCCCAGAATCTCACAAGCCCAAAAGAATGGGTCCGATTCTATCCAGCTTTTTTCCACCGTGAATCAGATTTCCTTCACAAACCGAGAATCCACCCGGGACCTGCTTCTGGCCAGATTCCCGAGCTTCCCAGCGAGGAATCGAACCGGTATCCACAGTGCCCTTCAGTTATGCTTATTTACAAGGAAATGCCACCGGAAGGAAATTGGGTAAGAAAAAAAGAAAAAGAGAAAAAAGCATCGGCATCTCCACGAATCTATCGCTCGTGTCCAGGGCCTGCCGCTGCACGTCCGCCGCCAGCCGCCGCTGCCCCGTATGCCGCCCGCCGGTCACCGCCGCCGCCGGAACCGCCCCGGCCGGCCGCCCGCCGGTCACCGCCGCTGCACGTCCCCGTCCGCGCCCATCGCCGCCGCCGCCGCACGTCCCCGTCCCCGTCCGCCGCCCATCGCCGCCGCCGCACGTCCCCGTCCGCCGCATGTCCCCGTCCGCCGCCGCCGCACGTCCCCGCCCGTCGCCGCACGTCCCCGTCCGCCGCCCGTCGCCGCCGCCGCCGGAACGCCCCGGCCGGCCGCTGCGACGCCGACACCCAGCCGCCATCCCGTACGCCGCGCAGCTGCCCGTCCGCTGTGACGCCCCGACGCCGGCGGCCGCAGCCGGCAACCGACGCCCACCACCCACCGCCCCACGCGAGCTCGCCCCCCTCCCCTGAACCGGTGACCTCCAGCTCTCGAGCTCGTCCTCCCCATGTTTTCCTCCCTGTAATTTCCTAGTCTGTACATGATTTTTGCTAGAAAATTGTTCTGTAGTTTAAATTTATTTCTATCTCACTATATACTAAAAACTAGCCTACATATGAAATTTAGGGGCTTTATAGACATTTCATACTCAACACATCAAACAACTCAAATGTCCACAAGCCAAAAAGAAGGGAAATAACCAGATTCTTTGAGATTCTCCCCACCACAACTTTCTCCCACAATTTTCCAAAAGCTAGCTTCTCTAAAATCACAAGCTGAAAAGAAGGGGGCCAACATCGCACGAGCAGAGGTAGCCATCGGTAGTGTGGTAATCGTGTGGGCCGTCTCGCTCATATACCTTATGGAGCCCGACCCACACGTCGAGCTCGGCATCGTAGTGGGCTTGGCCATAGAACTGTAGATCCCAATCACCATGGCGCCTCCACTCGCCGGTCCCCTAGGCGAATGTCCGTGATGTCCCAATGGAGACGTCGTTTGTGCTCGCTTTTGGTAGGCACAGGGGTCTTGGTTGTCTTCTATGTCCATGGTCTCGTTCCTATCCCGCGTCGTAGACACGAACAAGGTGCGACCTCCTTCATCTGGGTGCACGGCGATTGACTCGACGTCGCCGATTTTGAAAGGGAAGGCTGTCGGGATGCTGCTCCAGGACCAGTTGTCGCTGTTTGCCCACCAGTACTTATCGCAGCCTGCAGGTGCTGGCGCATCTTCCAGGAGATGCATGAATCCATTCGGCAGCCGTCGGTAGTCCACTGTCTCGAACGTGTATAGCCGTTTCCCGGCAGCAATGGCGAGAGGCCAACCAGATAACTGCAGCCCCCCTGGGAGACGAGGGACAATGGACAGCCCCGCCGTCTCGGTGTCGTAAACGAGCGTGATATAATCATCCTCAATGGGTTTTATCATCCCGGCGGCGACGATCTTGCTGCCCACGGCGGCAAAGTTCCACTTACTATCTGCCGTCGACTGGCGGTCAAAGATTTAAATCACTGGCTATAGCGGCGCTATAGCTGCGCGGACGCCTCCCGTTACAGCTACGTGATTTTTACGCTATTGGTGAAAAAACATTAATAGCCCGCTAAATCAGCCATTAACGCTAAAATATGTCTCTATTTAGCGCTAAATCTCATGGGCCCAACAAAGGCCCAAATTTCTTTCGTAACCCTACTCAATTTCCTCTGCTTCTCCAAAACACGAGCTCCTTTGCCTTTTCCCTTCGCTATAGTTTCCGTGAGGAGAAAAGGGAGGCGACTCGTTTGCAGCCACCGTCCGCCGGCGAAGCCTCGGGTTCCTCCCCTCTCCGGCGGCCGCTCCGGCGGCGGGAGGGTGGGGGAACCCCGGATCTTCGATCTCGGCGTGTACAAAGGTGTGTGCTAGGTGTGCGTGGCGTCGGCGCTCCGGAGGTGGTGGCGGCGGCGTTTTTGCTTTCTTTGCCGGAGCTCTCTCTTCCTCTTGGCGTTGTTCCTTGGGATGGCGCGGGTGAGCTCTCGGCAGTAGATTCCTGCCATCTGTTGTGGATGGTGCGGTTAGGGTTTGCTCGGCCGGCGTGTGTGGCGGCGAGCTTGGTCTTCCGGGCTGTTGGCGGAGAGGCGGGGGCGAAGCCAATAGCAGTGGATTTTGTGCCGGGACTTCTCTTCCGCGTTGTTGGCGTGTGCTCTGGCCCCGGCGACGAGTCCTGCGGCTTCTGGCTGGACGGCGCGGTGGCAGCGTCGTCTTGGCTTTGGGTTTCTTGGGGACGGGCGGCAGCAGTCCTGTGCAGATTTGGAGGCTCGGTGCCAGGGTCGGTGCGGTTTCGTCGGTTCTCTGGTGGCTCGCGCTGGATCGGAAGTTGGGAGCGCCATGGCCGTGATCGTTCAACGTGCTTGGATTCGGCACTGACATGGAGGTGTCCCTCTTTCTGGGTTTGGTGGTGGCCTGCCTGCTTCGCCGGCGAGGGTGTCGGCGGTGAGTTCTGCGCTGTGCTTGCTGTTCTCTTGTGTACCTTTGCTGCCCTTGAGCTTGCTAAGCTAGGAGCAATTTCTGAGTCCGAGGACTCCTTCTGGGATGTTTTTTCTCCCAGGTGTAATGCCACTTTGTTGGACAGCGCTTTAGCTGGGCCAGTTTAATAGATTCCTGTTAAAAAGTCAAAAAAAAAACACGATCTGTGAATCTGTGATGGCGGCTGCTGTTCCCGGCGAACCTAGCTCCTACTCCCGGCCATGTTCGGCTGTAGACCAGGCAGCGCCCACTCCTGCCCACGGCGGCACCTACTCTTGTCCACGACGGCACACGGCTCCTCACCTGGTCGAGCTCGCCAGCAGCCCCATTCGCCCTCGGCTGCTTCCTGCTGCCCCTGGCCGGCTGGCCGCGCACGGCTACTGCTGCCGCCTCGGGGACGTTGGGTTGATGGGTTGCTGCTGTTGCCCTCGTGCACCGCGTCTGCTTCCTTCACACGGCCATGCTTGGCTGGCTAGCTGCTTCACCCAGCCATAATGGCTCAGTCCCAGCCACCTCTGTTTGCATCGCAAGGCTAGCTGCTCTCACCTTTCTCCTGATTTCTTCTCATTTCGATTTTGGTAGGTGAATGAGTGCATGTGAAGTGAATTTGTGCACTGAATTTATGCGTGTTTTTTGATTCTTTCAAGAATTTAGCAGAACCGCTAAGGGCTTAGCGCCGCTATTGTTGCGCTATAGCTTCTTTTAGCTGCTAAAAAAACTGCCGCTAAATCACTTCTCCTGCAGGGTCAAGTCGCCGCCGTCCGAACCGTCGTCCAGGTCCAGCTTATGGATGCTGAACCCCTTCTTCCAGTCATTCAACACCACGTACAGATGCTGGCGCCTGTGCCTCCGACGACGTGTAGCTCCGCGAGATGATCTGATCTGCGCGGTGGCCCAGCTGACGAGCCACGGGACGGCCGTCGTGGCGACGGAGATGGGAGAGCAGAGGGCGAGGCCCGGGCGAGCAAGGATCGCAACATGGTCGCACGCGCCGCCGGTGACAGATAAGCTACTAATCGTTATCCGTCGAAAACGACGTACGGATGCTGCAATGCTCCGTTACTTCTGGGCCTTGAATGTGTATTATGGGCTGAACTGACCTAACGGCGTGGAACGTTAAAAGACTCATTTGTATCAACAATATTGTTACCCTAAAAAAAATCAAGAATATTGTTCTCAAAACAAATTGTATTAACAATATATTCTGACATGTTCATGTAGCTAAATGGACGTGCTTGGCTAGTAGGCTATATATTAGTCGAAATACAAATTGTGATAGTGCCTGTAAGTAAAAATGTAGTAAAACATGTCTACATATATTTGGGCCAAAAAAACTTAAAAGGTTTACATTTAGGTACGGAGGGAGTTTACAGTGAACATCAATATCATTAGCACCTATGCCGGCTCCACACATTGATTAAGGTATTTTGCATACAAGAAAATTTCGTCAATCACCAAATTGTCCAAGTATTCATATACTACCTCTGATCCGGTATAAATGATGCTGGAAATGCACTGATCACGTAGAGCTTAGTACTATGGCGCGCGACACTTTTTAAGAACTGGAGGGAGTATGACAAAATTCTTTCATGGAAATTCCAATAACCTTTGAAGAATTTTGACAAGATTTCTCAATTGGTTTGATTTTTTATAATCCAATTCAAAAAATTCACTATTTTTTCAAGACCTATTATGTACAATTTTTCTCTGTTTTAAATTCTATTTGTGATTAATCGAGCTAGACCTAGGCTATCTTCGGAGTTCCAAGTTCTTGGACCACAAAATAACTCCCTGTTGGAGAATTGTTCATGTGTCCATAAGTTCTAGAATTTTTTCAAAGAAATTATACTAATCTTTGAATATTAAGAGAATTAACATTTGGTGAGAATTTTATTTTCATCTAATCCAAAATTTGAAATTATAAAAATAAGAACCCACGAATTTCTATATTTATAAAAAAAATCAGTTGCGATTAATTGGGTTAAACATGGGTTATCTTAGAGCTCCGAGTTTCATGGACCCCAAAATACTTCACTTTTGTTGGATTTTATATCTTGATGGTTAATGTAATTTGTGGAGGTCTCCATCGTGTCTTGTTTTTATAAAGTATTTTTAGAGAAGGTAAAAAAATATTGTGCAAGGTGAAGAAAAACAGTGGCCCACCAAATCACACCCATAAGATATAGTCCACCGTGCTAAAGACACTCGAGTAGTAAAAGAGAGTGTGCTTGGAGCAATTGCATTGTGTTGGGTTGAGTGTTGTAAACATTGTCCAATTTACGCAGGGCTGGTCCGATTTTATGGGGCCAGGGATGTTCAGAAAGTAGGGGCCTTTATTCAAAAAGTTGAGGTGATGTACAATGTCACCACAGTTTCGTGCATAGAAGCTCTATTTTTTCTTACGAACAAGACATCAGGAAAAAAAGATGTACGGATGTGAAAATATTGCCTTAGCTTGCATAATAGAAGGGTATGTGGATTCTTGTCCAAGGAAGCCTTGCGGTATAAGGTTGCATGAACCAACGCCTTCAGAGGTGTTAGATTACCTTTCTCTTTGCTAAAGCTCTTAGAGCATATCGAGCGGCGCCCTCCCAATAGACACCCCCCCACCACCCACCCACCCAATTAAGGCCCAATGGGGGTAAACACGACTATGAAATTTTTAATTTCATTGTAGTACCTTAGGGCATTTCTGTCCTCTAAGAGATCTTTGTCGTCAACCACGAAGTGAATTAAACTCCAAAGGCCAAACAAAACAATTATTTGATCAACTGATAAATGAAAACCGTAGTACAAAATTGTGTTCACGGTCTTGACCAAATAGTTGGAGAATTAAATCTTCTTACTCTCGTAATAATAAGAAAATCTCCCTGATGAAAGTTGTGCAAAACATAGAGAAATATATTCGATAAAATACTTTTACCTTGAACGATTAAGCATATTTTCTGCATCATCCTAAAAAAATCTCTTAACTATCGCGCATATTAGTGGAAATCTTCATTTCAAGGGAATGATATAAAACGTAAATGGGGTTTGCAACCAAGATTTGGAGCACTTATTGTAGCTGCGGTGGAGAAATAGTTGAATAATTGCACTATTACTCGTATGGCGCATGCCTTGGTAAAAAGAAGAGAGTGAATTAAGGCGAAACTATCCCGAGAGAAAAGATCAGGCGGTAGATGTGTGGTTTCGTTTTGTTTTGTTTTGTTTTGTTTTGTTTTGAGAAACAACGATAATTTGATCTAAGCGGTGAGTGTGGTTGGGGATGTGGGCTTCATCTGAACTGGTGGTATAGACATATTATTTGGGCTGGGTCCTTGCCACCTGGGGCCTGGGCGGTCACCCCTTTGCCCCTTAAGTTGCAAAACCTAGTTGCAGCGTACCGCGAAGCGGAATGCGCTCTGTGCAACCCTCCCTGGCGCAGCTTTTTCCATTTTATGTTTCCTTTGTGTGTCTTACTATTTATTTATTTTCTCCTTCTACTTTTTCATTTTATTTTCTGTTTTTAGAAATATTAATATTTTTTCAATGTTGAAATTCTTATTAAAAATCATTTAAAGAATATAAATGTTCTTTATTGAAAAATCGTTCATAAATAATAAATTTCCTTACTTAAAAATCATTGAGATTAAATAAATGTTCATACGAAAACATAGTTCAAATAATGTAAATATTTATTTGAAAAACCATTCAAATGAGATAAATGTTCTAATTGAAAAACCCTTCAAATAAGATAAATGTTATTACGGAAAAATCGTTCAAAAAATGTAAATGTTCATATTGAAACATTGTTCAAATAGTATATATTTGAAAAACCGTTCAAATGACATAATTGTTCTAATTGAAATCCATTCAAATAAGATAAATGTTCTTATTTTAAATATGTTCAAATAACATAAATGTTTTTATTGAAAAATGTTAAAAAGATAAATTTATTTATTTTATGAAAAATTGTCAAATGAGCTAAAAAAATATTCATGTAAATGTACAGAAAAGGAGAATGAAACACAAAAAAACAGAATGATAAAAAAGAAAACAGAGAAAAGAAAAGAAAGAGGAAAAGAATAAACAGAAACAGTACCTGATTATTGGGCCGGCAGGCCCAGTTTTCCGATCCAGCAGGCGGAGGGCAATGCGCACCGCGTTGGTCGTCAAATAGGAGCACCCCTTAATTTCGCTATGACTAAAATCTCGTGTTGCCGAGAACCAATGAGCGATCCCTTCACTCATAATTTCAAACAAACACGCACATCAAAGGAACAGTGCCTACTCCATCGACAAAAATACTCTGAAACTTAGCAAACTTGACAAGCACCGACCTACCAACTTTTAAAAATACAATAGCAATTCACAAGGGGTTCAGGTTCAACTTTGTGCCAACCACGCTTCACTAGTATTTTGTGCCAATATGACGTCCTCGGTCTCACATCCAGAATGCCCGTACCTGAAATAAGTGGACGTATCTTGAAAAGAGGTAGGAGTAGGAGCGATCGGGCTGGCGCGCCGTGATTGTGAGCTCGCCATTCTTGTTATACTTGAGACGGAACATGGACAAACTGATCATGCACTTGTTCCCGGTGTCAACACAACGTCTACTCTTGAATGCCTCTAGCTCCACGCTCTTAACAATGCAGTAGGTATTTTCACCCATGCATGTACACAAGGCTAGCACATTCTGTATGAGGATTGAACAACCTCTCTTTGCATAACTTCCAGGCCGGCGGCGAGGAGTTGCCGTTGGGAGATACTACGTCGCAAGAGCAGATGTGGCCATCAAAAGTTGAGTGTCGTCCTTCGGCTTCGTATCCATTGTGGAGCCCGACCCACGCGTCGAGCTCCATATCGTACTCGGCTTGGCCATGGAACGGCAGACCCCACGCAGCATGGTCTCTCCACTCGGCGCTGTCGACGTCGTAAGAGTAGGTATGTCCAGGAAAAATGCAGTTCCACTCGTCCGTTGGCCCCCCCGGACTATCTGTACCGTTCTTTTGTTGTTGGAGATTCGTGCAAGATCGGCTGGTCAAAGTGTCGATCGCATTTGCATTATAGTCCTGGAAATATCACAAATCAACCCGCAGTCACCGTAGACCGTCGACTGCCCTATCCTCCCGATCCAGATCTCACTACTCTCTCATGTGGCTCGTGGTCTCGTGGACGGTCAGGGCGCCTCCTCCTCCAACTCCCCGGTCTCCGGCGGTTTGTGGTGGCCCTTACCGACGCCGCATCCTGCGCAAATCAACCCGCGGTCACCGTGCTGTCGTTATCCTCTTATCCTCCCCGATCCAATTCTCTCCTTACTTGATTTTGTTCCAGCGACCGCCGCCGACCGGGAGTCCAACGAGGAGCGCGGATCGCCGCCGGCCGAGATGGGCTTCGCCTTCCCGCCTGACCTGCGCGCCGTGCTGGCCATGGGCTCCCGTCTGGTGCGGGGTTCCCGTACTGGCGGACACGCGCGGGGCTTGCGCTCGGCGTTCGACCTGCCAATCGCGACGGCCTCTCTCCGGCCACGTCCGTGCAGGCCTGACCGGATCCGGGCTTTCTCGGCCTAACCATGGTGGTGGTCGACACCGGCTGGGCGCGCGGCGGAGCTGGTGGCCGCTGTCCCGACAGGCGACGAAGGAGATGTGCCTCCAGCTCGGCAACGCGCTCGTTAGGAGGTAGACACAGGCGTGGCCACGAACTCTATCGTGGCGGCCGGCGGTGAACTCGGCCCGGATCTGTGCTGGCCATCATGAACGTGAACATGGCTGGCGAGTAGTACCGGAAGCTGGCCGTGTTCGATTAGTCCTTTTGTTACTTCTCAACATCAGTGTAGTCGTGTTTGATTTGCTATTTTTCGGAACTACAAACAGCTTGCTGGGATTGATTAGCTCTTTTCTGAATACGAACCAAAATTATGCTTGCGGTGTTCTCTATTGTGTGAAATCCTAGCGAATGGTATGAGAAGGGTGCGTGAAACATCGCGTAAACAAATATTACTTATATTCATGTTTGATATGTGGCCAGTCATTTTGCGAAGCCATACATATCTTGTGACGTTAACAAATAATCACCGTAGAATGACTACTCGAATGACCCATTTAGAGTCTATTCTCAAGGATTTCCTTATAATACTCTTCCAGTAAATTCAACTATTTGATATTCCAATGTTGAGGTCAGATACTCAACGACATGTAGAAATCAAACTTGTACTGTAGATTCAAAGTATAGCATTATATTTTGTTTTTAAAAATTGATCAACCTTTTTGACTTTTGAAAAAAATGTAGATTCAAAGTATGGATTATTGAATTTTAGAAAATTCAGGTTGATTTGTTTGATCAAATTTTCATAATTTTGTAAGGGTTTCACCGTAGAATGACTACTCTTGTTTGTTTGATCAAATATATGTGATGAATGTCCACATGGTTTGATATGTGGCGAGTCATTTTGCGAAGCCATACATATCTTGTGACGTTAACAAATAATCACCGTAGAATGATTACTCGGATGACCCATTTAGAGTCTATTCTAAAGGATTTCCTTAGAATACTCTTTCAGTAAATTCAACTATTTGATATTTCCAGTGTTGAGGTCAGATACTCAACGACATGTAGAAATCAAACTTGTAATTTTATTTTGCCCACGTAGAAAGATGTTTTAAAGGTTGGTATCACCTCGTCATCTAGAACAATTTATTCTTGAGCTGAACGTTTTAAAAGTCAAGTAATTCCTACACTGCGAGACAAATTCCCAATCTCGTTGGCGCAAAAAAATTGGTCGTCTAGCCGATAACACATTCTTCTCTTTTATTATCGAGTTTTCCTTAATTATGTTAGAAATAATAGTAGATGGATCAACATCACAACCCAATGATGAACCACATGTGAATCATAAACGAATCATGAATGGACCGTGAGCCAGAAATGTATAAAAACCATAAGTAAATCAAAATTTATTATGGTTATATTTGTCGTCAAGTTTTCATTACTGGATTTACGTGGACCCAAGTCAAAAAAACATGGTGCCTTTGTTAGCACAAATTTTAATATTTCCCCGCAGTACTATGATTTCCAAAATATTACTCCTTCAATTTCTAAAAGTAAGGTCTATACGTTTATTTAGAAGTCAAATAGTGTAAAGTTTGACGAGGATTAAGAAAATAACATCTACAATACCAAATCAATAGAAACATTCTGATATATCATGTCCATATAGCATTATATTTTGTTTTTTAAAATTGATCAAACTTTTTGACTTTTGAAAAGAATGTAGATTCAAAGTCTGGACTATTGAATTCAAGAAAAGTCATGTTGATTTGTTTGATCAAATTTTCATAATTTTGTAAGGGTTTCACCGTAGAATGACTACTCTTGTTTGTTTGATCAAATATATCTGATGAATGTCCACATGGTTTGATATGTGGCCAGTCATTTTGCGAAGCCATACATATCTTGTGACGTTAACAAATAATCACCGTAGAATGACTACTCAAATGACCCATTTAGAGTCTATTCTAAAGGATTTCCTTAGAATACTCTTTCAGTAAATTCAATTTTTTGATATTCCAGTGTTGAGATCAGATACTCAACGACATGTAGAAATCAAACTTGTAATTTTATTTTGCCCACATAGAAAGATGTTCTAAAGGTAGGTTGGTATCACCTCGTCATCTAGAACAATTTATTCTTGAGCTGAACATTTTAAAACTCAAGTAATTCCTACACTCCAAGACAAAATCCCAATCTCGTTGGCGCGAAAAATTTGTCATGTAGCCGACACCACATTCTTCTCTTTTATTATCGAGATGTCCTTAATTATGTTAGAAATAATAGTAGATGGATCGACATCACAACCCAATGATGAACCACATGTGAATCATAAACGAATCATGAATGGACCGTGAGCCAGAAATGTAGAAATCAAATAATCAGATAATCAGCGACATGTAGAAATCAAATTTGTAATTTTATTTTGCCAATGTAGAAATATGTTCTAAAGGTTGACATCACCTCGTCATCTAGAACTATTTATTCTTGAGCTGAACGTTTTAAAACTCAAGTATTGCCTACACTGCGAGACAAATTCCCAATCTCGTTGGCGCAAAAAAAGTTTGTCGTCTAGCCGACACCACATTCTTCTATTTTTCTTATGGAGTTGTCCTTAATTTTGTTAGAAATAATATTAAATGGATCGACATTACAACCCAATGATTAACCACATGTGAATCTTAAAAGAATCATGAATGGACCGTGAATCAGAAATGTATCAAAAACCATAAGTAAATCAAAATTTCTTATGGTTATATTTGTCATCAAGTTTACATTACTGGATATATATGGACCCAAAAAAGCGCATGGTGGCTTTGTTAACACAATTTTTAAATATTTCCCCGGAGTATTATGATTTCCAAAATATGACTCCTTCTAATTCAAAGCGGATTTACTCCGCCTGAGTTTTGCAAACATCAAGGAATTCCAAAATATCCGGATGACTGACGAGAAAACACCAGGCTATAATTTGGAATTTTACTCCCCCTCGAGCTTTGCAAACATCAAGGTACCAGTTCTTTAAATCTAATATGGTAATATAAATTGTGTCGTCATCTTACATTTCAATTTTTTTTGCATACTTGGCAGCTGAGTTTTGTCGTCATCTTACATTTCAATTTTTTGGCATACTTTGCAAACGTCAAGGTATTTTACTCCCCTTGAGCTTTTGCATACTTCGCAGCTGTTTTGTCTTCATCTTAGATTTCAATTTTTTGCATACTGTGCAAACGTAGGTATTTTTACTCCCCCTGAGCTTTGCATACTTCGCTGCGGTTCATAAATATTTTAGTTAGTCTCTAGGTCTACGAAGCAAGGATTTAGTCTACTTGCATGTACATTTCTATTTTTTCCCATACAAAAACAGTACAGCTCCTATACAAAACTCTAGGGAAACCAAAAAAACTTTTGTGAAAAACCTTTGTTCGAACTCTTTGTGAAATATGAAAACCATGTTTAACATCCCTACGAAACTCTAAAGAAGACCCATAAGAAGCTAAACGGGAGATGCTGGCCAACCCCCACTGAGATACATGAAATTCATTTATGTTCTCTGGGTGATGCTGCACCAAGCGTACCCCCATTCAGAATCTAACACTTACATTCAGGTCACTATCAAAATAACTATTATAGATTGAACATAAAAATAAATTGCCTTGCAATGAACATGAGACAAATTCTAGACAAAATACAATGGCAGGACGAAATTGGCTCAGGAGAGACGTCGACCAGACAAAATCATGTCTTCGAATTACTGACATCTGATCAAGTAGCAAAACAAGACTCAGAAGAGACGCTGACCAGACCAAATCATGTCTTTGAATTCCTGACATGTCAGCAAGTAGCAAAAAAGGTGGGCTACAAAATATAAATCTGAAACACACATTCTGTAGAAATAAAATATCCATACAAGTTTAATACTCCCTCTGATCCCAAATAATTGTAGCCAGCACAACTATGGATTTCTACCTTCCGCGTGAATTAAATTAGGATCGGAGGGAGTACAAGTTCATGCCTGTGTGTACAGTTACATCACAGATTCAATCAAAATTAATAGAAGATGGATCTGAGAACAATCTACTAATCCACCCAGGGCATTATTTGTTAAGAGAACTGACCATATATCAGGCACAAAGGATGAATAACTATTTAGTTACACAATGGATGTATAAGATGGAGCCTTATGGAGGCAGACCTCATCATGCGCATATATTTATACAGGATTTCTGATACATAGATTCAAATAAAAACTTCTGCAATCAATATCTACAGAAAATTCCAAGACATATCCATGAATCTTCAGTGGAATAAGATCCAATCATCACAGAAAATTCAAGTCCGAGAAGCCAAGATTCGAATCCCTCCAAGCTAAGATCTGCTCGAATCCCTCCAAGCTAAATTCATGATTCACAGATTAGCAAGATACCTGTAGAGAACACAGATCCAATAGACAAAAACTTGATATTTCCATAATTCACATCTATTTCACAGATATTTCATAGGAAACATGCTAAATCTTTCACACCGTGCAGCGTCATAAATTTCATGTACACATTTACAGATTGAGATAATATTCATTCTTTGTATCTGGTCATAAAATTTCATATTGTTCTTGACAGAAAGGGCTCAGTGTTGACAAATACACATTCCTAACGTATTTATGCTACTTAACATATGCTACACTCTATATTGCTGGACCTGTTGTAAGCTACAACGCATTTGCAGCTCAGGTTGGTCTTTTCTCTAATAGTAGTTTTCTGTTGTAACTGCTTTGTCCCATTTGATTATGAATCATGATTTACAAAAGGAAGAT
>CAMZMU010000065.1:9001390-9075077 GCA_947311845.1 Poa pratensis
TGATTTCACCGTAATCTTCCAAAAACACGCCCGCGATCTCTCTCTGTTTACCCTGCTAATTGCACGGACACCTGTCGAATCCACGCCACGCCTCGATCGATCGCAGTTCAGTTTCCAATAGATCGCTACGGCGGCGACCACGGCGGAGAACTCGCGTACGCCCTAAAATTTCGACGGCACAAGACCCCGATCGATCCCAGTTGGCCTCAGCACGATCTCCGGACGCGGCCGTGGTCTACTTCCTAGCGAGTAGGGATGTCAACCTGATCCATTGTCTCCTGATGCAAATACGCTCGCGATCTCAGTTAGTGCTGGTGCCTCACGTAGGAACTAGAAAAAGGTAGCTAGCTTGGTACGGACGCAACAGGAAAACACATGCATGCAAAATCCATGATTTCAGTTATCACCACCATCCATGAGCTGATTAGGCAAAAAGGCTTATATATGTACATGTTTGCGCAGCGATGGAATCTATCAGTGGCTTACAACAACAGCTCAGCGAGGAAAGATTTAGCACACCCGTAAAAGAAAGCAAGCGTTCCTCTGTCCGTAAGTCAACTGCTTCCCCTTAGCATGGTTGTATTTGGTTCAGTTTTCATACATTGTGGTTGCTTACTGATTCATTGTTTATGTTGAAGTGTTCGTCTTTTACACCTGATTGTGAAGAGAATTTGAAGCCTAAAGTAGGCATGACATTTGAAGGACTAGAGTTGAGAGAGAAGTTCTACAAGTACTATGCACATGAATCTGGTTTTGAAGTTCGTGTTGGACAGCAGAAAAAGTTGATAATGAAGTAGTCCTCACTAAATGATTCGTGTGTAGCAGGGAAGGATTCAAGTCTGAAAAGGGTAAAGAGATTGAAGATCCGTCAAAGAAAAGGCGTAAGAACACGGCCACAAGATGTGGTTGTGATGCACATATCTTTGTGAAGTTGTCTGGTAATAATACCTACAAGATAGAGTCATGGGTAGAGCACCACAGTCATGGTCTTGTGTCACCTTTTTTTTAGATAAGAGCGTGCGGGTCCCCGGCCTCTGCATCAAGTGATGCACACAGCCATCCGCAATTATTCATCAAAGTTTACAAGTTACAACATTGATCAAACGAAGTCAGCCGCTCGGCAACAAAAGTCGCTACAACTATGATGGGGGTGGCCATGATCAGAGCCGCTTGCCTTGACCTCCCACCTACACGCATCATCTACAACCGGAGTACCGGTCCAGCAAACTCTCAACGCGCACCGCATGCGCGCGCTACAGAAGTCGCTACCGCCGTCTTCCTCGAACCCATCTTCAGGCAAAGATCAACGCCATGACCTTGCAAGACCAGCCGGCGACGTCCGCCATGACGCCAAACAGCATATCCGATCTGCGCGTCATCATCATCACACGTCCAGCGCCGAGACTCCGCTGCGCCGCGCCGCCAAGACTCGCCGTCGACGACGTGTTAGATGCCTCAACACGCCACCTCTCCTTGCCCGTCCCAACCAACATCTGCTCCAAAACGATGCCCCCAGGAGGGAGAACGACCCAGAAAGGGCCGTCATCGTCCGATCCGGGAGACCCAGATCTAGGGTTTCCCCGGAGCAGTCCAAGATGGGTGACGCGGACTGCAATGACGATGCCTCGATAAGGAAACGACGTCGGAGACGCCGCCATCGTCCGCCATAGCCGAAGCCGGCGCGATTTTCACCGGCAGCCGCACCACCCGACCTCGTCGCTGGCCGGATCGCGCTAGGCCCAACATGGGGCCCAAGCGCCGACAGCGGAGCGCCGCCGCCCCTCGCTGCCCCTTCTCGCACCTTCGGATGTGTCGAAGATGGATCTCGATGGGACGAGATCCGCAGCCACCGCCGCCACATCGCGGCCGCCGATCGCCGCCGCACGGCCAGGCAGCCGCCATGGCCGCCGTGCACAGCCCCCTGCCCGAGGCGCCCCAGTCACGCCCGGTAGTGGCCGCCAAACCTCCAGCCCTAGCGCCTTTGGCGCCGGGCGCCGCCGCCACCGCGGCAAAAGCCGGCGGCAACGGCGGCAGGCTTCACCGGCCGAGAGGAGGAGTAGAGGGGCCGGATCTGATCCCCCTGGCGTCGCCCTGGGGTGGCGGCGCGGAGGGGTCGAGAGGGGGTCGAGAGGGAGAGGTCGTCGTCACCTGATAAGCGTCATTTGATCAGATCGAATCGTCAAGTTAGTGAGAGGGTAAAGAACACACTATACACATGCCACAAAGCAAGCATTGGCACATGCCAGGCATATAGACTCATCCAAGTCAGTGAAGGTAGGATTGAAAATATTGGATGCATGAAGAGGAACTTGCAAAATTATTACCGTGATCTCAGGTATAAAATCAGGGATGCAGATGCCCAAATGTTTGTGGCCCAGCTAGCAAGAAAGCAGCAAGTTGATCCAGCATTTTTCTATGATTTTGTTGTGAGTGATGAAGGAAATTTGATGTATGTATTCTGGGCAGATGCCACAAGTAGGAAGAACTACAAACACTTCGGGCAGGTGGTATCCTTTGATTCTACATACACTACTAATCAGTATAACATGATATTTGCACCATTTACGGGGGTTAAGCATCACTTACAAAGTGTGTTTTTTGGTGCTGCCTTCTTTCTAAATGAGAAGGAGGAGTCATATGTTTGGTTGTTTGAGACCTTCCTGAAGGCAATGGGAGGTCAAGCGCCAGGGCTCATCATAACCGACGAAGCTCGCAGCATTAAGAATGCAATTGATAAAGTTTTTACGGGCATCATACATAGGTTATGCATGTGGCACATTATGGATAAACTTCCAGAGAAGGTTGGACCGGTGATAAGAGAAGAACTTGAATTTTGGAAGAGGATGAATGCATGCGTATGGGGATCAGAAACCCCGACCGAGTTTGAGTTAGAGTGGAATTTTGTAATTACAGACTTTGGTTTGGAGGATAATGACTGGTTTACTACAAGGTTCAGTCTTCGAGAGTCATGGATACCAGCCTATTTTATGGACGTATCATTGGCAGGAATTTTCCGAACAACTTCAAGGTCAGAAAGTGCAAATTCATTTTCAAACCGTTTCATTCAGAAAGCACAAAGAAGCCAAGGCCAAGGTGGCACGCTTGTGCAAGACATGCCACCAAGTAGGGTTTCATGATAGTCGCAATTGCCCAACGAAAAAGGGTCCAGAAAAAGAAGCCACAAATGTGCAAGACATGCATTTAGATGGTGGATCATGATTTTTATTCTGTCCAACTGTTTGTCTCAGATTAGAGCTTTCTTTTTTGTTATTCTAGTTGCAAATGAATATATCATTGCTCCTTTGAACATGAGATGATATGTGAGACGACAATAATTGGATATTGCCTTCACATTCTCTTTAAGCTTTCACTGAAAACTGCAGCCTTGGTGTAGTTTTCTTTCACTAGAAATTGCAGTCTTAGTGTTGCTTTCTTTCACTGAAAACTGAAGGATTTTGTATCTACAGCCTTGCAACAATCTGTGCACTACACTACTGCCGAGAGCATCTGTGAACCAAACCTCTTGTTGTATATTCACTAACCTATTTGGTAGTCACAAACAGAATCTGATGTACATCTGCCTTACATAAGGCAAATATAACACCTCAAATTTCGAATACAGCAATGCGTGTAATTTTTTCATTCTGATATTTTAACACACAACAATATGGATCTTCAATATGCTGGAATCAGCAACTGAACAAGTGAGAAGCATCATCCTCATGTTAACTTGGAGGATTTGGCAAGTTCGTAATGACAGCATTCATGCAAAGGCCACTGAGACTGAATTAAGTGCATCCCAATCTCGTTGTATATTCATACTAGAAATTCACATGTCACACGCACACCCAAACAAAGAAAAAAGAACAAAGTTGTCTCCAGACCTTGTGACAAAAATTCATAGAGATAACTTTATTCATGAAACAATGGGGCACGCTCAGTTACAGCAGAATACATCATCCACAACACTGTTCTAATATATACAGCTAACTCATGTGCCAAATTGTTTGGTTCTCTCACCATTTTGATCACTCGAATTTCACTAAGTACATCCCACAATAAGCTAGCATCCAGCCATGCCATTGCCTCCGCTTCCTCGACTAGCAGATGCCATCACCTAACCAACATCTTTCCTCTGAATCTGCACACTAGAACCTGCAGTTGAACTGGTGTAGAAATTCAGTCATACAAGCGATTTGGGCACAGTTGGAATGAAATCGGATCAGTTCCTGCGGCAGTCCTAGTATCCAGGTACGCACCCTCCACAGGATACGTCTCGGCGCCTAGTCTGGCAGCAGCTCGCCGGCAGCAGCAGTGGCGGCGCGGTGGCACCGAGTATCTTCTCCCTATACCAGGGAGGATTCAGTCGAGCATGTAGGACGCCGAGGCTCTTTAAATACCTGAACTAGCGGACGGTCTTGCGGAGCTTTTCGCCAGCGTCGCCGGCCTTGAAGTCGCGCGCGGCGGAGGAAATCGAGGAGGACGGGTGCGTCCATGGTCTCGTCGCCCAGGTGCCCAGCAGAGGAAGGGTAGGGTCCGGGGATTAGGCGGCTAGGTTTTTTTTTCAAATAAAACGCTTTGTTAAGTCTGCAAGCGGGCTGTTAATTGCAAAATTCCTTTAAACTCAACGCGAGGCACAAGATTTAGATCGTTCGGCTAAAAATGAACAGATGCAGGGACAACGAAGTCGATGGATTCACAGGATACGTCGCCCTGTTTGTATAGTCCAACTTTTAAAGCGTGTCTATTGATTGCGTGGATCACACGTTCGCTGGGAGACCCCAAGAGGAAGGTATGAAGCAGTGTAGCAGCAGTTTCCCTCGGTATGAAACCAAGGTTGTTTGGTGGCGCCGTTACTCGATCACCAACGTGGAATCTGCACACAACACAATCAAACTACTTTGCCCCAACGAAACAGTGAGGTTGTCAATCTCACCGGCTTGCTGAAAACAAAGGATTAAACGTATGGTGTGGAAAACAGTAGTAAATTGCAGAGAATGAAAAGGAACATGTTTGCAGTTGGTTGTATTATCAGTGTAAAAGAATGGACCGGGTCCACAGTTCACTAGTGGTGTCTCTCCATAAAAGATAACTAACATTGGGTGAACAAATTACAGCTGGGCAATTGACAAAATATTGAGCGCATGACAATGCATATATATGACATGATGATTACTATGATATTCATGGGCATTACGACAAAATACATAGACCGTTATCCAACAGCGTCTATGACTAATAATCCACCGCCAGGTTGTCATACCGAGTTCCCCGTTGGTATTAAGTTGCAAGCAACGGATAATTGCATTAAGTAATGTGCGTAAGTAAACAAATGCATTAGACCTAACGGCGTACCCTTAAGCTAAGCATCGGTTATTTTATCCCTAGTGGCAACAGCACATCCACAATCTTAGAAGTTATTGTCACTCTCCCAGATTACCGGAGGCATGAACCCACTATCTAGCATAAATACTCACTCTTGGAGTTACAAGCATCTACTTGGCCAAAGCATCTACTAGTAACGGAAAGCATGCAAGATCATAAATAACATATAAGATAGATTGATAATCAACTTGACATAGTATTCAATATTCATCGGATCCCAGCAAACACAACATGTAGCATTACAATAAGATGATCTTGATCATGATAGGCAGCTCACAAGATCTAAACATGATAGCATAAAGTGGAGAGACAACCATCTAGCTACTGCCATGGACCCGTAGTCCAAGGATGAACTACTCACGCATCACTCCGGAGGCAGGCATGGTGATGTAGAGCCCTCCGGTGATGATTCCCCTCCGGCAGGGTGCCGGGAAGAGCTTCTGAACCCTCCCGAGCTAGGGTTGACGGCGGCGGCGTCTCTGGAACTTTTCGTGGATAATGGCTCGGGTGTTTAGGGTTTTCGCGTCGGGAAGAATAAATAGGCGAAAGGGCGGCGGCTGCGGAGCCACGAGGGCCCCACACCACCCCACGGCGCGGTGGTGTGGGTGCCACGTGGCCCTCCTCCGTCTCTCCTCTGGACTCCGTCTTCGTGTTGGAAAAATAGGAGGTTCTGTCCAAGTTTCGTCCAATTCCGAGAATATTTCCAGACTAGCTTTTCTGGAATACAAAAACAGCAGAAAACAGGAACTGGCACTGTGGCATCTTGTTAATAGGTTAGTCCCAGAAAATGCATAAAAATGCTATGAAGTGTATATAAAAATGTAACAATTGGTATAATATCAACATGGAACATCAGAAATTATAGATACGTTTGAGACGTATCAAGCATCCCCAAGCTTAGTTCTACTCGTCCTCGAGTAGGTAAAACGATAAAAACAAAATAATTTCTGAGGTGACATGCTACAATCATAATCTTGATCAAATAGTATTGTAAAGCACATGTTATGAATGAAGTGATCCAGGTCAATGGTCTATAGTTTGCTAGCAAGTAGATAATGAGCAAACAACTGAATCATATAAGCAAAAACTTTTCATGAATAGTACTTTCGAGACAAGCATCAAAGAGTTTTGCATAAGAGTTAACTCATAAAGCAATAGATTCTAAGTAAAAGGTATTTAACCAACACAAAGGAAGATTTAAGTTTCAGCAATTGCTTTCAACTTTCAACATATATATCTCATGGATATTTGTCAACACAAAGCATATAATAAGTGCAATATACAGCATATAAAAATTGTTGCACCAAAGTTGACACTAGTGTTTGCTTCTAAGATAGAAAGAAGTAGGAAACTGACTCAACATAAAAGTAAAAGAAAGGCCCTTCGCAGAGGGAAGCAGGGATTAAATCATGTGCTAGAGCTTTTTAAGTTTTTGAAATCATATAGAGAGTAAAAATAAGTTTTGAGAGGTGTTTGTTAATTGTCAACGAATCAGAAAATGGAAAGTACAATATGACCCCTGCCAACCAGACTTTTAAGAGCGGCTCCCATGAAGGACGTTATTTCTACCAGCAAGGCAGATCATCCCTCTTTCTCTTTTGTTTACACATGCAGATATTTCACTGTTTGTCATTGCTTGACTGATAAATCAGGGCAAAAATGTGAAGAGAATTAAGCGGTTAAAGTTGTAATTAATTGGGACTGGGCACCCCATTTGCCAGCTCTTTTTGCAAAATTAATGGATAAGCGGATGTATATGCCGCTAGTCCGGTGGTAAAGTCTGTTTGACAGTTGACATAAAGACATCCACCCCGTCCTCATGAGCTTGGTAAACATTGACACAAAATAGGAGTAATAAGTTTGAATAGTTTAAAGGTAGCACATGAAAAATTTACTTGGAATGGCAAGGAAATACCACATATAGGTAGTTATGGTGGACACAGATGGCATGGATTTTGGCTCAAGGTTTTGGATGCACGAGAAGCATTCCCTCTCAGTACAGAGTTTAGGCTAGCAAGGTTATTTGAAGCAAACACAGGATATCAACCGACACAGCAAGACTTATATGAAAACATATTGCAAGCATTATAAGACTCTACACTGTCTTCCTTGTTAACCAAACCCTTTTACTAGAAAATATCTAGACCTTAGAGATACCAATCATGCAAACCAAATTTCAACGAGCTTTACGGTAGTTTTCATTAATAGGTTTTAACTACATGATACAAAAGCTTAAACATGAACTACTTGATAACTCAAAACAATTGACAAGTATCAAATTATCCAATACATGATCTACAAGAATATGTAAGCTTTTTCCATTATACCATCTACCACATGCAACATTTTCTGTTCCAACCAAACACCAATCAATTTATTTCAACATAAACTCTCCAAACAATTATAAGTGAAGCAAGAGAGTACTTTCTTTAAAAGAACTAACAGCTCTGAATAAGAGATGCATGAAAACAGGAGCTAAAAGCATAGCAATAGCTAGATAAGAATACTCAACAAGTATAAGTGAAGAATAGGAGTATTCATATGAAAAAGCGGAGCGTGTCTCTCTCCCAATCAAGAATGCTGGGGTCCAATCAAGTTGACCATAAGAAAAATAAAATACTGAAAATAAAAGCACACAGACGCTCCAAGTAAAGCACATATGATGTGAAAGAATTAAAATATAGTTTCACTAGAGATGACCTGATAAGTTGCTGATGAAGAAGGGGATGCCTTGGGCATCCCCAAGCTTAGACGCTTGAGTCTTCTTGAAATATGCTGGGGTGATCCATGGGAGCATCCCCAAGCTTAAGCTCTTCACTCTTCTTGATCACATTATATCATCCTTCTCTCTTGACCCTTGAAAACTTCCGCCACACCAAACTCAAAGTAATTCTCATTAGAGGGTTAGTGCACAATCAAAAACTCACATGTTCTATAAGGACACAAACATGACCGTT
This sequence comes from Poa pratensis, assembly GCA_947311845.1. Classification (NCBI taxonomy): domain Eukaryota; kingdom Viridiplantae; phylum Streptophyta; class Magnoliopsida; order Poales; family Poaceae; genus Poa; species Poa pratensis. Next base: position 9,009,733 of record CAMZMU010000065.1, read on the forward strand.
ACTTTTAACATTAGCTACTGCCACTGATGTTATGTGAAGCTCTTCACCCTAAAAAAGAATTCCACTCAACACTAGTAAAAGAGAGAATGCGAAAAATAAAAGACAGAATCTGTCTAAACAGAACAGTCCGCAAAGACGAATTTTTTCGAGGCACTTACGTTGCTCAGATCGAAAAACTTTAAACTAACGAAAGATGCGTACATATCTGAGGATCACGCACAAAAATTTCAGATTTAAATAATTTTTCTGTGATTTTACAGAATTAAAACGGTGAACAGCAGAAATCTGTTCCTGCGCAGAAATCCAAATCTAGCATCATCTTCCTATTAGAGGCAATACTTGGCACAACAATGCGATAAAATAAAGATACAAAGGAATTGTTACAGAAGTAAACAACTCCTTGACTCAAAAAAAAAGAAAAATTGCAGAAATAAAATAATGGGTTGTCTCCATAAGCGCTTTTCTTTAACGCCTTTCAGCTAGGCGCAGAAAGTAAGAATCAAGTGTTTCCAAGTGATGAAGCATCAACAGAAAGGTTGGAAGTTTTCTCAACAATGCATTGTATCTTATCTATATAAGTTTCAGAAACTTTTTCATTACTTTTAGGCACACTATCCTCATCAAATAAATTTTCAGGAACAATCCAATCAAAATTCTTTTCTAGTGCCTCATGCATGCCTACAAACTTAAAAGGTATTGGTATCTTAACTTCCCCCTCATAATTAGTTTCTTTAGTGTATTAAGCCTCTCTTTTTCCAGTTTCTCAAGTGTATTAGCAACATCAATATAATAGCCAAGCATCTTATATCGAATAAAAACTTTTCTAGCTTCTCTAGCAACATCACCAAATTCTTTAAGCAAGGTTTCTAGAACAAAATCTTTCTTTTCACCATCTTCCATATCATGAAGTTTAAGGAACATATGCTGCATTATAGGATTCAGATTGACAAACCTAGCTTCCAACATGTGAACTAGAGAAGGTAGCAATTTCATAATTTGGAGCAAGTTCTACCAAGGTCTATCTTCAAAATCTTTAAGCCTACTAATGTGACCCAAGAATTCCTCAATGTTATCTCTTCCAATGATAGACCCACTACCCACAGATATGTATTTTAAAGTATACTTAGGGAGAAGCATGATGAAATACCAGAAACTAAACAAAAATAAACTAGATGCAAGTAACTTTTTTTGTGTTTTTGATAAATAAAGCAAACAAGACTAAATAAAAATAAACTAAGCAAGACAATAACAAAGTAAAGAGATTGGAAGCGTGAAACTCCCCTTGCAGAAATCCTCTTGCTCCCCGGCAACGGCGCCAGAAAAAAGCTTGATTGCGTGGATCACACGTTCGCTGGGAGACCCCAAGAGGAAGGTATGAAGCAGTGTAGCAGCAGTTTCCCTCAGTATGAAACCAAGGTTTAATCGACCAGTAGGAGCAAGAAATCACTTCTGAAGGTTGTTGGTGGCGCCGTACTCGATCACCAACGTGGAATCTGCACACAACACAATCAAACTACTTTGCCCCAACGAAACAGTGAGGTTGTCAATCTCACCGGCTTGCTGAAAACAAAGGATTAAACGTATGGTGTGGAAAACAGTAGTAAATTGCAGAGAATGAAAAGGAACAGTGTTTGCAGTTGGTTGTATTATCAGTGTAAAAGAATGGACCGGGGTCCACAGTTCACTAGTGGTGTCTCTCCATAAAAGATAACTAACATGCTGGGTGAACAAATTACAGCTGGGCAATTGACAAAATATTGAGCGCATGACAATGCATATATATGACATGATGATTACTATGATATTCATGTGGGCATTACGACAAAATACATAGACCGTTATCCAACAGCGTCTATGACTAATAATCCACCGCCAGGTTGTCATACCGAGTTCCCCGTTGGTATTAAGTTGCAAGCAACGGATAATTGCATTAAGTAATGTGCGTAAAGTAAACAAATGCATTAGACCTAACGCGTACCCTTAAGCTAAGCATCGGTTATTTTATCCCTAGTGGCAACAACACATCCACAATCTTAGAAGTTATTGTCACTCTCCCAGATTACCGGAGGCATGAACCCACTATCTAGCATAAATACTCACTCTTGGAGTTACAAGCATCTACTTGGCCAAAGCATCTACTAGTAACGGAAAGCATGCAAGATCAAAATAACATAAAATAGATTGATAATCAACTTGACATAGTATTCAATATTCATCGGATCCCAACAAACACAACATGTAGCATTACAATAAGATGATCTTGATCATGATAGGCAGCTCACAAGATCTAAACATGATAGCATAAAGTGGAGAGACAACCATCTAGCTACTGCCATGGACCCGTAGTCCAAGGATGAACTACTCACGCATCACTCCGGAGGCAGGCATGGTGATGTAGAGCCCTCCGGTGATGATTCCCCTCTCCGGCGGGTGCCGGGAAGAGCTTCTGAACCCTCCCGAGCTAGGGTTGACGGCGGCGGCGTCTCTGGAACTTTTCGTGGATAATGACTCAGGTGTTTAGGGTTTTCGCGTCGGGAAGAATAAATAGGCGAAAGGGCGACGGCTGCGGAGAATAAATAGGATAATGACTCGGGTGTTTAGGGTTTTCTCTCCTCTGGACTCCGTCTTCGTGTTGGAAAAATAGGAGGTTCTGTCCAAGTTTCGTCCAATTCCGAGAATATTTCCAGACTAGCTTTTCTGGAATACAAAAACAGCAGAAAACAGGAACTGACACTGTGGCATCTTGTTAATAGGTTATTCCCAGAAAATGCATAAAAATGCTATGAAGTGTATATAAAACATGTAACAATTGGTATAATATCAACATGGAACATCAGAAATTATAGATACGTTTGAGACGTATCATCTAGCTAGAACAATGCTCTAGAGATATTAACATTTGACAAGCACGCAAGAACCAACATAAAAAATTATTACTAGTATTTGTTCTAGGGTTTTAACTTCTTCTTAACAAGGTTCATCCACATAGCACCAACATCTAGAATGCCCGCACATTGAAATCCTCATCGTATTTCGAAAAGGGGTAGAAGCGATCAGGCCGGAGCGTGGTGGTTGCGAGCTTACCGTTCTTGTTGTATCTGAGGCGGAAGGTTGCTAGACGGATCACACACTTGCACTTGTTTCCGCTCTTGAATTTCTCTAATTCCATAACCTCCACAAGGCAGTAGGTACTGTCAACATCTATGTACACAAGACTAGCAGAGGATGTGATAGGGTTGAATAGTCTCTCATTGCATATATTCCAAGCCGGTCGCCTAGGGCTCCAGATGAGAGACGGGACATCGCAGGAATAGATGTAGCCATCCGGTGAGTCATATCCATGATCCATACTGAGTCCGACCCACACTTCGAGCTCCTTGTCATAGTGTGCCTGGCCACTGAATGGCAGATCCCACTCGCCATGGTCCTTCCACTCGCCGTTCAGCGTGTCATAGGAGTAGGTGTGGGCGGTGCGGGAGGGGGTGTACGCATCCGAGGGGTCCCAGTCCTCCGGTAAGTCCTCGTCAAACCGGTCCACAGACACAAAAAGGGTGCGTCCTACTCCCTCGGGATGCACCGCGGCAGACTTGAAATGGGAGGCGGAGAAAGGCGGTGGTGATAACAGGCTACTCCAGGACCAGCGGTCTCCGTCTCTCCACCCGTCGCGGTCACTAGGTGTTGCCGCTTCCTCCAAGCGGTGCATCCCTCCTTTGTCCCGCCACCAACGGAAGCGCACGTTGGTCCTCCCGTACACGTGCAGGCAGTTGCCCGCAACCACGGCGAGGTGCCACGGGCCCCGTAACGTTGGCGGGGGACCGGGGACGATGTATAGCGCCGCGGTCTCCGTGTCGTACACGTGGGCGACGTAATCACCCCTAATTAACCGTCCCGCGACGACGATATTGCTGCCCAGAGCGGCGAAGTTCCAGAACAGACCGCACGACGTTGACGTCGCTAGACGGTGGACCGGAGGCCGTGAGGCCAAGTCGCCGCCAGTGTCTGAGACGTCGTCTATGTCCAGCTTGTGGATGCTGAAGCCCTTCCTCCAGTCATCCAGCACCAGGTACAGGTGTCGCCTCCTCCCGTAGTAGGTTGGGAGAGTGCAGCCATTGGGAGGAGCAGCTGCCACTGGCTCGGGCGACTCCGGCTGACCGACTTCGGTGAACGTTTTGTCCTCCGACGACCACGTGTAATAACCCTGCGACTGGAACGCATCTACGGGGCGGCGGCCGAGCTGAGCCATGGAGCGGCTGTCGTGGCGACGGAGGCGAGAGAGGAGAGGGTGAGGTCGAGCTAGGAACGATCGCAGCATCGCGCCGGCGGCTGGGCGCGACAGATTAGCGAGCCAGGGTTTTTGCTGTTGTGATCTTCCGGTGAGAAACTGCGCATGTCGCGTGATGGGTTACTGGGCCTCAGAGGAAAAGCGGACGTGCACCAAGTTCAGGGCTCGAGTGGGCCGAAAACTGACGTGGTAACCCGGCCGAATTATGGAACGGTGAAGACTCTTAAAAAACAAATACAGCTGCCTCTCAAAAAAAAATACAGCTGTGACGTGGAGCAGGAGCAGTGTAGGGCTGGAGTAGTCTAGCAGTCCCTGATGGTAAATTCTGGCCGATTTCATCGTGGGGACGGAGCCAACACTCAGTTATGGAGGGGGCAGAGAAACTTGGGGGTGGCGAAATGCACTTAAATACAGTGAGAAAAGACATGTAGTAAGAATTGTTTAAGTAAATTGACATCATTAGGGGGGCTTAGCCCCTGCCCGTCCCCCCTTGTCTCCGTCCCCCTGCCTACAAAATAACCTCACAGCTGTTCTAAAAAAACAAAGAAGTAACCAAAACCATCTACATCCTGTCGCTTTTTGGATAGGGTTACTGTGCAGGAGCGGCGAAAAAGGCGACCGAGTCCGTCGAAGGTTTCGCCGACGGATCTGCTGCTCCCCTCCGCCTCCGGCCGCCGCTTTGGCGCCGCGAGGTGGGGGGAGCCTCGGCTCCGTTGTGTGAGTAGCTAGGTCCTAGGGTAGCTAGGTGTGTATTCCCAGTGGCGCCTTCGTTGACGGTGGTGGTGGCGCCGTTTAGGGTTTTGTCCTCCCCCTCTTCCCGTTCCGGCCTCATCGCCGGAGAGGTGTGGAGTTGCTGCGTCGGGCGCGGCCTTCTGTCCGTGCTCCTCTGGCCGGCCGTGGTGGCGAGGAGGGGAGCTGGCGGTGGTCGTTGTTCCGTTTTTGGTGCAGGTGGTGGTGGTTGGCTCCTTCGTTTGCTTCTGCTCCGGCTAGTCTTGGTGGCGTGGGGAGCAGCGGCCGGAGATGCGGCGGTGCGAGCGGTGGTGGACCTAGGCGGAGCGGAGCCGGCTGGAAGTTTGGCGGAAGCGGGGAGCAGGTGCCGTGGTCGTACTCGTTCAACGAGTCTCGGTTCCGTTGCTGTGCGGCGGACGGCTTCTGCGACCTTCTACATGCTGGAGCGGCACCCTCTTCCCGGCGGATGGAGGTACGGCGGCGCCGCCGTCGTCTAGGTTCTTGGGGATCGTCCTGGATCCGATTGTAATCTTCTTCGATAGCTCAGGGTGCTCTTTGCACTTTTCGGGGTCCTCTCTGTAATTTCTGTTTTCTTTTGGACCTTTTTGTAAAAATGTGATGAGCTGTCTGAATATATGCGTCGGATCCTCCTCAAAAAAACAAAACAAAGAAGTAACCTTACCGAAAACGTGACATTAGTGAACGAAGTAACTGCACTACGCTCCATGGCTCCATCAAACGGCTAGAAACAACGCGATGTACATTCGAATTTCAAATGCCATGGGACCCACGATTGCCTCATTCAGACCGCGACCACCCGTGCACGGTCCCAACCAGATCGGCTGGTGGAGCCATGTGCGCACCCACGTACAGAGTACGTCCTATACTCCTATTTTCCGTCAAGTTCTAGCCAGGTTGAACTCGCGAACCAGGTAAGAAAAGGAAGCAGCTTCAAGCTGCTATCATGTGTCACTTAATTTTAAGATCTAGACTCGGGTAGTCCTTGGATACCACTACAGGAAACGCACAAGAAGCCGACGGCCGGGCGCCGTCGGCGTATGCACATATGCCGTCGGCGTATGGATACGCCGACGGCGGCCGTTGGCGTCTGGCCGTCGGCGTACACGACTGTCGGCGTCTTCGACCCCGTCGGCGTACGCTGTGGTGGGCCCCACAAGACGGCATCCGCGCCGTTCCGTCAGCCCTCATACGCCGACGGCAATGCCGTCGGCCTATGAATACAATTTTTTTGAATATTTTTAAACTTTTTTATTTTTTTCTATTTCGAAATTTCTAACTCAGCTACATACTAATCTCTAATTACACAGTTAATCGTAGGTCAAACTAATTATGCTGGTCAAAGTTCCCGTTCGGTCACCCATCCTCAAATTGCTCCAGCCCAAGCACGCTTAACCTTTGAGTTCCTTCATTATTAGCTACAAATGAGAAATGAGAACTTACTGATACTTGTATCATATCAATCATATTAACCCCTTAGTTATGATTTTACACTTTTTCATTGTTGAAATTTAAAAAATTCATTTGAATAAGTAACAATGATTATGTAATAGTATATTTTGAATAAATGACAATAAAATTAATTTTACTTTTATTTCATTTTTACATTTAATATGAAATAATTCATATCTTTAATTTCGTTAATCGAAATTTTTAAAATAAAATGTCTATGTCAATTAGAAAAATGAGAGGAATTCAAATATGACATCCATATCATCCTTTGCATTGTATAAACATGGATGGTTTTAGAAAATTGATCTCTTTTGATGAATAGTCATGTTGGTCATTTTGACTCTTTTTTGAAAAAAAATCAAATAAAGTGAAAACCCTAAAAAAAGGTATCCTTTGGCATTGAGTTATTTTATGTGTACTAGTTTCTATTAAAAATGATAAATTTCTTTTTTTACAAATTTTTCAAAAAAATGCTTCACAAAAAGGTATATCATCTATAGACATGTATAAATTTCGCGTCAAATGACCAAGTTATGGCCATCCCCATGCCATAGTTTGTGATAATGTGTCCATTCTTGACACATAGGGGTGTCTTGGTATGGAAAACATTTTTGCCAAAAACTATTTCCAAAATATTTTCGTAAATATCATTTTCCATTTTTTAAGTGTCAAAATTGACTTTTTAATGAAGCAAGTACCAAACATATGTTACAAAATTTCATGTGCATGGTGAAAAAGATTTTATGGATGTCATATTTGGATTCCTCTCATTTTTCTAATCGATTTAGACATTTAATTTGTTAAATTTCGATTTACGAATTTAAAGATATGAATTATTTCATATTCAATTGAAAATAGAAAAAAGTATACGCCGACGGCCGCCGTCGGTGTATAGAATTATTTCATATTCAATTGAAAATAGAAAAAAGTATACGCCGACGGCGGCTACACACGTACGCGTCGGCGTATGAACACAGCGTGACGGCCGTCCTCGCTCCGTCACACTGTGCGTTCATACGCCGACGGCCTTCGGTACGCCGACGGCTGCCGTCCGCCCCGGTCTGGCTACGCCAACGGTTATCCATACGCCGACGGCCGAGGTCGCGGCTGCCCTATCTCGGCTTGTACGCCGACGGCCAAATATCGGCCGTCGGCGTCTTGACTCAGTCCCGTAGTGTACTATTCGTGACGTCAAGTTCTGGCTTCATTTGGTACTTGGACTCGAGAGGATGTGATATCGTAAGAGGTTGTTACCTCGCCAAGACACACCAACTGGCTATCGTGCCATCCCATTTGTTCATGTATGTAACGATGAAGTCGGTGAAGACAAACATTAAATCTGACGTATCAAGTTTCAAATGATCGGTTTTGCGCACACCATACAAACGACAAGAAGAAGGATTACGAGTGTAAGCACTAATGTAGACATGATTAGGATTAGTCTTAAACAAAATGCCACCCTCGTACGGAATAGATTGTCTAACCATTGCTTGATGAGACCATCTCGTCAACGTGAGTAGTGATATAAGGACGAATCTCTAGCAGCGAATAGCGGTGGCCATCGGGTCACCAACGCAAAGCATGCATGGTGTGGAAGAGCGCCTTGGAGTAAACTAGCTTAAAATCGGTGTGTAATTTCCGGTACGAGAGCACCGTGTGAGATTGTCACCTCAAACGAGGCCGACTTTTCCCTTTTATATATAGCGCTAAGGACACAAGGGGACCCACTGCAAAATAACGTTGGAGTGTGCCTAATCGTGACGGATGGCTCAGATACGTGGGGTTTGACCCCTTAATTCTCATTCTATTTAGGATTAAGATATAAAGAGACTTATCTCTTTTTTATTTATTCTTGTTTTATCTCCTAATATTTTGATCTGTTTGAACATATATGAGATTAACTTCAACAACAAGTACTTAGGTTGATATACATGTGGTAAAGAATAAGAACTCATAGTCTCATTGATGACAAAGTATGCCACGACGATGTCGAGAGCTCTTGTCACCATCCATCTAGAGGAGGGGTTTGAAGAGTCACAATGGACACACATGTCACATATTTGAAATAGTTTGAAGGGGTTTAATTTTGATTTCTGTTTGCCTAGACAAAGTCAACATGTTTTCATGGGTGCCCATGCCATTCATTTGACAATTTTGATTCGGATGGAATCAAATATTGGTTGAAATAAACTTTGGTGCATTAAACAAACTTGGATGAATGTATTAATTGTTTGAATAAAAAATATATATCATATAATGTTTTCCTTAAGCCTCAGTTTATTAATCAAAGGGAAGAGAGTTGTCCGGTTAATCAGAAAAAAAAAACTTAAATGTCGTCGAACGTGTTCTTTACTTTTCGAGCAAATTTTACCAATGAATGAAATATATATGAAGAAAAATCAAAGAGGTAACTACGAGAAATAACATGCTTACTTTGTTGAATTTGTCAAAATCGAGCCATATTTCGAATTTCACACCAGGCTACCCAACTCCACAAGTTCAAATTCGAACCGAGCAAGCGGTAAGGAAACAAGGGGCTACTTCGGTATTTCGCCCAGCAGGGCTGCAGGGGACGCTCCGTTTCTTCTCCACGAAGCACTACGCCCTCGTTCCAAAATCCAAACCAAGTCTCTGCGCACACGTCCGAGCACCAGACCACGACCACAGCTCGAGGCTCGACCCCGACCGACGCACGCTCACCCAAACGCGGCTCGCTCGGCAGTCGGCGTCCTCTCACCTCCCTCCCCGCCTCGATCTCGCCCACCGCCTCCCGATCCGGCCAGATCTCGCGCCATGGAGAACCTGATCTCGCTCGTCAACAAGCTGCAGCGGGCCTGCACGGCGCTCGGCGACCACGGCGAGGAGAGCGCCCTGCCCACCCTCTGGGACGCGCTGCCGTCCATCGCCGTCGTCGGAGGCCAGGTCCGTGCCCTGCCTCCATTCGTTCTCACTGCAACCCTCCGCCGGATCTGGTGCCCGCAGCTGCGCGGGGGTGTGTGGATCTCGTGAGCTGCTGGTAGAGCCGCGCGATTTAGTCGCGGGGACGCGGTTTAACTATGCTTGGATCTGCGATTACCTACCTACCTTGGGCTTGGAGTCTGCAGATAGAATTGGGTTGCTGTAACGTGTTTGAATCTGTCAGTTTCATTGTGCCTAGCTTGCCCACAGGGCCTGTAATTGGGTAGCTGGAAGCTAGATGCTACTACTTGGGATGAACTAGAGGTGTGCGGGTGTCATGTTCGCGTAATGAGAACCACAGCGTTTCAAGCAATTTTGTGTGAACTCGTGCTGTCACGACTAGTTTTGTTATCTGAGCATGAGTGGGCATATGGCTCTGAATACTGACATTTGAACTCCTCTGATCACATGACAGAGTTCGGGTAAATCTTCGGTGCTGGAGAGCGTTGTTGGAAAGGATTTCCTGCCCAGGGGTTCAGGTATGCTTATTCAAGCAAATAGCTCGTAAGGTTTTGGTGCCATCAGTATGTTTTTTAACAGTTTGGTCCATTTAACGTTTTGTTTGGTTCTGTTCTGCAGGCATTGTCACCCGTCGGCCCCTGGTTCTGCAGTTACATAGGATTGATGGAACTAGAGAGTATGCCGAGTTCCTGCATCAACCCAGGAAAAGATACACAGATTTCGGTAATTTCTCTAATATTCTTTTTATTTTCAAGCTTTGTGATGCTGATCTTACGATTGAATACATGATTGAGGAGATATCGTCGTTATTTTAACTATATATTGGCATACGCGGAATGCAATGAGTTTCTGCGGCACATGAAAACATCCAATTTGATGTCACAACTTACTATCATCCATTCTGTTGCACTAACTTGTAGCTTGTTAGTTTCCGGAAACATAAGCTAAGACCTGCAACTGTTGGCGTAATTCTTTGTCAAGTGCTCTGTTTATTTTATTTAGTTTATCTAGATGCTACTCAGCACATGATGACATTTGTGTGATTGCAGCCGAAGTGAGGAAGGAGATAGCTGACGAAACTGACAGAGAAACTGGTCGTTCAAAGGCAATATCATCTGTCCCCATCCACCTGAGCATATTTTCTCCTAATGGTAAGCTATGCAGCTGAAAAAGCTGGTAAAATGTATGTAAATCTGTACCGTTGCGGAGTGTTTTTTATGGTTCTGCTTTGTCAATAGGAGTATAAAACAGTCATGTACCTCCATTCTTGAATTTAAAAAAGTGTTGCTTGCTGATGGTTTTGTGATTTATCTTTAGTTTATCAGTTGAGTACGGACTTATCTCGGTCATTGATAGGATAGCCATACTGTACCTGTTCCTTGTTAGGAATTTTCTTGTATTGTTTATTCTCTTAATTTTGGTCGTGTCATAACACTTTTAATCATTGCAGTTGTGAACCTGACTCTTATTGATCTTCCTGGGCTCACTAAAGTTGCTGTTGGTAAGTGACTAGAACTTATGAGCCATCGTTCATTTATTGTTTTTGTCTAATATGTTCATTCATTAATTTGCAACTGGCTTTGTGCTTCTTAGATGGTCAATCGGACAGTATAGTTCAGGACATTGAAAACATGGTTCGAGCATTCATCGAAAAGGTACTATGCTGTAGCCTGCTTAAATGTTGCACATTAACATTATTTGTCATCATTGCTAGAATTTTCATGTCATGCACTGGATGATGTCACATAACTTAATACACGCATCAACTGTTTGTTGTTTTTTCAGCCCAACTGTATCATTCTTGCTGTTTCTCCAGCCAATCAGGATCTTGCAACTTCTGATGCGATCAAGATTTCACGGGAAGTTGACCCAAAAGGTATGCCTTTGTTGCAGTCGATTCAATGAACGCCGTGTTGGGTAACGTGGTTATTGTGGTGGAGACATAATACTGGACCAAAAGAAGACATGCTATAACTACTACTGATACCTAAACCTCACAATCTATCTTTGTGGATATCAACCATATTATATTGACAATCACTATTTGGTTTGATAGATGTTGGAATTTTTTGTATAATGCTACGTGCGTTAACGATGCAAAGGCAAACTCACAGATAATAATTGCGTTTAATTTCATCTACTTCGCTCTTGGCAATTTCAATCATTTATGAGCTTGTACTTTACTTTTTGTTGCTTCAGGTGAAAGAACCTTTGGTGTGCTCACAAAAATCGATCTGATGGACAAGGGTACCGATGCTGTCGATGTAAGTTCAGACCAGTTAACAATAAAGCCCTAAATACGTGCAGTTTATTAATAGTTATATATATGCCATCTTCCTTACTGTGATGTTGCGTAAGGTGTTTAGTATTCTACTGACCAACCAAGCCTGTTACTACTATATGTATTTGTTGAAATTATATCTCACTTTTCCGCACCTTTTTATAAGTTTTCCCTCTTGCGAGCTGTCTGGTCACCTTTTTCTGTATGACTATATATAAGCTAAAGCTATTAATCCCATGGATTTTGAAACTTCTTATGTCTTCCCCAACCTTGACTTGATGCTTGTTCGAACAAACTCAGTTCTACCAACCCCAGTAGTATACCAGTTGTAAACAGATAACATATGTTGTTGATCATTGGTTTCCTAATCTGGTCGTCGACCATCCTAGATTTTTATGAACCAGATATTCTTACCGAGTTTAGCTGTGCAGATACTGGAAGGAAGATCTTACCGGCTCCAATTTCCATGGATTGGTGTTGTCAATCGATCCCAGCAAGATATCAACAAGAGTGTGGACATGATTGCTGCTAGACGTAGAGAGCGTGACTATTTTGCTAACACACCAGAATACAAGCATCTTGCTAATAGGATGGGATCAGAGCACTTAGCAAAGAGTCTCTCAAAGGTATGCCTTCTCTCTTTATTGGAGAATATGTGTTATGCTGTTCTGCTCTTTGACTTCCTTTCGGTGTATATGCAGCATTTGGAATCTGTTATCAAATCAAGAATCCCAGGTCTCCAGTCTCTTATAACAAAGACTATCGCTGAGCTGGAAACTGAACTTAATCGTCTTGGAAAGCCCATTGCTAACGATGCTGGAGTAAGTCTGGAGTTTGCTTATTCTCTAATTAGAACCACTCATTGGCTAGAAGTAAATATACTTCCAATAAATTTTTGGCGTTGTTATTGGCCATCCTTCTAAAGTTCTTTGTTCTGTTTTGTGCATATGGGACTGTGTTTTGCAGTTTATGCTGCTTGGAGCAAAGTTATGAATCTCATCTCTTGATATTCACCTCCCATCCTATTAGTCATATTTCTGTGACATGCCTTTTTAGAATCTTTTTTATATTCTTCCAGTTTTACAAGTTCTGCTGTATGAACTGATGTTCTTTTCGTTGTAATGTGTGGAATTTAGTGCTCATTTCTTTTTTCCTAGCATGAAGCACTCTCATGCATTGCCTCTCAATAAGTTTGCATACCTTGTGATAACCGCATATTTTGTGACATGCAGGGAAAGCTGTACACAATTATGGAAATATGCCGCATGTTTGATGGCATCTACAAAGAGCATCTGGATGGAGTGTATGTGTCAAACGAAATTTTTCATTTGCTCATTTTTTTAATGTCATGCTTGCTATATGTAGCATGCCTTCTGTAATTTTGAATGCTAAGATTTTATTTTCTCTTATCTGCAAAGGCATTCTAATACTAGTAAAGTCCCTCTTTATGGTGAATAATTTGCTGTTGTGGCTTTCCGTGTATTCTCTTATCTGCAAAGGCATTCTAATACTAGCAAAGTTTGCAACACAAGTGAAAATTTTATCTTTGAAACAATAGGAGTGCTATTTAGTCTCTTGGTTAGTATAGATTCCTTGTTTCTTGTGTTTTTATACAGAAAGTACTTACTGTTCGGTTTCTCTTTAATAATCTTATGGTATCGCCTAGGTTGATCAGGCTTAGATGTACAACTGCCACAGCCTTTTTCTTTCATATGAAAGGAACCATGCAATTAAGCTTGGAAAATACAAGACAAATACTGTACTCACTACCTTGTGTACCTGTTCTACCATGGTTATGTTATTAGCCAATTGTATGTTGTTTTTACCCTCATTATCCTCACCGATGTTGAAATAACCAACATCTTTCTCACATGACGCTTGAACTGCTTTGCTAAATGAGCAACTGACTAATTTGCTGCTAATATGTGCAATTTCATGTTAAAATGTCAGGCATATTCTCATTCCTTTCCATTGTCTGCAACTTTGCTTGTGTACTTGTTATTCTGTGAGATTGCTGTACTATTTACTTTTTTCAATCATGGTCACCAATCGAATGTTCTTTTACCCAGGCGCCCTGGTGGTGAGAAAATTTACCATGTCTTCGACAATCAATTTCCTGTGGCAATCAAACGGTTGCAGTTTGATAAGCAACTGTCAATGGAAAATGTGAGGAAGCTTATAACAGAAGCTGATGGATACCAGCCTCACTTGATAGCTCCAGAGCAAGGATATCGACGCCTCATAGAATCTTGTCTTGTTAGTATCAGAGGTCCAGCTGAGGCGGCTGTCGACACGGTATGCCGTCTATGCATCAATTTGCTCAATTAAAGCTTCCAGCAAGCCAGTTTTTAAATTTTCAATCACTGTTTTCACTGAACTTTTAGCTTGTTACTTATTTAGCAGTACTTAAGTGTTTCAGACTGTGACTTGTTTTTTGCTACATTGGCAGGTCCATGGAATCCTCAAGGAACTAGTACACAAGGCTATAAATGAAACACATGTAAGTCTTCCTACTCCTACCTAAGTACCTAATAAGTTTTCTTACGCTATTTGCGTGATGCAGTTATATTGTCTTCTATAAACTTGAGCATATGTGATCTCTGGTGTTGATCAGTAATTATCTGGCTGTAGTAGGAAGAAATACATTGTTAAACCAGAATAATATTATAGGAGTAGCTTTTTTTATCTTATATGAGATGAGGATTTGAGCCGTTTTCAGGCTCATTCCATTCGTAAATGAATATCGATTCAACTGTTTACCGGGATATGGACGTGCATCAGAATTTCAGGATTTTTTTCGAACCTTTGAGCACACAAGATTGTAGGTAGAGAGAGAAGTGGATTTGACAAGGTTGTCTAATTAAATAATAATTAACAATGCTGTTTAAATGCTTACAAATGTTCAACTACCTTTCTACAGGAGCTCAAGCAGTTTCCCTCTCTTCGTGTGGAAGTTGGCAATGCAGCTTTTGAGTCGTTGGAAAGAATGAGGGATGAAAGCAAGAAGAACACATTAAAGCTTGTTGATATGGAAACGAGCTATTTAACTGTAGACTTCTTCAGGAAGCTTCCTCAGGATGTTGAGAAGGGTGGAAATCCAAGCCACTCTATTTTTGACAGATATAATGATTCTTATCTAAGAAGAATTGGTAACGCATCTACCTTTTATTTACTCAACTGTACCCTACCATAACTGCTCAACAGCAATTATATTATTTAGTTTATCAAGTGCTGCAAACTTAGACAGATGTACCAAAGCTACCTTATCTTGTGGAAGTTTTTCATCTTCTTAATTTAGAGCTCGAACCAGCTATTTTCCATTTTCCTCCCCAATAGTCTTACCTGATATGTTCTCTACTTAGCGCATTTTGTGTATTGCTTGATGGCTCATATTTTTATTTGTATTTACTATTTAACCTCAGGTACAACTGTTCTGGCATATGTTAACATGGTATGTTCAACATTGAGGAACTCCATTCCGAAATCCATTGTCTACTGCCAAGTCCGTGAGGCGAAGCGCTCACTGCTCGACCACTTCTTTACTGAACTGGGAGCAAGAGAGGTAATGTTATCGAAAAACACGTGGAAGTCCTTCTGAGTCTGGATTTCTAGCATACACATGTGACCTGATTGGTGCTGCTAGTATGTTACCTTTAGATTTGATCTAGGGTTCTGTTACTTAGTATTTTTCAAAGAGTTATTTCCCTTTTTTATCATCTGTAGACTTTAGCTGGTGGTAGGTATGCATTGCCACATTCTAAGATGTAGAGAATTTTTGTTAGATTTGATGTCAATTTTGAGTTCAGTTTCTTTCATGTTAATGCATGTTACACTTGATTCTGTCCATGTACACATTCCAATCTTACTTTCCAACTAACTTATCAATGACTTTGTTTCTGTCTATGCATTCACTAGTATTTAGCCAGCCAATTAGTCCATTAGGTGTCTAATTTTCCATAGTTCCCTACAAGGATTACCTTTTGAAATTCAATGGAATATCAGTACGTAACACTCATCTGTATGCAGATTAGGCAACTTTCGAAGCTCCTCGACGAGGACCCCGCGGTCATGGAACGGCGGTCAAACCTTGCCAAGAGGCTGGAGCTATACCGGAGCGCCCAAGCAGAGATCGATGCCGTTGCATGGTCCAAATAGTTTTGGCCAAGACTCATCTTGCTCTCTGATGTGTTCACCTTTACTCCTTGTTTGGTGACATCTCTCCCCTGTCTTGGGGGCATATATAGCTGATTCTTTCTTCCGTTCTAGGTCCATTCTTAGATCGCAGCAGCGTCGAGGCGTGCCATGTGGGTTGTGATTTTGCTCCTTGTGCTTGAGGATCTAGGGGACACCTTTCTGCTGTACCTTCTATGTATCACGAACGAGTTGCATATTACCAGTATATTTTCCATAATGTGAGTCTGCTCGTATGCCTGGTCCTCCTTACTGTCTACGCAGACACATGTCCCAACGGCATGCTCATGAACGTCAGCGTCGCTGTGCCAAATTTTGAGCTCATCATATCACATTTTATCTGGAAATACCTGTGGAGATGATACACACGTGTGTCGTGTCGCTTAAATTGCCAGTCTGTTCGAGTACAAATTAAGACGTTGTGTTCCTGTATGTGTGACTTGTGACTGATCACTTTCTTGGCGCTCTCTGGAGTTAAACTTGTCTTAAGCTGGCCCGTGCTGGCTTGTTGAGAAGACACACACGGGAACGGCAGTGATGATATGTTTGTGCTGACGCCCATGCCGTTTCTTTAGCTACTTCAGTTACTCAGCACACAAAAGCTTGATCACTGTTTCCACGAACTTTCTCATGCATTTGAGAGAAGTGTCACCAAACAATGCTCGTCTTAACGGCTTTCTCTTCTTTTTCTCTTAACTCCTTCACAACCATGAAAATGATGTTCTCAATCTTGTCATCTTCAAACAAATCATCATTGGAATCCTACGAAGACGACGAGTCCTCGAAATGGAACTCTATGGTTGGCGAACTCATCGGCACGATTTGCAGTTCTAATGTCAAACAAAATACAATTTGCACCCGACTAAAAATGAACAAATTGATTGATTAATTTCCTTACATTTTTTTCACAAACACCCTACGGGCCTCGAGGGGTAGCCATCGCCCGAATAGGGCGCGAAGGAGGTCGCCGACCAGGTTTGGAGGGGGTGAAGGAAAGCCGGTCCTGAAGATGTTACTGCTGAAAGATTTAGTGGTGGCAACGTCGTCCACCTTGACCGAGCGGCCGAATGAGGCAAGTCGGCCACAATGACCTTGATTCAACCCGCGCGCCCCGAGCCGGAACTAGATCATAGGGGCTGACGGCTGCGTGGTTCAAGAGAGCACGAGCGGTGGTCATTCTGACACCATCAAGCCCTCACGCAAAGGTGCTTGCCACATCCATGCCGGATGCTCGAGAAGGAAGCCATAAAAATAGGGGGCGGTCGGCGGGTGACCTTCATGACGATGCATCGTCGACGGGATGCGTCGGCGGCGATGATGGGATGGACTTGTCCTTAAAGTTTCCCCGCGACACAAATCTCTACTATATAATATGGCTACAGGTGATGGTTGGTACGTTTTTTCAATTTCCGATTTTACCCTTGCGTACAATCTAATATTACCCACCACTGCCACCGCTAAGTGAAAAAAAAACGATTTGATTTTACCCCCTGGCTACCCCGCTGGTCCCAAGCCGCAAAAAAAGTGCCGCCGACGCCTGCCTGGCGCCTCCCCGTCGTCGAGCGCAGCACCGTTCCCGGCTCCATGCGGGCCGCTACCTCCAGCCTTGCGAGCGCCTCCTCTCCTATTCCTCGATGGACCATGGATCCATCCATGTACACTACGGAGAAACGAGGAAGGGATGAGTGGTCGTGCAGACCCGATGTAAACCAGATCCCCAATGTCATCTTATTCTAGCAACGGCAGGCGGATTGGAGGCAACTTGAGCCGGGAGGCGTTGTGCTTGGCGAGTCATGGCCAGGGACGGGCGGACGGCCTCTCCGCGGCTGCCGGGAATTGGTTAAACACGCTGAGAGCCGCCATGTGCAGGCCAGGCTCTCCGTCCGGTTCGCCGACCCGACGTCCTGGCGGAGTCACCAGGTCGCGCACATCCGCTGCTCTGAGATCGAGCAGGTCGAGTATGTCTGCCGCGTAGAGCTCCATGGAGGGGTGAAGGGAGAGGATGGGGACCCGGGAACTGCCGCTGCCTTGCCAGCTCCAGCTCCTCCTCGGCAAAGGTACGCGACCGGCCTGACCCAACTCGACGGATCGATTGCTGGTCGATTCGCCGGCCGTCTGACCCTTCGTTCGATTCGCTTGTGCTGCTGCTGTGCAGACGGCGACCGGTGGCTGCCGGAGGCCAGGTTCATCGAGGCCGCGCACAAAGGCGACGTCCGCGAAATCACAAGTAAGGCCCGCCCGCTCCCTCGCTGTGCTATTTATCCTTATAATCTGATTCTGGCCAAGACTTGTCCTGGATAGCTGCCGTCCAGCACACTACATGTTCTTCCTGCTTCAGTATAGTATATGTTGCTGTGCTTGATTGGGCTTCAACCAAGGCTTCTTTCTAAACTAAATTGCAAGTTCGGATAAATATGTCAACTAATGAACGAACCACAATAATTCAAAACTAATTTGGCTTATAAGTATCTAGCAGCCAAATTATACGTTCAACAGGATGTGCGATCTACCTTCTTGCCCAACAAAATCTATCCGTTCTGCCTCTCTGTATCCATTACGACTTGAATCCGCCAGTCGCAGCAGCATCACGTCGTGACAGCGGAGCCGACCACCGGCCGAGAGCCTCATAGACTCTCGTGGGATACAGACCAAGCGGGGCGACCTGAGCTTGCCCCAGTTGAGCGGTTTCAGACAACCAACGGCAAGCATACTCCGGAAATCAGAAACAACAAAAGGGGATGTTGACGGAGAGAGAGCGGATTTAGGAATTCAGTACTTAGGTCTTAATCCAATGGGGGATACATACATTAATTTATGATAATGAGGATGGATTAAAGGGAAGAATCAATGGATTTGGGCAATAGGTGTAAGTGTTTTAATCAGTTCGTCAGTCTGCTCTGTCTTTCAGCTCCACCGTTCTTCTTGTGCTCCACCAGATTGTCGTTGCTAGCTCCAGCTTGAAGAACAACACAGTTGGGTCTGAGGAGGGTGCCTCAAAGGCGATCATACCTACAACCTACTGGTGTTGGGGATGGTGTTGGGGCGGCTATGGAGACTGCATGGTCAAGGCGTGCAGGCAAGACCGTCTTAGTTGTTGTTTTAATGTTTTAGTGGAGGTGAATAGGAATCTAGCGCTGCAGTCCATCGGTGCTTTGCCGGTGTTAAGCTTTTTTTCTTTTATTTTGAGATCCGGTGTTAAGCATCGGCATGGCTATGCATATGCTGAATCATATATTTTGCTATTGTTTTGGCTTTGGTTCCATTATCCAGCTTGGTTGTGCATGATACTGAACATATAGGAGTGATTTTTCTCTGTTTGTGGCAGCAACGAAATAAGTTCAGTTTCATTGCCTAGCTAGACTGATGGTCCATTTGCACCTCTCCTTGTCGTTCACCTGCTTCTTTTTTGGATTTCTACATGATAAAACTTGGATTTTTGTATATTTGTCAACATTTAGCAAGATGACGTTACAACAATGATTTAGTAAAGAATGTGCGGAAATTTCCATGATTACATAAAATGGGTTTAACATGCATGTGATTACATCTGGGTAAAAAAATATGTTGATGGGTATTTATCTAAAATATATCAGTCGCAGTGCACGGGAATTTGCATCTGAAGCACATTACCACGATGGGTGCTTATTAGAGCAAAGAGTTGGCATATATACAAGTGTTGGATAGCTTATGCAAAATTAATGATCATATTGGTTTGATTTCATTTAGAGTTGGTTTGCATGTGTTCCCGTTGCAACGCACGGGCATTTTGCTATAGATATAATATTGCTTGAGGAGGTGTTGGTGCGTTTTTCACTTTTCCGGTTTTACCCCTCCGAGGTAGGAAATATTACAAGCTGTGCCACCGCTAAGTCAAACGTACCGGTTTGGTGTCCTATGGGAAAAAAAATCCCCAATCGTGCATCTCCAGCAGTCCGTCGCCACCGCAGCCACCCATGAGCCATCTCTAGCCGGACGGACGAACTCCTCCTGAGCACTGGCCTCCTCCGGCTCCAGCTAACCTCCCGACGGACGAGCAGCTCTCGAGCACCCAACTCGCAGTCGTCCTTCTCAAGCCCTTCCCCTCCTCCCGCTGGATTAGCGCCTCCAGCCCGAGCTCGTCCAACAGCCAGAGCACCTCCTCTCGAGCTCCGGGTTTGGGCCGTGAGGACCCGACGAGCTGCAGGCGGAGGAGAAGCAGGGAGGCAACCTTGCCGCGGGCTCGCCATGGAGAAGGAGTGAAGGAGTGGAGGCTGGCGCTGTCCAAGTGAAGGAGTGGAGGAAGGTGATGGATCTACACTGGCGGCTTGCCATGGAGAAGGAGTGGAGGAGCCGAGGAGGTCACGAGTCACGACATGGGGATGTTGATGGCCCTATACCTCTGATGGTGGTGATTTTTGGGAGGAGCTGAGTGAGAACTAAGAACGAAGGGACAATTGTTGCTACTGTTGCTTTGTCGCGTTGGATTCACCGGAAATTCCTAGAAAGAGTGAGAAAAACAATGACAGAGAGTAAGCAAATCAGTAACAGTAATCACATGCCCATCGGCAAGTGCAGCTGAAATCTCGATCAGCCTGGAAGTGTAGAGATGCCCAATCAACTATCATTTGCAGCACCATCTGTCTCCCCTTCCCATGGTCGATCTGATGGTAATTGATTCCGTATGAATATTTCCCGTGCTTCTAATATTATGTAGAGAAACACGGGCAACTTTAGAAGTACTAAAGTTTCTGGTTATATGTAGTACACTCTAAGTGTTTGTTGATTTGCCTACAAGAACTGAACTACTTTTTCGGTGTTGTTCATTCATAAATGAGAGCAGCTGCCTTCGTTTTCTGCATTATTTTACTACCTTTTGATCTTCTTCTTTGATATTCCACGGCCAACTTTTAAATTTGAATCGAATTTGGACCCGTTGCAACGCACGGGCCCTTTGCTAGTTTTGGATTAGGATGTGCACAATAAAAGAGAGGCACGTGTTGCAAATATAAGGCACGAACACCTCGACTTTTGCGTTTACTATAAAAAGTTCATACGGGATGGTTGGGCCACGTTTTTAGTATAAAAACTTCATACGGTATTTTTTTTACAGGATCTGATATAAGAAAACTCTCGTAAAGTAAAATCTCCAATCTAATCCCCATCTCCACTTCCGCTGAGCCGCCGTAACCCCCCACCTTCGCCAATCCTTCAAAGGTTTCACCGCAAGGCGTCCTCTTCCTCCCTACCAGCTAATGGATTTGATTGGAGTGATTTCTTCTTGGTAAGGAAACCCTACCTTCCTCGGATCTGATGTTCGTGTAATCGCTTCTTTCTTATGTTCCAACCCAGGAAGACCTGTATTGGCAAGGTCGACCTGACCCCTTCAGTCATTACATTGTATACATGGTGCCGGGCGGCATCCTCTATTGTATTCTGATGTCTAAAACCCTAAGTTTTTCACTGTTATTAGTTTGATATAATACTACCGAGAGCAGTCATTTTCTTATCTCAATGTAAAAATAAAAATCTGGTTGATCTTGCCTTTTCGTCTCAAAGCAGTAAGGATATGTACTGTCCAAGGTGCGGAGGTTGTGTTCGGTTTGAGTAAAACAATTTTGTTTTTGTGTCTATTGCCATGATCAGCTAATACTAGTACTAATAACTGTCAGTATATTATTCCAACAGAAATTAGGGTTACTCTTTTTGAAACAAGTTAGGGTTAACTCTGACCCAAATCTTTCTGAATTACTACACCCTCCTGTCCTTTTTAGCCAGCATATTAGGTTTGTCTAAAGTCAAACATTTCAGAGTTTGACCAAGTTTATAAAAAAATATTAACAATTGTAATACTAAATTGATACAGTATGAACATATATTTTATTACGGCTCTATTGATATTGACTTGGTATTGCGAATGTTGATATTTTTTCTATAAACTTGGTCAAAGTTTACAAAGTTTGACTTAAGATAATCCTAATATGCGGAGTAAAAAGAACCGGTGGGATTAATAAGAATAGATGCATTCACTGTACTAATACTCAAATTATATTCCCTTTGCAGATTTCACCGCAGACCATCTTTGCTGAATTACGACTACTAGTTGCCTCACGATTCGATGGTAGCAGACATTGGGGGTTACAAGATGGGTAGCAGCAAGAGGAAGAGTGCAGCACAATCCTGTGGCGAGGCTGTGAAGATGACAACGGAGGTGTTCCCAAGCAGCAAGAGGAATAAGGCCGTCGTATCTGTTTGCACATCATTGATTTCTGACGACATGATATTGGAGGTGCTACTTCGGCTCCCCGTGAAATCCGTTCTCCGATTCCGGGCCGTGTGCCGCCGCTGGGCTACGCTCATCTCCTCCAAGGATTTCTGCAGCCTCCACATGACGCACCCTAAGGGTGGTGCCACCACCATCAAAGCTACTGGTGGTCTCGCCCGCAACAAGACTGGACTCCACGGGAATGTACTCGTGCTCACCGTCAGGCTCCAGAGTTAATCTACTCTTCACCTTCGACGGTGCCCGCCGCAACTCTATGGAAGTAGTGAACCCCTCACCATGCAATGGACTTACCCTTCTATATGATGCTGCGGCGCGAGCTTACTATGTTTGCAATGCGGCTACACGGGCTGTCACGCGTCTGCCACCTTGCCCTGATCCAGCACACATCTCCACCGCTGGACTGGGATTTGATGCCCGGACTAGGGATTACAAGGTGGTGAGGTTGATCAATGGGGATTGCTCTGATAAGGACCTGAACAGGTGTGAGGTGTACACGCCTGGAGCTGGCTGGAGGCCGGCGGCTGGAGGAGTACCTTTCAGCTTGTTCCAGTTTGCAAGTTCTGCAGTTACAAATTCCCACATGAACAAAGTAACACCCGTGTTTGCAAACGGATTCCTGCACTGGCTGATCAATCCTTATCATATCACCAGAAGGCCAAGAGCTGCTATCATATCCTTCTCTGTCACAGAAGAGACCTTCGGATGTGTCCGATCACCACCCTTCTGGACATCTGAAGTGCACCTGCGCCCCGACCCCAAGTCAGAAGGAGAGCACCTCGTGGAGATGGATAACCAACTGTGTATGGTCCGAGACCTTCGCCGTAGAGCCCCTCTTGCAGGCACTCTGGAGATCTGGAAACTGCTGGATTACAGCCCAGGTGAATGGTCACTGAATCATCGAATCGATTTGTTTGGGCACGTGGGAACATATTTATATTATCCGCAGGTTGTGAGGGTTATTGGAACCATTGGCAGTTGCAGGTCAGGGAGCAAAATAGCCATTGCTTCTAGCAAGCACATGGCCCATAACCAGTTTGAGAAGAAGCTTCACACCTATGACCCTAGCTGTCGAGCTCTAGCGACCATCTTTTCTATCACTGAGACACACACCTCTGTTATACATTGTAGGCCGGGTTCAAGATTCAGCTTATTTGAAGAGAGCCTCCTTCCAGTGCATAAAACCGACGGATGGCTAGCCATGTCATATACTGTGGCTAATGCGACTGAAGAATCTACTACTGCAAGCTAAAAGTTGAGAGTCATTTCGTTTGGGTTTGGTAAACATTGCATCATATAAATCATCTTTTTGGAATAGTACAATAGAGCGTCTTGCTTTGCAGCAATGGCGTCGATTAGCTTTTGAATCAAACAAATATTTAGTCTTGAGTACGCAACTTCAAAATAACAGTTCTTAGACCTTTTATTGCAACAACATAAATTTAAAACAGTTTTCACACCTTTTATTGCAACAACATAAAATTGTACAATATATTGGTAAATAAAAATTTGACAAAAAAGCCATAGTTGTGCAAAGAATATCGCCAATTAGGTGTGTGGGTGTATATCAAGCAGAGGTTCCTGTAAGATTTTTTTTATCTCAGACACGCATCAAAATACATGTCTTTTCGTATTAGAACCAGAATGCGAGAAGACAGAAAAACTTTAAAAGGTATGCCAATCTATAGCTACATACAAGTTCTTTCATTCAACGTGTGAATTTGTTCTTGATACTCCCTAGAGATTCTTTTCGGGATAAAAGGGCATTATATGCCAGAAACTCAAAACGGTGCCCGGGCTCCATTGCACCCGGTTTTTTTCGGATTTTTTTGAAAATTCAAAACATGTCGAAAAATTCCGAAAAAAATCATGCACGTACCTGAGCATGTCACGCACCATCGTGTCAAATTTGGCGACGAATCGACATCGTATGCGCCCTGTGCAAAAAAGACAAATCTCAGATCTGAAAATTCAAAATTTTGCATCTATTTTCAGATCTGAGATTTGTCATTTTTTCACAGGGCGCATACGATGTCGATTCGTCGCCAAATTTGACACGATGGTGCGTGACATGCTCAGGTACGTGCGTGATTTTTTTCGGAAATTTTCGACATGTTTTCAATTTTCAAAAAAATCCGAAAAATACCGGGTGCAATGGAGCCCGGGCACCAAAACGGCTTTCTCATTATATGCTCAACTTTAAATTAATAAAGCCCTAACGAGTGAAGGTGGCTCCGAAGAGCTGACGAAGCAACATGAGCAACACCTCCATGAGTAAAATGTCCTTAGGGCTTAAAATTGGACACTTCTACGATAAAGGGCAGTTTTGAAGATATAGTTAGCGGGTTGACACGAAAATTTCGCTTCAATCGTAATTTTCGCGAATCTTCCAAAGAGCCCAACACTAGGCTGTAAATAGTCGGGTGTTCAGATCTGCTGACACTTCTCCTTGGCTGGGGCAGATGAAATCAAAACAACGCGCAAAGAACGGAAACTTGTACCTCGAGGTAAACTACCAAGAGTAGTTCCTTAGTTGTTCGAGTGGGTGTGGAGTTCACCTGGCTACCGTGTGTAGCGCTGGTCGGTTGTACACAATTTCTCTCTATCTTAATATTAGGGCTTGCAGACCTCATGTGAGATCTCGAAAAAATCGGGTTATCACATCACTACATATAAACCGTGTTGCAAAATGGGTTGGAATATATAAATTAACTTTTGATATGTAACTCTCATAAGTAGCCGGCAAAAATGGGATAATGGAAACATCATAACTATTTTCAACATAAAACTTTAGGCTACCATTACAAAAACCCATACACCGTGCATCTCAAAAACAATAGCTACAATATGAGAACACGGGCGAACCAGAGATACATTGCGCTCCACAAAACTAGCACCTAATTCAAGTGCCTATCGGATATTACATTACAAAAATTCCTGCTGCACCGGGAAACATTAGGCTTCATCAATTTTAAATTCAACTTGAGGGACTGAAATGTTTGATGTCAGGATCTACCTAAGAACGACCCATTTTGCAATCCTCCCATTGGCATCTAACGTAATAAAATAGTAGACCAAGGATGAGTAAAAATAGACCGATATTATGTATTTATACTAAATATTTTTATTTTTAATTATTACTTATTCTATATGCCTATGATCTTAAGTATTATACGCAAGATTTATCACCATCATTCCGCTAAATATAAAGATCTTAATTGTATAACAACTTTAATTTAATATGTGAAGATGTGTTGTTTTCAAGAAAATTTAAATTGGTTGTTTCCTTTTGGAGCCTCTAAAATATCTTTGGTTTAACCACGTTCTTCCAGACAAGAGAAAAAAAGCACGTCTTCACATCTTAAACACACGCATGACTATTTTAATTTCCTCACCTCGTTGAAGAGAGCTCGAAAGATCATAGGTTTCTATAATGTATGCTTGTCTATTTCATGTCTAAGGAAATAGAAGAGATACTGAGAAAAATCTAGAAAAATACTGAATATCTTTGAAGGGGGTGCAGACCTCCTTCCAAGGCATGACACTGATCTTTTTATTGCTTTTAAAGTAACACATGCCCCTTGTTTCATGAGATAACGGAGTAGAGTTTTATCTTGTTATTTATTTTTGGGAGATTAAATTTTTCAAAAGGTGGAAGTAGACCGGCGTATCCTCTCACGGTTAGAGTATTTTTAGCAGTCCCAGTGAAATTTGGTTCATTTAGGATATGGATGAGAAACAATTTGGGGATTTCAGGCGTCATCTCCAGCAGCGCGTACACATTTTTTGTCCATCTTGCATACAACAAAGTGTACACAACATTTCAGATTAAACAACCACTTTCAGACAACAAACTTCATAAAACATCATAGTTTTTACACTGTATACAATAAATGAAATATAGTGCTAAAATAGGAATAAAATAACCTTATTTAAACAAACTAGACTTAATTAAACTAGTAGAATTAAATTAAAAACATGATTTAAATTAGGTCTTTAAATTAGACACTTCTACGATAAAGGGCAGTTTTGAAGACATAGTCAGCTTGTTCACTCGCAAATTTCGCTTCAATCATATTTTTTGCGAAGGTTCCAAATAGCCCAACATTGGGCTGTAAATAGTATCCACATAAAGTTTCACGATTATCTAAATAAAGTATGAATGGTAGAGAAGGACCGAGGGAAAGGGGTCAGGTTCCACTGAACACTCAACATCTCACGCACTCCAGTCCACATTAATCTAGCCAGAATGCAAAGGCGATAAAATACGATCATTATCTTACGAAGGGCCACAGAGGGAACACATGCCATTTGAGGGCCCATGTATGTTCTGGATTTTATCACCGGAAGGAGGCAACCTCTAGCTAGTTGCCAGTTGAAAATTTTAATTTCGAGGGGAATTTTAAAGACCAGATATCCTTGGCATGAGGGGGTTGTCACCGGACAAATTTTACCATATAAGAGGACACCGAGGGTACAAGAGCCCAAGCCAATTACCTCCCAGAGATCCCCACTAAAATTTTCAACTTCGCCAAAGAAGCAACGGGAGGGATTGGAAGAGATTTCCCTGTCCACCAGTCTGACCAAAAGAATAATTCCAGTACCCTTGTCAAGATAAAATTTATCCACTAGCTTGAATAATCCTCAATCTTGTGCAAACTATGCTAAAATTGTAATCCTCCAATGGGGGGGAGGAAGCGGAAATATTTTAGACGCCCTGATGTTTTAACCTGAATCAGGAGAGACCAGAGGGCTGGTTTTGTCTTTCTTTGAGAACAAACGAGCGCCACATCCACATGGTCATGAGAGAGATATTTAGGATTTTCGAATTCGTGACACTGAGACCACCCTGGTCATTTGGTTGACACACCACTGCCAGTTGAACATGTGGTATTTCCTCTTATCACCCACACACTCTCTAGAATAATTTGGCCCGGTGTTTATCCAATCCAGCATGAGCTAGCATAAATCAAGTATTGTATTAAAGGCTGTTGAAACACCTCTTTTCTTGGTAGCCTAGCTCCCAAAGCTGTTTCAGTCCCTGCCCATAATTCTGCACATAAGGAAGACCTTGAACCAAGGTTATACATAGATCCTTTGATCTTCACGGCAATCTCAGACTATACCACCGGCAGCAGCTCTAGAGGCACAGGGCGAAGAGTAAGCATCTAACTGAAGTTTTACAACTTGGAAAGATGGCCCAGCCAATGTTACTGATTCTTTATCTGGGATAACTTGCTGGGAATTCACTAGAGCTCCTGAATCCACTTGATCCTTATAGAGGTCTATCATTTGGCTAAAAAGATACTCAAATATACAATTGAAGCATCTGAGGCTGCATCAATCGAGGATACACGACATAAGGAATTGTTAGATCTCCAAACTGAACTTCGCCTTCACCAAGCGTGGGTTTTCACTGGTCCTAACTAACGGTTGGCAAGCGATCCCCTATTTTGCATCCCGAAGATCAGACGGCCCAGAGCCGGAGCGATCATTCCAACAAGTTACTACCCATGTCAAAAATGGGAAGGCTACACAGCGATGAGTTTTGCGAGCGTGAGGTGAATTTCCAAGGACATGAATCATGCCTTGCCAAGGATCTATCATATGGCCCAACTTTTCAAGTGAACATTTTTTTAGATCGAAGGCAAAACGTGTCCGGCGGCCATCTAGGTCTCCTTGTTTAGCTTCCTTTGTCTTAGAGACAGAGTACTGCTGGGGTTACCAGTTTAGAGTTTTACAAACCAGCACTAAGACAAAGGAAGCTAAACGTACAAGGAGAATTAGATGGCAAAGCTCTTCACGATTTAAACTAAATCTTCCCAATCCACCATGTTCAATTTATGATCCGTTATCAGGGAACCTCCGTATGTATGAGGCAGGAGCCCTTCTAGCAGTTCAGGAGGTTTTTTCACCCTAGCTTGCTCCTACAGTGATGCACCTATCACATTGAACTCCCAGGTAAAACGAATCACAACAGAATCCAACGGTCGGAAAATTGGACACAGATTTAGTTAATCGTAAGACAACTTTGAATTAGCAAAGCCGTCGACTAAAAATTTACGTGTCTTTTGTGTATACATTTGGAAATAAGAATTAGGTGAAAAGTATGAATTTAGGGGAAATCCAGGTGAGGTTTATAGGAGTATATCTATTTGTAAATCAGAAGATAAACCATTAACATAGGCCTTTAATTTTGTACCCACCGATGAAAAAATATTATTCCAATCTAATGCAATTTTCAGATCAACACCAATCAATATGCAAAATCTTAATATTAGGACCATTTTCTTAGTTGCAATCCACGTGAAATTGGAAAAAATCAGTTGCAACCTATATGTGACAGGAGAAACTTGGTTACAACGCATGTGAAACTCCCAGTTGAATGATCAAGACGGAAGCCAACGCTTCGAAACTGGACATAGATTTCGTTAAAGCTCAGACGACTTAGCATTAGCAAAGCCATATATGTTATAAGCCCGGCTAAGATCGATGTGTCTTTTGTGTACAATTTTTGAAATAATAATTAGGTGAAAATTGTTATTATGAATTTATGGGAAATCTAGGTGGAAATTAATAGGAGTATATATATTTGTAAATTACAAGATAAAGTCTATGTGAAAAGGCATCCACAAATTGTGAAAATTGAAAATTTAATTTAGATTGGTCGGCGTGCAATACACAAATATATGACACTGATAATGTAAAATGCATTAAGATGAACAAACATTCATTTGGTGCTTAAATGTACAAATATGCACATATGGCAGTGGGAAAAGTGGTTGAGGAAATAAAGCAAAAATCACCCTAAGAGTGCATAAGTTGTTGGTAAATCAAGGAGTTCACGCAAAATAAGTGGCGGAGAAGTGTTATTAGACCTTAATGCTATATGTATGCAAACAACCATGCAAAAGACATTACGCTATTGTGTAAGAAAAATGGCATATCTGCCAATATGCCATGTGCCTGAGAGAGTGCATACAAGTTGAGCAAAACAATATTGTCACCACGGATGCAAAGTTTGAAAATCAATTTATCACATCAGTATGACTAAAACATAATTCGATGAAAAAAAGACATGGAAACTATCAGAAAGAACAATGTACGCCAAGAGTAAGCGAGAAAAAGAGGCTTAGACAAGTCTTGAAGGAAGAGAATTTTAAGTCCTAGATAGCCTATATCTTTATTAGGTGATAGATAAATTGAAGTAAATGTGGGATTAATGAACTATCAACGATTAACTATATCGAACAACAAGATATAACAAATCTAGCCGCGCAAATGAGCGGGTCACCCTGCTAGTTAACTTGAACGTGTCAACAATAGTTTTTTTTTATAACTTTTTTATTTCTTTGTAATTTTTCTTATTGCTCTCGCACGTGTCACCACAATACGAGGGAGAGGTAGAGGCAGTGGCAGTGCCTCGTGATATTTCGCTCTTCGTAATTTTATACTTATTACAATCCACGACATTGCCCTCCTTATTACACACGGGTTATGACCAAACCTAAACATACTCGACCCAGTACTAACTCAGATACTACCTTAACCTTTTTTTTAATAAAACACCTTGAAAGTGTATCTATATTAATGATGAGATGCCAAGAGATATTTACAACCCGTCCGAGACGATTTGAACGTTGCAACAGAGGGGTGCCAGCTCCCCGACACTAAAGTCTAGGGATTCAAAACTAAATGTTACTACCTTCATAGTGTGAAGTAACATGTTTGTGGTATCATACAAAAGTTCATTAATTAGCTTATAGACTCATATTCCATTGAATATGTGTGATGCTATGTTACGCCATTTGCCTCCATCTTCATTAATTATATGGCACATCATCTTTTTTTGCATATGTTGCATCTATGTTATTATATATGTTACTTCCACTATTACCAGCACAACTTCCCGGCTCAGTACTCAACTTGAACCATACATGAGGTAGCTAGTCCTACTCACGTACATAGACATGCAAGACTCCTACTAGGACACTAACATTTTCCAAAAATCTAAAACAAGTATACTTGACTCCTGTTATGGTCGTCCCAAATCAGACTCAACTTGGCAGGTTTCCTTCTTAAAGCGAAGGAACTCTTGCGCGTTGGCAAGGAAGCCCTCCTTTCCTATCGGAATCGGATTCCGAGCCTTTCTCGGTAAGGAGCCCGTCAATATATAATTGTGTAGTGCTAGCGAGGAGCCTTAGCTTTTCGTTCCCCTGCGTTCTCTTCTCTGAAGGCTGTCTCACAAAATTGCCCCGATTGGCTGCAGGCACGACGATATGCGTATCAGCAGGAGGGAGGAGTTCGGTGCCATGCCATCGTGTGGCGCCACGGCGGCGAACATGCCTCCGCCGGCACCGGCGAAGTCGCTAAGCAACAAGAGGAGAAAGACCAGCATTGTACCCGGTTGCGCGGCCGTGCTTCCCGACGACATGATATTTGAGGTGCTACTTCGGCTCCCGATCGATTCCATCCTCCGCTTCCGGGCCGTCTGCCGCGCTTGGGCTGCGCTCCTCTCCTCCAAGAATTTCTGCATTCTTCACATGGAGACCGCTAAGAATAAGATGCTGCAAGCAGAACCAAAGCTACTGTTGTTCTCGCCCATGGCAACGTCAGACTCCACTGGCGTGTACTCATGCTCACCTTCAGCCCCCCAAAATGATTTGCTCTTCACCTTTCCCCGTTCCGGCAACAGCTCCCTGGAAGTGGTGACGCCATCACCATGCTGTGGACTCACCCTTCTATTTGATGCCGCTGTGCGAGCTTACTATGTCTGCAATGTCGCCACACGGGCAGTCACACGTCTGCCACCGTACCGTGACCTAGGACATGTTTACAGTGCTGGACTGGGATTTGATGCCAAGTCAAGGGAGTACAAGGTGGCGAGGCTCATCAACGGGTATTCCTATGAGAAGGAGACACTCAGGTGTGATGTGTACACACCGGGAGCTGATCGTTGGAGGCCGGCGACCGGAGGAGTACGCTTCAAGTGGTACAAGTTTGCATATTCTGCAGTGGATCATGCAGTGATGAACAAGATACCTCCTGTGTTTGCCAATGGGTTCCTGCACTGGTTGATCAATCCTTCTCTTCTAATCAGAAGGCCAGGAGCTGCTATCATATACTTCTCTCTCGCAGATGAGACCTTCGGGTGCGTCCGTTCACCGCCATTCTGGGGACCGGAAGAGAACCTGCGCCCTTGGTCCGAGTCAGAAGGAGAGCACCTGGTTGTGATGGATGACCAGGTGTGTATTGTACGGAATCTTCGCAACAGAACCCCTCATGGTAGCGCCCTGGAGATATGGGGACTGCTTGATTATAGCTCTGGTGATTGGTCGCTGAATCATCGAATCGATTTGTTCGGGCACGTCGGGAGAGAACTAAGTGAGCCACAGGTTGTGAGAGTTATTGGTTCTGTTGGCAATTGTAGGTCTGGAAAGAAGATTGTGATTGCTACTAGCGAGCACCGGGTTCATGACAAGTTTCAGAAAAAGGTTTACACCTATGACCCTAGGTGTCATGTTCTACAAGGTATTCAATCGATCACCGAGATACACACCTCTGTCACACGTTTCATCCCTGGTTCAACATTCAGCTTATCTGAAGAGAGCCTTACTCCAGTGCGTAAATCTGATGAAGAACTCCAGTCCACAAATGGCTGTGTTTTCAGGAAGGAGACCATCCAACAAGTTGTTGATCAGATGAAACCCGAGGCGAAGCAATGGGCTAGTGCTAGCAAGGGTCGTTTCATTATTCTGGCTCATTGAAAGGTGTTGTGACTTAGTTAGAGTAGGAACTCTTAATTAGTTGCTATCCTGTGGTAGTCAGTTCCTCTTTTGGTCGTGGTTGTGCTCCTGTTTCTTTTTTCCTCTGTTGGGTTGCAGCATTTTTGCTGCTGCTGGTCACGTACTCTATCCCCTTATGTCTTTTTTCTTCTTACTAGTCGCACGTCTTCCAGGGGACAATTTACAAGTAGCAAAAGATCGTACGAGGGTCTACGTGGAATTTTCTTGGTGGAAGTCAATAGAAGCACAAATAGCTCAACAATTGATTTTGGGATACTCTGAATCGATGTCAGAATAACTAAAAGTTGTTATGTTTTTTGACATGTCATTATCATAGAACGAAAGCAATTGAGATAGTTTGGCCCCGACAACGGTTAATTTTCAGCTCCAGTACAATTCTATCCTAAATAATACTGCTTTTTTACTTTGTCCTTTACTCGAGCTTTCAGTAATGCTGGAAGAACTTCATATTGTTTGAATATGACAAACTTTGAAGAGAACCTTAAAAAGTTTAGAGAAGATCTTTCAAACAATGTATGAACTTCAAATAAAATTGACGACTACTAGAAAATAGATGTTGAAGTCATCTCTTGCCACACATTGGCAACTTATATGACAAAAAAATGCAGTCATCTATTTCTACTCTTGTAGCACAAAAGTTAAATAGCGCAAAGGTGAACCTGCTCGATGCAGTGCATGGTAAATTAGTACTCTGAAATACAAAGATGGCTTAATTATATTGCAGTAATATGAAAATCAACGGACTAAGGATTTATAATGAGAAAATTCTTCCAAAGTTATCCTTTGATCCTTTCTTGTACAGCAAGATGAAACTGGACACATTGAGAAACATGAGAAATATTTCCTAGCACACCTGAACCGGTGAGATTACATATATGGAACAATTACGTTCTAGCACGTCATCCAACTTTTGAACAATTAATCTTGTCACTACGGGAAAGACACAAGACGCCGACGGCCAGGACATACGCCGACGGCCAAATATCGGGGCCGTCGGCGTAGACCCCGACCAGGCTAGACTTGGTATTTCCTTTTTTATTTTATATTTTGAGATACGCCGACGGCATGCCGTCGGCCTATATTTTCTGTTTTTTTACTTACTCACCGTTTTGAGCATAACTTTTGCATTGGAAGTCGGATTGCGATGTTCTTTAGCTCGTTTCGAAGAGGATAAGTAGATCTGCATCATCATACACATTGCTCAAACTATATTCTTTAAAAAAAATCATGAGCAAGGACAAAAAATTCCATGTTCAAATGGGTTTAGCCGAAGAGGGGCTCTGGAGCGTCGGAATCGAACCAAAAGTTAGGTGGTGCCATACCAAGTGGGTACAAGTATGTTTTGGGTTGTAAATGTCCAAGATTCCACTCCGGGATGTTAGAGGCTTCACCGTCATCAGTTTCTCTCTAGTGAGTTTCTGGACTTACACCTGGAAACTCCCACTTCGGTCGAATTGGAGGGAATCTTGTGAAGAGTTGGGGTATAACTTTGTTTTGGGACTTCCTAGGGTCCACCCTAACACAACCAAGCAAAGAGTTGCACTTTTCTACCCCATTATGACGCTGGTACCGGCTGTAGTCGTATAAGCCTGGTTTTTCTCTAGCGGGGCTAGGTTTTAACCGGAGAGGGGTTCTAGAGCGTCAGGATCCCAGCACAAGCTAGGGGGTGCCATACCATGTGTGTAAAAGTTTGTTATGGGTTTTGGATGGCCAAGATTGCACTCCGGGGTGTGACCTGCTTCACCGGCATCCACCTCTCTCTAGTGAGTTTCATGACTTATAGCCTGAAAGTCCCAGATCGGACAAACATGAGGAAATCTTGTCAAGAGTTGGGTTATACCTTGTGACTTCCTAGGGCCTAGCCTAAGACAACCAAGCAACTAGTTACACTTTGCTACCTCATTTTGACGTCGGTACCGACTTTAGTCGTATAAGTCTGGTTTTTCTCCAGTGGGGCTAGGGTTTCATCGGAGAGGGACTCCGGAGCGTCGGGTTCCCACCACAAGCTAGGGGGTGCCATAAAATGTGTGTACAAGTGTGTTATGGGTTTTGGATGGCCAAGATTGCACTCAGGGGTGTGACCTGCTTCACCGGCATCCTCCTCTCTCTAGTGAGTTTCATGACTTACAGCCTGAAAGTCCCAGATCGGACAAACATGAGGAAATCTAGTCAAGAGTTGGGTTATACCTTTATCTTGTGACTTCCTAGGGCCTAGCCTAACACAACCAAGCAACTAGTTACACTTTGCTACCCCATTGACGTCGGTACTGACTTTAGTCGTATAAGTCTGGTTTTTCTCCAGTGAGGCTACGGTTTCACCGGAGAGGGGCTCCGGAGCGTCGGGTTCCCACCACAAGCTAGGGGGTGTCATACCATGTACTTATAGCTAGAGAGTTTACATGCACTTATAGCGTGATAGTCCCCGACATCCACTTCTCTCTAGAGAGTTTACATGCACTTATAGCGTGATAGTCCTTGATAACCCACAAGTATAGGGGATCGTGTGTAGCCTTTTCGATAAGGTTAGTTTTACCCTACTGATGACAGTGTCGCGATAGTAATTCAACCTAGTACGAGAGGAACCGTTGATTCACACAATTTGTCATCGCGCTTGGTTGAAAAGCAGAGTGTCGAACCCAACGAGGAGCTAAAGGTAGGATACGTATTCTCTCAAGTTCTATCAACCACTTATACAACTCTACGCATATTAAACGTTTACTTTATATAGGAAATAATATTAGAGTAATAATACGGGTATGAGATATAGCTTTGCGAGATAATAAATACAAGAAAGTAAATGTTAGTGCTGCAGCAATAAAATACACTAAGTAACCTTAAAATAACAGAACCATGAGTGTGGAAAAGGGGTGGTAATTGTGATGGCTTTGTCCAAGATTAATTAGTGAAGGTACTTGGTTCATTGTCCTCGATGCAGTTTTCTATGTGGGAGAGGCTAAATATACATGCACTCCACTACTCGGGATTACAAGTACTATATGATTGGATTGTTAGCAGGCATCCGCAAATACTAACAATGCATTAAGGTTTCCCCAACCATAGCCTTAAGTTCAAGGTCCTCTTACTCCCATACGTGCAACTAACCGGTTCGCGTTCTCAGGTTTCTGTCACTCCGGCAGAACTTCCCCCGCTTCGTTTACAAATACTACCAACCCCGTGATGTTGATCCATGCGCGCACAAGTATAATGGACACCAAAGGACAGTACCATATAGACATACAACTCTAATGAACCTCATGCATTCAACTAAGCAATCAAAAACAAATAAACTACGGAAACATGATGTAAATCATAGGATAAATATTATAGCATCAAACACCATGTTTACATAGAGGTGTAGAGGTTTGTGGGAGGATGAACCACTGTATACAAGGAGGAATTGGCGGTGGAGATGGCGGTGAAGACGGTGGAGAGGGCAGCGAGGAGCGCAGGGCGGCGCCGGCGCCGGCGGTGGTGCAGGGGCTCCTCCTGCGCCGCCGGTTCCATGGGGAGCGCCGCCCCTTAGCCCTCTTCCTTCATGGTTTCTTGGGAGCCCTCCCCCATGGAGATGGGATCCATGGGGGAGGCAAAAACATGGCTTTGGTGGCTGCAAATTCGTGGGTATGGGTGTCTCCTCACGACCTAGGGTTTCCTCCTTTATATGGACTCTCGGATTTCCATCTAGGGCTTCGGTAAATCGGGTTTTCTCCGCCGTCCGGACTCCGATTGGGCTGAATTTTAATTCCAGAATTATTAGCAGAAAATTCCCTGCAACTTTCGCGACTAGACTTTTTCCATTTGACGTCATATTCTGGCCGAAACGGGTCGATCTTTGAAAATAGTTTTCAGACAGATTTCAGGAAAGTCCAAATTCGACTCCAACAATGTTTCCTCTTGTATTCTTGATAATTCCTACACATCAAAGAGTAAAACAAGAACATTGTGCACTTTTGCAACATTAGTAGGTTAGTCCAAATAAATAATAAACTTAATATAAAAAAGTGCTAAAAGCATAAAAATGGCATGAAACAATCAAAAATTATAGATACGTTTTGGACGTATCAACATCCCCAAGCTTAATTCCTGCTCGTCCTCGAGTAGGTAAATGATAACAAAATAATTTTTGATTGTAAATGCTATGATCAGGTCTTTAACAATTGCATGATGTATGGATAATAAAACTTAGCAATCATGTTTCCTAATGAAAAGTATCAACGAACTAAGAGCTCATAACATGAAATTTATAAACATCAACAAGATTGTAATGATCATAATAAAGCATGATAAGTGGTATCTCGCTTGCCCTTAATTGTGGAGCAAAACATAAATGCCAAGGCACCTCTGAAGTTCAAGTGAAGACTAGATATAGAGATATCAAAGATAAAAGCATCATAGTTATACCTCAATTAATCATATTCTGGGACAAGCACATTACACTAAGAATGACAGCTATGCTCTCGAAGAAGTGCTCAAAGAAAGGATGGTGACTCAACATAAAAATAAAAGATTGGCCCTTCGCAGAGGGAAGCAGGGATTAACATGTGCTAGAGCTTTTTATTTTAAAACAGAAGTAAAAATGTTTTGAGAGGTGTTTGTTAATTGTCAACGAATGGCAGCGGATGAAAACAATATTCCCCTATCAAACAGACTTTTAAGAGCGGCTCCCATGAAGGACGTTATTTCTACCAGCAAGGCAGATCATCCTCTTTCTCTTTTGTTTACACATGCAGATATTTCACTGTTTGTCATTGCTTACTGATAAATCAGGGCAAAAATGTGAAGAGAATTAAGCGGTTAAAGTTGTAATTAATTGGGACTGGGCACCCCGTTGCCAGCTCTTTTTGCACTAGTTCAGGTGGTAAAGTATGTTTGACAAGTTGAATAAAGAATAACCCACTACTTCCTCATGAGCTGGTAAACATTGACACAAAAAGGGAAATATTTTGAAGGTTTTAAAGGTAGCACATGCAAATTTACTTGGAATGGTTTGAAATACCATGCATAGGAATTTTTGGTGGACTCTTTGGGATAACTTGGTTTTAAGGATTTGGATGCACGAGCAGCATTCCCGCTCAGTACAAGTGAAGGCTAGCAATAGACTGGGAAGCGACAACAAGAGAGCGATAACGTCATAATCATGCTTGCGACAAATAAAATTAACGGAGGCATAAAAATGATACTAAAACTCTGAGGCAAAATAGATCATCAAGGCTTAATTGACTTTTATTTTTCAGTCATAACATGTGTGAGCATGTGCCAAGTCGATTCAAGTAATTATTCAGAGGAGGATACCACAATACCATACCATCTTATGAACAGGACAATGCATGTTAATATCAAAATATCATAATATGCACTATTAGCTAGTTGAGGCTAACCATAAGAAAACATAAACTACTAAACATATCATTCACACATCATTTTTAAGTTTCAACAAATAATCATTAACCAAGTAAACGTTGAGAACAGAGATAAATAAAATATGTGACGATCAACTTATTAATGTAACTGGTGTTTGATGCTAAGATAAATAAATAATAAGATACAGACGCTCCAAGAACAGCACATATGATGTGAAAGAATAAAAATATAGTTTCACTAGAGATGACCTGATAATTTTGACGATGAAGAAGGGGATGCCGGCATCCCCAAGCTTAGACGCTTGAGTCTTCTTGAAATATGCTGGGAGATCCATGGGAGCATCCCCAAGCTTAAGCTCTTCACTCTTCTCCATCCTATTATATCACTCTTCCCTCTTGACCCTTGAAAACTTCCGTCACACCAAACTCAAAGTAAATCTCATTAGAGGGTTAGTGCACAATCAAAAACTCACATGTTCTGTAAGGACGCAATATGACCGTTACTTTAAACATTAACTACTGCCACTAATGTTATGTGAAGCTCTTCCACCCAAAAAAGAATTCCACTCAACACTAGTAAAAGAGAGAATGCAAAATAAAAGACATAATCTGTCTAAAACAGAACAGTCCGCAAAGACGAATTTTTTCGAGGCACTTACGTTGCTCAGATCGAAAAACTTTGAACTAAAAAGATGCATACATATATAAGGATTACGCACAAAAATTTCAGATTTAATTCACTTTGGTGATTTTAGAATTTACGTGAACAGCAAGAAATCTGTTCCTGCGCAGCAATCAAAATTTAGCATCATCTTATCATTAGAGACTACTCTTGGCACAACAATGCGAAAAAGTAAAGATACAAAGGAGTTGCTACAGAAGTAAACACTCCTTGACTCAATAAAAGAAAAATTGCAGAAATAAAAATAATGGGTTGCCTCCCATAAGCGCTTTTCTTTAACGCCTTTTAGCTAGGCACTTATTGCAATACATAATATTTCCAAGTGCTGCTATTAAACCAAATCAAATTTTGTTTCTAAGTTACAAAGGTTGCTTAAATGGCCAACTTCTAAATGAAAGGTAAGAACCATTAAGAATCAAATGAAAACGCAAAGAGGCCACTCTTGCAACAAAAGTCAGAATCTGTCCAGAAAAACAGCAGCTGGAAAACGTAATTTTTAGGTGCACTTAAACATGTCCGAAATTTTAGCCAATTTTTGTGCATGCAGAGGATTAGGTGATACAACATCAGTAAATTTTACGTGATTTTTAGAGTTTCCAGTAAAATATGAAAATCGCGCAATGAGCAGTAGATGCTGAAAACAGAAAATCACTTTTTACATATGTATCAACTAAGCTAAATGGGTAAAACTTGGTACTTTATTTTTGATAAACTAAGAGACCAGAGGCTAAGCAAGACCTAAACATGCTAGCTACAGCAAGGAAAACTCTAAATAAAAATCAAAAGTAAAAACCAAATAAAATCAAAATAAAGAACCAAAAGAAGCAAAACAAAAGAAAATATTTTTGTTGTTTTGAATTTATAAGTGAAAGTAAAGAAGCAATAAAACCAAATAAAGAGCCTAATAAAACTAAAAAAGGTAAAACAAGACATATAAAAACAATTATAATACAAGTTAAGACAATACATATCATGTGGACGGGTAATATAGAGTATGAACGAGACAACCTCATGTTAGTTGATGAATAGGGGGATGACTCGGGCATCCCCAAGCTTAGATGATTGATCTTCTTGAATATATTCTTGGGATGCACCTATACATCCCCAAGCTTGAGCTCTTGCGTCTTCTTGTTCATCTCATATCACCATATTAATTAGATCTTATAAGCTACATCCACATAAAACTTCACAAAACTCATTAGTAGGGTTAGTACTCATTAAATAAAATCCACTCATGTTCAAGTATTGTCAAATTTCATAATATTTATTAAACATTAGCCACTGTAATACCGAGGTTTATTATTATTTCCGTTGTCCGTCGAAAAACTAAGGAAACTTTTGAACCCTAAGTACAATATTTAAATAAACAGAATAGAAATCTGTCAAAACTGAACAGTCTGTAAAGATGACACTCAACGAGAACTAATGAAAGACAGATACTAATCTCAGGTTTATGCACAAAAATTTCAGGTCAAAATAATATTCTGAGATTTATCACGATTTTTTTACAGAGAAGCACAGAAATCTGTGTAAACTAAACAGTCAGTAAAGATCGAATTTTTAGACATATTTACATAATTCAAATTAGAAAAGTTATAACTAATGAAAGAAAGGTAATAAGCTTTGCTTTGCACTCAAAAAATTTCAGATCAAGATCACGTTCTGGTGATTTTAAACATTTTATCGGTGGAGCACAAAAAATCTGTTTCTGGACAGCAAAGCAAAACTATCAACTTTCAATTAACTAGAGACTATAATTAGCATTTTATTTTTATGTACAGAGGTATATACACAATATTTACATGTTTTTGATGAAAAGCTTCCTTGGAAAGATTTGTTTTGGTTTCATAGGCATGAACACAAGTGTTCAAGGTCGACCCCCATTTAACCATTACTCATCTTTCCAATCACTTTTCTTTTTGAAAACGTTTTTAGATAACAACTACAACTAATTTTTTTTATTCACATTCCTTATCCATAGTAAGATAAAGAACAACTTAATATACTGAAATAAAAACTACTTAGAGATAAAGCAAACAAGTGCACACAAGAATATTCACCTACGCTATGGCTCCCCGACAACGGCGCCAGAAAAGGTCTTGATAACCCACAAGTATAGGGAATCATGTGTAGCCTTTTCGATAAGGTTAGTTTTACCATACTGATGACAGTGTCGCGATAGTAATTCAACCTAGTACGAGAGGAACCGTTGATTCACATAATTGGTCATCGCGCTTGGTTGAAAAGCAGAGTGTCAAACCCAACGAGGAGCTAAAGGTAGGATAACTATTCTCTCAAATTCTATCAACCACTTATACGACTCTACGCACCCTAAACGTTTACTTTATATAGGAAATAATATTAGATTAATAATACGGGTATGAGAGATAGCTTTGCGAGATAATAAATACAAGAAAGTAAATGTTAGTGCTGCAGCAATAAAATACACTAAGTAAGCTTAAAATAACAGTACCATGGTGTGAAAAATTGGTGGTAATTGTGATGGCTTTGTCCAAGATTAATTAGTGAAGGTACTTGGTTCATTGTCCTCGATGCAGTTTTCTATGTGGGAGAGGCTAAATATACATGCACTCCACTACTCGGGATTACAAGTACTATATGATTGGATTGTTAGCAGGCATCCGCAAATAGTAACAATGCATTAAGGTTTCCCCAACCATAGCCTTAAGTTCAAGATCCTCTTACTCCCATACGTGCAACTAACCGGTTCGCGTTCTCAGGTTTCTGTCACTCCGGTAGAACTTCCCCCGCTTCGTTTACAAATACTACCAACCCCGTGATGTTGATCCATGCGCGCACAAGTATAATGGACACCAAAGGACAGTACCATATAGACATACAACTCTAATGAACCACATGCATTCAACTAAGCAATCAAAAAACAAATAAACTACGGAAACATGATGTAAATCATAGGATAAATATTATAGCATCAAACACCATGTTTACATAGAGTGGTACAGAGGTTTGTGGGAGGATGAACCACTGTATACAAGGAGGAATTGGCGGTGGAGATGGCGGTGAAGACGGTGGAGAGGGCAGCGAGGAGCGCAGGGCGGCCCCGGCGGTGGCGCAGGGGGCTCCTCCTGCGCCGCCGGTTCCATGGGGGAGCGCCGCCCCTTAGCCCTCTTCCTTCATGGTTTCTTAGGAGCCCTCCCCCATGGAGATGGGATCCATGGGGGAGGCAAAAACATGGCTTTGGTGGCTGCAAATTCGTGGGTATGGGTGTCTCCTCACGACCTAGGGTTTCCTCCTTTATATGGACTCTCGGATTTCCATCAAGTGCTTCAGTAAATCGGGATTTTCTCTGCCGTCCGGACTCCGATTGGGCTGAATTTTAATTCCAGAATTATTAGCAGAACATTCCCTGCAACTTTCACGACTAGATTTTTTCCATTTGACGTCATATTCTGGCCGAAACGAGTCGATCTTTGAAAATAGTTTTCAGACAGATTTCAGGAAAGTCCAAATTCGACTCCAACAATGTTTCCTCTTGTATTGTTGATAATTTCTACACATCAAAGAGTAAAACAAGAACATTGTGCACTTTTTCAAACATTAGTAGGTTAGTCCAAATAAATAATAAACTTAATATAAAAACAAGTGCTAAAAGCATAAAAATGGCATGAAACAATCAAAAATTATAGATACGTTTTGGACATATCACTCCCCGATTGGACAAGCCGCAGGGAAACTTGTCAAGAGTTTGGTTATGAATGATATGAATGTCATATTTGGATTTATCTCATTTTTCTAATCGATTTAGACATATTATTTGTCAAATTTCGATTTACGGATTTATAGATATAAATTATTCAATATTAAATGGAAAAAGGCAAATAAGTTAATTATTATTTGAATTCAAGAATATTTTAATTCAAGATTATTATTAATGATTCATTTCTTTTTATTCAAATAATTATTTGGATTCATAAAATAAAGGTGTGTGATATCATTGTCCATGAGTTAATAGCATTGATAGACTACTATTGTCAGTAAAACATTTGTTGTTTCTAGGTAGCTCACATGGAAGGAATTAAGAAGTTAAGCGTGCTGGGGCTGGAGTAGTCTCAGGATGGGTGACCTGTGGGGAAGTGTTAGTAGAAACGAGTAATTAAGGTTGCAATTAATAATGGTTAGAGATAAATGTGTCTCTAGTGCGATTAAGTGGCTAAACAATTCAAAAAAAAAACTGGGAAAAAATTTCAAAGTTTTTTGTTTTGAAATGTTTTTAAACAAAATTCTGCCAATTCATACGCCGACGGCGTAGCCAAGTTTACGCCGACGACAGCTAGGCTACGCCGACGGCTTGAGTGTATACGCCGACGGGTTTCGGCCGTCGGCGTATTGTCGGATTCCTAATCATGTAACCCTGCACTGATAGGTTTACTGAAATCAAGATAGCAGCGTCCGCTCACTCCCTGCAGCTCTCGCACTTGCTCTGACCGAGCGCCGCCGTCGTAC
This sequence comes from Poa pratensis, assembly GCA_947311845.1. NCBI lineage: Eukaryota > Viridiplantae > Streptophyta > Magnoliopsida > Poales > Poaceae > Poa > Poa pratensis. The sequence goes on from CAMZMU010000065.1 coordinate 9,052,194, forward strand.
CTGCTCGCCATGCACGTGCATCGCGCCCGCTCCAGAGTGAGAACGCGCCCGCCATCGTGCCAGCTCTACCGTGGGTGCGCGGCTCCGTCACTGTGTCTACTCCTCCAAGGGTGCACGGCCACCTTCGCGGTGCCTGCTCCATCATGGACCCACGTCCGCCATCGCCGTTCCAGCTGCGCCAAGAGCGCGTGATTGCCTCACCGTGCCTGCTCTGTCATGGGCCCGCGTCCGTCGGTGTTCCTGCTCTATCATGTGCGCAGCCACCGCGCCACATACCGCCACACGCGTCGACGCCGCCTCCTGCACCTCCCACATCTCTGCTCCCCACACTCACCGACGTTGCGTCTTGGCCATGCGCACAGTCGCCGAGCCTGCTCCGGCATGCGTGTGGCCGCTGCGCCCACTTCACGATGCATGTCGCCCAGGGCCGGCCCTGAGGGGGGTCAGGAGGGGCGGCCGCCCCGGGCCCCCGAAATATAGGGGCCCCCATATCCCAACTTGCTAAGGTATACCCAGCAGAGGAATAGGCTATTTTGGCGGCGCCATTAGAGCTCGTCTCTGGAGTTCTTCTCTCGCACAGTACGATACAACGAAACCAAGACGAAGCGTTATGCTGCGTGTGTTCTACTGGACTGTAACTTGGGCTTTTTCTCCGTTGGTTTACTTGGGCCTTTTTTGTTAGCTTGTTTTTTTCTAAAGTTAGCTATATGAAGGCACAAATTACGGCCCAGTTGATTAAATAGTTGGGATGATGCCGGTAGACTGGACAAGGGCAGAAAGACGACATCTAGGAATGTAGCGAACAAGTGACACATTTTTATTTTTCTCTCAAAAACAAAAGAGTGAAACATTTTTTTCTTCCACTCCAAAGCAAAATCAATTCAGTTACCCTTCCTATTACGATGATAGTTTTATGGACTAGATAGTGGGGACTACCCATAGTTGGTCCTCACACGGCCACGACAAAAGGCGTGAAGCCGAGTCGTCGACAGGACGCCACACGGTGCCGAAGACCTCCGTGACGACACAGTTCTAGCAATAGTCGCTGTGATAATCAATTAAAAAAATATTCATATACCACTTTAGGAGTATTTTGTGATGCAACTTTAGGAGTCAATTGGTGACACTTCATATATACATATAAATATTTAGGGCCCTGGATTATGTTTTCGCCCCGGGCCCCCAAAATCTCAGAACCGGCCCTGATGTCGCCGTCATCAAGCCTGCTCCATTATGCGCCGCTGCGGTGTCCTGCAACTCCCGCAATCACGGCGCTCACCAGGTTGCCCCCAATAATCAAACTCAGTATGAATAACTGAATAGGACATCGAAACCAATACTGAATCCGTGGGACAGTTACAATCAAACACGCTGTTGCCAACGATTGCAAGCCTGGACGCACATGACATTGAGATGATGATACAGATGGTTGATCAGAAACTGAACGCGTGAGATCAAGTTTGTTTGGTTCTCGACATCAGGACAATCTGGATCATTGATCGAAAATTGAACAGACAAGATTTAAAGTATCCCAACATGTTTGCTTTAATAGTAGTATAGATAATATAGCACATGCAGCTCTCGTGCATGGTTCGGAACAAATGAAGAGCTTGCCCTGCCATCTACCATGCCTAAGGAAACTAAAGCAATTACTACTCCAAAATAAATCAGCCATACGGCCCATCATTCAGTCTAATTGAAAATTGAGTATCTATACCTAATCTATATACCTAATAATAAAGGAAGAATGGTTTCTTGTGAAAATTGTCCCTCAAATTGACATAAATTACTCAGCCTGCCACCGATAAGTGACAAATAACGGTTCGTTAATGAATCGCCTCGGGCAGCCGCGAGAGCCGAGACCTCGAGTCGTCTTCAGCCCAACGAGGAAAAACGAGTACGCCTCCTGTGATATTCCGCTCGACCATCAGTGGCTCGTCAGGCCAACGTACGTGCGACCTCTGCTCTCCCGACGCCTCCATCCCGAGCCCGATGGCACAAGCGCGCGAGTAGCTGGCCGCAGCGCGCGTCGGCGCCCATGGCGACGAGGAGGGCACCTGGAGGGGAGGCAAGATGACGTGTGGCGCAGAGACGACCCCATCCCAGGCGTTGCTCCTTTCGGGACGGTGGTGCCCATGGCCGTGGCCCTCGGCCCGGCTCCTCGCGAGGGCGTGGCCGTCTAGGTGCGGTGGAGGCTGGGTCCGACTACAGTCTACAGGCGCACCACAGGACGAACCCTCTCCACCTCCGGCTCCACCTCACGCCCAATTCAGGCGGCGGCCCGCTCGTATCTTGGCGGTGAAGCAGCTACCGGAGAACAGGTTCAGGTTGTGCGACGTGGTCGAGCTCCACCGCTCCCACCCCATGGCCAAGACCAAGCACTTCTTTGCTGGCCCCTTACTGGCGCGGGACACCCTCCGGAAGGCCCAGCTCCTGCCCCTGCTCGAGTCAGATGTCGATGGTGATTGGTGAGGCGGCCAGTGATGGTGACGATGGTCGTCCGGCTGTTTTTCCCCAGCTTCTGTCGTCGACTGTTTGTTCCCTTTCCATCTACTTCATCCTGTGTAGACTGAATGGATGAATAAACTCTGATATTACTACTTAGTATCAGGATTTGTTTCCTTTTGGAGGATGAATTGTTGCCAACAAGTATTTGATTGCATTGTCTGCATTTCCCTAGAACTTACGTTGATGATGAAGTTAAGGAGTTGTTGCACATTTGCATGAAAACAGAGTTCGGTGCCTATTCTGTTACTCCGATCAGAGTTTTGTCTGTGTGTCACATCAAGTTGAACTAAGAACTGAATATATCAACAGTTTTAACCAAAGGGGCGATACATAGTAGCATTTCAATGTGCAGAAGTGCTTGCATTACAGGGTACATCCCGGTCACCAATTATATCAGCAAATCAGCTAATGGATGTTGCTATGGATCAGGCTGGCACCATAGATATGTCCGTTGTAGCCCGTGAAGGCTTCAGGTGGTTCAGGGATGCGTGAGCAAGTATGTATGGTACGTTGGGATACTAGATCGATCTGGGGAAAGTAGCATTTGAATCGGGTTATACATGCTCCCGGTTAGAAAAATTGTTTTCTAAATGTTTAAAATTTCTGGAAAAATATTGTGCGTGTAGATCTGCATGTTCCATGTTTGAGTAGAAAGTTTAGCCGAGCAACAACATTTTAGTTGGGCTATGTAGAAAAGACAAAAAATATGTCACATGATTTACTGCAATATAGTACCGAAACTTTCTATTTTTTACAGAGGCAAAGTAAATAGTAATTTCGCCACGGAACTCATGTGCAGGGCACATGTTTTGCGAGACTTATGCATGCTTTTTTTTTCAAAAAAAATTACATTTCAAATAGGAGGGAGCATATGCCACCGTGTTCACTATATTCCTCTATCAATCTGTTCTTATACATGTAGTTGGCTTCTTGCTTTCTTTCTTTTGTTTGCAGTTGTTTCAAATTATACATTTACCATAGATCTGCAATCTGGAGGACATGATAAAACTGTCTTGTTTTTGTCACACGGCGCGTTTGCACCTATGAGAACTGACTTAGTCACGATGTAAATGTTTATCTCCCGTTGCAACGCACGGGCATGTTTACTAGTAACAATAAACGCATTAAGATTTCTTGTGATACGTCATTAAAATTGCCCCTCAAGTTAAAAGAAATTACAAACCGTGCCACCTATAAGTGGAAAATAACGGTTCGTTACCCCATCGCCACGGCCAGCCGCGAGTCCCGAGTCACCTTCCGCGCAACGAGGACGCCTCCTCTTGCGCTATTCCGCTCGCCCACCAGCAGCTCATCGACCTAGAGATCAGCGCCACGGAAGCTCGAGCAAACGGCCGGAGATCGGCGAGCCGGAGAAGGTCCGCTACCGGACGACACCTCCTTCTTCGCGTCCATGTGCCCCGCTCATGAGAGAGCCATCCTCTACGCTCCTTCCCCAGTTCGGTCCAAGGCAAGGATGTCTCAACTCAATTTTTTTTACATTTTTTTCCTGATGTATATTTTTTTACATTTTTTTTCGAATCATGCAAGAGCACTGCATGTGTTAAAATAGATAGGAAAGAAGCGCCAATCAAATGGCAAAAGTCTTACAGAGATGGCATGAAGCCAAGCAAAGAAAAAAAAAGGGACTATACAACGACCTCAGGCTACCAAAAAACGACCAGAAAAAAAAGGAGTAAAACTAGCAAAGCATCATCGGAGGGAATACCCCAGGCCAGCCCTATGCATCATGGCATTGATACCTGGCAATATATTACAGATGTTCGATTTACTGTTCCATCTACCGATTTACAAGAACTTTATTTCTAAAAATGCTTTCTAGGTGTCATAGTATCAGCAAAAGACATAACTTCACTTTTAGCTTCATCTACATCTTCAGCTACCAATTGTTCTTACACAGATAGGACAATTATTCTTAGTTCTTCTAAAAATCAGGATTACACTTTAAGCAAAATGACTAACCAGTTACAAGTTAACCAGAGTGCAAACTGTACACAACATAAGATCATGCTCCAGAACATAATGTCAAGATTTACTTCGGAATAACACTATAACTACTCAATGACTGAACCGCGGAGCGAGCCAAATAAAATATTCAGCAACACCATGTAGTCTATCAAAGTAAGTTAACATCAGACAGGAAGACCAATGTCCACATTACATCATTACATGTCCCGTTCAGGTCATTGGCTCCGTCCTCTTCTCTTTTTTTTTTTTTTTGCACTGGAAGGCTCCGTCCTCAACGTCAAGTACACCATCAGAGATCACTTCTTATCATACACGCCCTTGTGACAACATCGCCGAGGAAGATTCGCCGGTCAGCACACCTTTCCCTTTGCCATTGCTTGAAGGTTCCCGCCCATCACCAGCGGAAGACATATCTTTACTTTTACTATTTTTTCTTTGAGAACAGACTAAATGTCGTATACTCAGTTTTCAATTACACTGAAAGTTGGCAGTATGGCTGATTTAGTTTGGAGTAAAGATGTGTCTTTATAGTTGCCTTTGCAAGGGTAGATGCCAGAGCAAGGTCTTCATCGGTTTTACGCACCGGAGTAAGGCTCTCTTCAAATAAGATGACTCATGAACCAGGGATGAAGTGTAAAGCAGAGGTGTGTCTCTCAGTGACCGAACGAATGCACTCTAGAACTTGGCGCCAAGGGTCATAGGTGTAAACCTCTTTCTCAAACTTCTCATGAACCCAGTGCTTGCCAGTAGCAATCACAATCTTCTTCCGGGACCTGCAATTGCCAACAGACCAATAACCCTCACAACCTGTGGATCAATTAATTCTCTTCGGATGTGCATAACCAAATCGATTCGATGATTCAGCGATCAATCACCAGAGCCATAATCCAGCAGTCCCCAAATCTCTATGGCGCTTCCATGAGGAGTTCCGTTGCGAAGGTTCCGGACAATACACACCTGGTCATCCATCACAACCAGGTGCTCCCCTTCTGACTGGGACCATGGGCGCATCTTTACTGTTGGCCCCAGAAAGGTGGTGAACGGACGGTTCCGAAGGTCTCCTCTGCAACAGAAAACAATATGATAGCAACTCTTGGCCTTCTGACGATAAAAGTAGGACAGATGAACCAATGCAGGAATCCATTGACAAACACAGGTGACATTTTGTTCAACACTACATGATTAACTGCAGAAGTTGCAACCTGAAATAACCCCAAGGGTAGTTCTCCAGCCGCTGGCCTCCAACGATCAGCTCCCGGTGTGTACACATCACACATGACCACCCCCGTTTCATTGTTATGCGCTTTGATCAACCTCACCACCTTGTACTCCCTTGTCTGGGCATCAAATCCCAGTCCAGCAGTGTAACCGCGTACAGGATAACGGTATGGTGGCAGACGTGTAATTGCCCGTGTGGCGGCATTGCAGACATAGTAAGCTCGCGCAGCAGCATCAAACAGAAGGGTGAGGCCATGGCATGCTGAGGGCGTCAGCACTTCCAGGGAGGTGTGGAGGGTAGAGTCAAAGGTGAAGAGTAAATCATGTCTGTGGCCTGACAGCGTGTATGAGTACACTGTGCTGGAGTCCAAACTTGATGTGGGTGAGACCACCAGTACCTTTGGTGCTGGCAGGAGCATCTTAGATGTCGCCATGTGGAGGCTGCAGAAATCCTTGGAGGAGAAGAGTGCAGCCCAAGAGCGGCAGACGGCCCGGAAACGGAGGATGGATTTGACAGGGAGCCGGAGTAGAACCTCCAACATCATGTCATGGGGAAGCAACAGTGTGCAAACAGATACAACGAGCTTCTTCCTCTTGTTGCTTCGGAACAACTCCACCGTCATCTTCGCAGCTTCGCCACAGGGTGGCATGCCACTCTTCCTCTTGCTGCTACCCATCATGCCACCCCCGACGACTGCGTCCATCGACAATACTAAGACAGCAAGATGGTCTGCGGTGATATCAACCTATGGGAATAGATTGGGTGTTAGTACAGTTTACCTTCCTATATTTTTGTATGAACTTAAGCCCAATACTAAGAAAGGCTTAAGCCCAATTTTTGTTGGAATAATAAACTGACTGCTATCAGTATTATGAGCTGACGGCAATATCTATCAAATTAGTAATAGCAAAAGATTCAGAGTAATATATATCAAAATAAATTTGAAGATGCCCCCGCGAACCATGTAGAAATACAAGGACTGAAGGGGGCAGATCGACCTTGAGCAAGACAAATATGGCTGATTAGAACGAAGGAAAGACGAGAGGAAAACCAGATCTGTCTGACACAGCAAAAAGAACCATAGATCGGAGCAAGGTAGCGCTTTCTTACCAAGCGAATCCGCTGGAGGGGAAGAAGGAGGATGCCTACGAGCAACAGATCCTAAACTTGGAGGATTGGCGAAGATGGGCTTACGGCGGCTCGGCCACGGAAAGACTCGAATTTTCTCGCTGGAGGGACGCCGCCCAATTATATCAACGAGATGGCTGGAGGGGAAGGAGGAGGACGCCTAGGATCGACAGTTCCTAAACTTGGAGGATAGGCGAAGCTGGATTATGGCGGCTCGGCCACGGAAAGACTCGGTTTTTCTCGCCGGAGGAAAACCGCCTCCTTCCCCTCCAAAAAAAAAAAGGTTTCACAATTCTAATACTCCCTATTTGATCGTTTTCGATTACATATTTGTATTTTTTAAAACAAACAGGCAAGATCAACCAAATTTTTATGTTTACTTTTACAAAAAATGACTGCATTAGAAGATGCCCCCGCACCATATGTAACAACAGTGATTGAATTGAAGTGGTCAGATCGAACTTTAGCAAGACAGATCTGGCTGGTTTACATTGCAACAAATTGAAGACGAGAGCAAAACGATATCTGTCTGAACAACAGATCGGAGCAAGGTAAGGTAGGGCTTCCTTACCAAGCGAATCCGCTGAAGGGGGGCAGGAGGACGGCCGCGAGCAGCAGTTCCTTTGGTAGGAGGATTGGCCAAGCTAGGGTTACGGCGGCCTGGCCACGGAAAGACTCGATTTTTCTCGCGAGGGCGCCTCCTTATATCGAGGAGATGGGGATCGGATTAGATTGCGAGAGGAAATCGGTTCGGACCGATTTGAAGATTTTTGCTTCCTCCCCGCCCCTTATCAGTTTAGCGGCATTGGTCATAACATTAACTCCCACTGCAATTATGCATAGTAAGATTAATTAAAACCTGATCACCATGAAAATGAGATCCAATTATTCGTCAAAAGTTATTAACAAGATATGTAAAAGCTAAATTACAGGGATAGAGAACAGTAGAATCAAGCCAGAAGTTTGCTCCAGCGCACAAGTACTGATTCTTATACTCGAGTTAAAGTTTGAGTCGCGGCCTGGGTTTCGGTAGTCGGTCTTTCCGTCGTGTCCAATGGGCTCTTCTGTGCATTCGCTCTGCTGCTGTGGAGTCGGAGGTGCGTGACCAGTCGGCGGCGATGGCGAGAAACCGGGGCTTTCGTCGGTGGTCGTCGACAGTGAAGTCGGAGTCTCTTGCACGAGGAGTGATGACGATGACGCTCTATGACAACCCCCACGGTGGTCTCTCAATTCGACGATGCTTGTGTTCTTCATGTGTGTGGCCGTGCACAGGGGGTGCTCAATGTGATCGTGCTCCATGACGACATTGGTACATTTGTTAGCGGTTTTGAACGGTTTCCCGGTAAATTAACCGGCAAACTTTGTTTTTATTAATCAATGAAAATGACAAATCTTTTGCCTTGTTTCAGGAAAAAAAGAATCAACAGAAGTTCAGTACTCAATACAATTAACTATAAACACTGTTTTGAGAAGTAGCTCGATGACTACTGAACATGACGCCGCTTCTTTCATAAAGCAAAACAACACTTCAGACTACCTACTAAATATAACAAGACAGCATCAGAAATATGCTTAATATAAGGATAATGAAAATTTGTACAAGGAGACGTCACACTATTACATCATGAAGAACTGATGTTACAGTTTCCCAAAGCATTAGCATGCTGTTATGAATAATTTTAGGAAGAAGATGACCAAGATAACCGGCTAATATGAGATGAAGGGTTCACAGCCTTCTTGTTTTGGCCACACGACCTAAGCTCTCCTCATATAACATGGGAACAAGAGGCATAATTTCACTGTCCATTCTATTCAGTTCTCCAGCTGATTGTTGGTCTTTAGAGCATGCGATAGCCTCATGGGTGAATACAGATTCTGGATTGTTCGCTCGACTGGATCATACAAACCTAATTTCTTTCCGGTGTTCAGCAGGATCCTTCCATCATCAGGATCAACAGCTAATGGCACCACAACATTTGTCCCAAGGGAATAGTCAGGCCATCCTTCTAAGTGAACTATATATGCTCTACCCCAATGGCCATGCTTTAGCTTCCATATATCTAAAATGTTCCTAGTTGGATCCGCTAGAACAGCACACAATACTCCCTCCAACTCTACCACAAATGCATGCCAATGAAATCTGCTATTCCACATTGCAATGCATGGAGGGCAAGAGACGACACCAAAAGCATTTGTAGAGATGTCGAAAGAGATAATGGTCCGCTCATAGCTCGGTCCCAACCTTGGCTCACTCATCCAGTACATCATCCCTTCAAGATAAACGGGTGGCATATCATTCACAGGTAGAGGTAGGACAAGGTCTTTTACGGCATGACATCCAGAGTTACACGACCGTAACAAGCATGTCCAGCTGTATCGACGAGATTCAAAGTCCTTAAGGTAATAGTAGATTTCCACAAGAAAATGCTCACGCGTCAAAGGATTGAAGCCCAAGCCGACATTTTTGTTGCCGACTGTAAAAGCGTGTTGTTCAGCTTGAGTCTGCCCCTGGTTACCGAACACCTTGTGGAAACCTGTACATGGGTTGTAGAGATAGTCTTTTTCCTCCGTGCTTACCAGGTTCAGCCCATGGCAAGGCTTGGAGCAGACCACCTTTGTATCAAGCGGTGCAATGTGCCTATGATATTCTCCAGTACAACTATTCAAAGGAGCAAAACTGAAACATGACTGTCCTGCAGTGCCCTTGCCCACAAGCATGATCTTTGGTCTTTTATCCATGTTCTTATGCTTACGGTATGACTGAATAAAGCTTTCGCTCTCAGTCAAACTGAGCCACTTCTTGCAGACAAGTTTGGTCCGTATGACTGATTTGGCTGGGAGGCGGAGCATGATCTCTTTGGCCGCCTTAGCCAGAGTAGATGACAACGCTGTCTCTTTATCTGTTTTATGCACTGGAGCAAGGCTCTCTTCGAACAAACCGATCCTTGAACTAGGGATATTTCTTACACGAGATGTGTGTCTCTCTGTGATGGAAAGAATAGTCTCTATAACTCCGGACCCAGGCTCATAGGAGTGAACCTTTTTCTGGAACTTGTCATGAACCATGTGTTTGCTAGTAGCCATGATAATCTTCTTCCCTGACCTGCAATTGCCCGTAGAACCAAGAACTCTCACAATCTGAGGCTCGAGTAAATCTCTCGCTAGGTGCCCTGTCGACAAATCAATTCGATGACTCAGTGACCAGTCGCCAGAGCTGTAATCCAGCAGCTTCCAAATCTCCAAAGCGCTAGTACCATCAAGATCATTGCTGCGAAGGTCGCGGACCATACACAGCTGGTTATCCATCACCACAAGGTGTTCTACTGGTGCCCTGGTCCAGGGATCCTGGTGCGCTTGTGATGCCCAGAAGGACGGTGCTCGGCACATTTGAACGTCTCCTCTGTGAGAGAAAAGGATACGACAGCAGCTCTAGGCCATCTGACCAAGGATGAAGGGTTGACAAACCAGTGCAGGAATCCGTTGGCATACACAGGTGGTACCTTGTGGACAACAGCACTCTCGACAGCAGCAAGCAGAAACCTGCACATCCGAAAGGGTACTCCTCCGGCAGATGGCCTCCAGCAATCCCCAGAGCCACCTCCAGCCGTGTACACCTCACACTTGATCATCTCCTTCTCGTGGATCATACCATTGATCAGCCTCACCACCTTGTACTTCCTTGTCCGGGCATCAAATCCAAGTCCGCAGAGGACCTGTTTTTTCGTATTGACGAAAGGCGGCAGGCGCGTGACTTCCCGCGTGGCCGCATTGCAGATGTAGTAAGCCGGCGGAATAGCGTCATAGAGAAGGGTGAGGCCATGGCACGGCGCCGGCGTCACCACCTCCACGAAGTTGCCGCCGGCATGGTCGAGGGTGAACAATAGCTCCTCTGTGGGGTCCGATGGCGAGCATGCGTGCACGGCCGTGGAGTCAAATCCTGGCGTAGGTGAGAAACGCAGTAGCTTCGGTGGCGCCGCCTTGCACATCGCTCTGTGGAGGCAGCGGAATTCGTCGGAGGAGAACATTGCGGACCAGGAGTGGCAGACGGCCCGGAAGCGGACGATGGATTTAATGGGAAGACGCAGCAGCACCTCTAAAACCATCTCCTCCGGGAGCGACGATACTGCGGAGCTGGATGCAGCAACCGTCTTGATTCTCTTGCTGCTCACCGCTGAGCCGCAGGACGGCATTGGCTCGGCGCTCTTCCTCTTGCTGCCAATCATCATGCCAGTTCCAGTGTCGATTGGGAGTAATTTGGTCTGCAGTAAAATCGACATTTTTAGTGAACCTCCTCGATGAATTTCAATTTTTTAAGATTGAGATCGAAAGTTCACCTAAAAATAAAAACTAAGGTCCATCGATCTAGGAGAGATCTGGTTGTTCATAAGAAAAGAGAAAGATCTGATTTTTTTTTTTACTGGAGAAAGATCTGCTTGAGAAAAAAAGGGTGAACAAGGGATTCCTTACTTTTAAGAGGAACTGAATCGCGTCCCGCCGGACCTCCAGTCTTGGAGTTCCTCCTCCGTTTGGCGATTTCGCGTCCGGGAAGAAGAATAGCGGTTCCGGTGTCACAGGCAAAGACTTCTTTTTTGCCGCTGTACATGATATATCTTCGCCGAGATCGCGCGGAAGGGAAGATAAAGCCGGCTACACCTACCCGTACTCGGATAGGATTTCTCTCCGTGGCAAGTGCTGTACACGTCGGGGATTGTGTCCGTCGCTGCAGACGTCGGGGACACACAAGAGCTCGCGTCTCTCTCTTCTCGTCGGACAGCAGGGAGTGGCAGGTTTTCTCCAAGCCGCAGCTGTCGTCTACGAGCTGCGGCTACTTCTCTGACCTCGGATTCGGCTCCCTGTCACATGGGGGTTTGGGTCCGACCCTGCGGTGATGGTTGAAGGTCTCGGGTTCTTGTCGCCGGGGCATCCCGGTCTGTGTGGAGATGAGCTCCTTTGCCACCAGCCCACCACCGACGTTGAGGAAGTGATTGCGGAGCCCTGCAACGGCATCTATGCTTCTACCGCTACCGTTCTATGTGATTGCGGAGCCCTGCAGCGGCATCTCTGCTTCTACCGCTACCGCTCTATGTGATGAGGAAGGTTGGGTATAGGTGGGTCATGGGACACGGGGTAACTGTCCATTAAAATTCACGCCGGACAAAAAACAGTGAGTTACAACCCACGAAACAGTCAGAAATGTCTGAAATCACGAGTTTTGATAATTTCAAGAGACTCGTGTCACAGGTTCACGGGCCATTAAAATCCATCCTGGACCCCAAAACATTAAGATATAGCTCACGAAAACGGTCAGAAATGTCCGAAATCACGAGTTTTTACGATTTTGGTAGACTCGTGTTACGAGGTCACTGTCCATTGAAATCCGCCTCTGACCCAGAACAGTGAGCTATAGCCCACGAACACGGCCAGAAATGACCGAATCATGAGTTTTGACGATTTTGGTTTACTCGCCACGGGGTCACTGTGCATTGACATCCACCCGAACCCCAAAATAGTGAGTTACATGTAGTATTTTAAACCAAAATCGTGGGGTAGTATTCTAAACCAGGCTCTGTGGGGTAGTATTTCACCTTCAGGACTTAGGCGCATAAGCTGTCCGGGACCGTCAACATAACATCCATTCTTGCCAAGGTAGAAGGGCTTGATTGAACATAAGAAAATCAAGCCTACACCATCACATTCTCCCAAGATCACTATCAATAAGATGTTTATCTTCCCAGTTCCCACAGCTGCAAACCTAGGATATAAATTTTAGTAGCCTGATAATCATTGGTCATGTACTACTAAATGATCACCTTCGCTCAATGCACTAGAGAAGTTAACTGAATATACGGCCATGGCACTTGCCAAGGGAATTGGTATGCGGAAACAGTACGGATAACAGAAAGTTCAATTCAAATTTGATAGCTAACCACACAGAAATCAACCAAGTCCCCTCCATACCCTAGATTTTGTTAGGGTTAATTATCAGGGTGCCCTCAGATGTGGCCATGTACTCAGTTTTGCCCTCAGCGGCGAATGGTGCTCAGTTTTGCCCCTAAAGTGTGCAGAAGAACTCGTTCCGTGACTCTTGCCGTCTCCGTCAGGTCAATGTAGTTGACTCAGCCCTTACAGGTGGGACCAGGCGAAGACGTGATACCGTTCAAAAAAAAACACCAGACCGTTGCTGCCCGCGCCATGTGGGACCCAGTAGAGATCCGTTGTGGCCGCGGCCTGTGGGATAAAAGCGGCGGAACGCCTGGCCGGAGCTCGCAGCGGTGAGCAGAAATTAGCGAGCTGTGAGCAGAAATTGGAGGCGGCCACGCGCATAGGTAGGCGGCCACGCGCATAGGTAGGCGGCCACTCCTGCTGGTAGCTTGGAGCCAGGCGCGGTTTCCTTGAGGGCGGCGTCGACGGGGAGCGCCGCCGACGGTGGGAAGCTTGTCGTGGAGGGCGCGGCTGTCTGCTACAGCTACAGGGGCCGTGCGCGTAGGCGTTGAGATCCCCTACAGCTCCGGCGGTCGCAAATCGAGCGCAATGTCTTCTTCTAGCTCCCGCGCCACCTCGCGGATCGAGATTCGATCGTGCACGGAGATGCCGATCTTCCTCTGTCCAAGGTGCCGGGCGGACGTTGCTCGGAGGATTTCGCGCACCCAGAAGAATACTAATCGTCCGTTCTATGTGTGCAGCGAGAAGGGGGTAAGAATCGGGGAATTTCACTATTTTGGTGTCGGGATCGTTGAGCAATACGGTTGATCTGTTTGGCATTAATATTGCAGATGAAATGTTTCTTTCTTTGGGTCGATGAGCTGGCCCAGACGCTGATGAATGAACTGCTAGAGGAACACCAAGAATGGTTGCCACAGACAACAGCGGCTGCAGCGCGAGCTCCGGAAGAAGAGGCAGAGGGCGGAGCACAGATTGATGTTGTTGAGCTAAGGAGGTTGAACCAGAAGGTTAAGAAGCTCGAAGATCAAGCACAAGTACCCCTTTGCAATTACATTTGGGCATTTGTAGGTATGGTAATGTACTGGGTGAAATCTTAAAATTGTATGGAAGGGCATGAATTTGGGAGGAATTTGTAAGCTAGAAATTGTATGAATAGTTTGAAATTCAGAAACTTTGATCAATGAAACGGAAAAAAATGTCTGTTGTGGGCTATCTCATAGCCGAGAGCCCAGTGTCGGCTTCACTAATGGGCCAACCGCATCCAATTGGGCCCATTCGGGATGTGCAAATGGGATTCTGTCAAAAAAAATAGAAGGGTGTCTGGGACTCGAACCCACGAACTAATGGGCCAACTCCATCGAATCGGGCCCATGCAGCCTTGGTAAATGAGATTTAAAAAAAGGTGGAAAATGAGCAAAAGTGGTGCGGGTGGGACTCGAACCCACGACCGCATTGTTTGTGACGTGAAAGGGCTGCGCTGGTAACCAGTAGGGCGGATAGAAGGATATTGGAAAGAACAGGGAAGGAAGCTATATTTAGTTAGTCCATGTCTTGGTTTAGGGTTTAAAACCACATGACTTGGAAATATATTGCCAAAGGTCTCGCTTGGGCACGAACATTTTGTTAGGAATAAACCACGCCATCCCGTGGTGACCAGTTGATGACGTGAAACACACGTTCGTTGGGAGACCCCAAGAGGAAGGTATGATGTAGTCAGCAGCAAGTTTTCCCTCAGAAAGAAACCAAGGTTATCGAACCAGTAGGAGCAGCAACTCTTCAGAAGGTTGTCAACGGCGCCAGAAAAATAATGTTGTTGATGGGAGTCTGGACTGTTGACGTGGAATCTGCACACAACACAATCAAACTACTTTGCCCCAACGAAACAGTGAGGTTGTCAATCTCACTGGCTTGCTGAAAACAAAGGATTAAACGTATGGTGTGGAAAATGAGTATTAAATTGCAGAGAATGAAAAAGGAACAGTTTGCAGTTTGTGGTTGTTTAATCAGTGAAAAGAATGGACCGGGTCCACAGTTCACTAGTGGTGTCTCTCCATAAAAGATAACTAACATGTTGGGTGAACAAATTACAGCTGGGCAATTGACGAATAGTGAGCGCATGACAATGCATATACATGACATGTTGACTACTATGATATTTAATTGGGCATTATGACATAATACATAGATCGTTATCCAACAGCATCTATGACTAATAATCCACCGCCGGGTTGTCATCCGAGTTCCCCATTGGTATTAAGTTGCAAGCAACGGATAATTGCATTAAGTAAAGTGCGTAATGTAAACAAACATATATGTCCGTGGACATAGCATCGTTAGGTTATCCCTAGTGCAACAGCACATCCACAACCTTAGAACTTTCTGTCACTGTCCCAGGTTAAACGGAGACATGAACCCACTATCTAGCATAAATACTCTCTCTTGGAGTTACAAGCATCTACTTGGCCAAAGCATCTACGAGTAACGGAAAGCATGCAAGATCTTAAATAACATATAAGATAGATTGATAATCAACTTGACATAATATTCAATATTCATCGATCCCAGCAAACACAACATGTAGAATTACAATAATATGATCTTGATCATGTAGGGCAGCTCACAAGATCTAAAACATGATGGCACAAAGTGGAGACAACCATCTAGCTACTGCTATGGACCCGTAGTCCAAGGATGAACTACTCACGCATCACTCCGGAGGCAGGCATGGCGATGTAGAAGCCTCCGGTGACGATTCCCCTCTCCGGCAGGGTGCCGGGAAGAGGTTTCTGAACCCTCCCGAGCTAGGGTTGACGACGGCGGCGTCTCTGGAACTTTTCGTGGATATTTGCTCAGGTACTTAGGGTTTTCGCGTCGGAGGGAATAAGTAGGCGAAAGGGCGGCGGCTGGAGAAGCCCGTGGGGCCCACACCACCCCAGGGCGCGGCAGAGGGGGACCCGCGTCCTGGCCACGTGTGGGGCCCACGTGCTCCTCTCCGTCGCCTCTTTGGTCCGTCAGATGATTCTGGTAAAATAGGGACTCCCGTGTAGTTTCGTCCAATCCGAGAATATTTCCAGACTAGCTTTTCTGGAACACAAAAACAGCAGAAAACAGGAACTGGCACTTCGGCATCTTGTTAATAGGTTAGTCCCAGAAAATGTATAAAAGTGATATAAAGTAGATGCAAAACATGTAGCAATTGGTAAAAAACAAGCATGGAACATCAAAAATTATAGATACGTTTGAGACGTATCAGCATCCCCAAGCTTAGTTCCTACTCGTCCTCGAGTAGGTAAACGATAAAAACAAGATAATTTTTGAGGTGACATGCTACTATCAAAATCTTGATCATATAATATTGCAAGGCACATGTAAATGAATGAAGTGATCCAAGTCAATGGTCTATAATTTGCTATCAAGTAGATAATGAGTAAACAATGAATCACACAAGCTAAATGTTTTCATAAATAGTACTTTGAGACAAGCATCAAACAGTTTTGCATAAGTGTTAACTCATAAAGCAATAGTTTCTAATAAAAGGTATTTAATCAACACAAAGGAAGAATTTAGTTTCAGCATTTGCTTCAACTTTCAACATATTTATCTCATGGATATTGTCAACACAAAGTAGTATAACAAGTCCAATACATTGCATATAACGCAGGTTGTAACAAAATTGACACTAGTGTTTGCTTGTGAAGACAGAAGAATAGGAAAACTGACTCAACATAAAAGTAAAAGAAAGGCCCTTCGCAGAGGAAAGCAGGGATTAAATCATGTGCTAGAGCTTTTAAGTTTTGAAAGCATATAGAGATTGCATAAAATATTTGATACTCCTCCCAACCTTGCTAACACAAGCCATGGCTAACCGAATCCTCGGGTGCCTTCCATCAATCACATACCGTGGAGGAGTATCTATTTTTGAGAGGTGTTTGTTAATTGTCAACGAATGGTAGCGGGTGAGAACAGTATTCTACCTGTCGAACGGACTTTTAAGAGCGGCTCCCATGAAGGACGTTATTTCTACCAGCAAGGCAGATCATCCCTCTTTCTCTTTGGTTTACACACATTCAGGTATTTCACTGTTTGTCATTGCTTACTGATGAATCAGGGCAAAAGTGTGAAGAGAATTAATTGGTTAAAGTTGTAATTAATTGGGACTGGGCACCCCCGTTGCCAGCTCTTTTTGCAAGTTATTGGATAAGCGGATGTATATGCCACTAGTCCAGGTGTAAAAGTCCACTCGACAAATAGAATAAAGAATAACCACACTAATTCCTCATGAGCTAGTAAACATTGACACAAAAAGGGAATAATAACATTTTGAATAATTTAAAGGTAGCACATGAAAAATTTACTTGGAGTGGCAAGGAAATACCACATATAGGTAGTTATGGTGGACACAAATGGCATGGATTTTGGCTCAAGGATTTGGATGCACGAGAAGCCTCCCTCTCAGTACAGAGTTTAGGCTAGCAAGGTTATGTAAGCAAACAAAATATCAACCCGTACACCAAGTTTTATATGACAAACATATTGCAAACGTTAAAGACTTCATACCGTCTTCCTTTTAACCAAACCCTGTTATTAGAAAATATCTAGACCTTAGAGGTACCACTGATGCAAACCAAATTTTCAACAAGCTTTACGGTAGTTCTTCACTAATAGGCTTAACTCATGTGATGCACAATTTAATCATGATCTACTTGTTAGCTCAAAACAATTGACAAGCATCAAGTTATCCATTTTAGTGATCTACAAGATTAAGCAAGTTTTTCCTTATACCAATTACCACATGCAACATTTTCTGAACCAACCAAACACCAATCAATTTATTTCATCAACTCTCCAAACAAATATAAGTGAAGCAAGAGAGTACTTTCTACAAAAGAAAGCTAATAGCTCTGACAAGAGATACATGAAAACAAGAGCTAAAAGCTGAACAACGCTAGATATGAATACTCAACAAATATAAGTGAAGAATAGGAGTATTCTCATGAAAAAGCGACGTGTCTCTCTCCCAATCAAGAAATGCTAGGGTCCAGTCAAGCTTTATTGAAAATAAAAATGCAATACTGAAAATAAAAAGCACACAGACGCTCCAAGAAAAGCACATATGATGTGAAAGAATTAAAATATAGTTTCACTAGAGATGACCTGATAATTTTGCGATGAAGAAGGGGATGCCTTTGATACGTCTCCAACGTATCCATAATTTCTGCTGTTCCATGCTTATATTATACCATTTGCTACATGTTTTATATACACTTCGTATCACTTTTATGCATTTTCTGGGACTAACCTATTAACAAGATGCCACAGTGCCAGTTCCCTGTTTTCTGCTGTTTTTGGTTTCAGAAAGTTACTTCTGGAAATATTCTCGGAATTGCACGAAACAAAAGGCCAGGTCCCTATTTTTCCAGCACGTACACGGAGTCCGAAGGAGAGACGAAGAGAGCCACGAGGTGGCCAAACCACACGGCGCGGTGGGCCCAGCCGCGCCTGGTGGTTTGGGCCCCTCGGGGGTCCGCCGACATCGCCCCTTCGCCTATTTATTCCCCGAGACGCGAAAACCCTAAAACACCGAGCCTTTCATCCAGAACATATTCGCTGCCGCCGCCGTCGTCAACCCTAACTCGGGGGGTTTCTGAAGCTCTTCCCGGCACCCTGCCGGAGAGGGGAATCATCACCGGAGGGCTCTACATCGCCATGCCCGCCTCCGGAGTGATGCGTGAGTAGTTCATCCTTGGACTATGGGTCCATAGCAGTAGCTAGATGGTTGTCTTCTCCACTTGTGCCATCATGTTTAGATCTTGTGAGCTGCCTATCATGATCAAGATCATCTTATTGTAATGCTACATGTTGTGTTTGCTGGGATCTGACTTATATTGATACCTATGTGGAGCTGAATATTATATTATCATGTCTATGTCATTTGTGATCTTGCATGCTCTCCGTTACTTGTTGAAGCCTTGGCCACGTGAATACTTGTAACTCCAAGAGGGGGTATTTATGCATGATAGTTGGGTTCAACCTCTATTTAACCTGGGATAGTGACAGCAAGTTCTAAGGTTGTAGATGTGTTGTTGCCACTAGGGGTAAAACAGCAATGCTTTATTCAAGGATGAATGTATTGTTTACATTACGCACATTACTTAATGCAATTGTCTGTTGCTTGCAACTTAATACTGGAAGGGGTACGGATGTTAACCGGAAAGTGGACTATTTAGGCATAGATGCATGCTGGATAGCGGTCTATGTACTTTGTCGTAATGCCCAAATGAATCTCATAGTAGACACCACAGCTCACACATGCATGTTATATGCACTTATCAATTGTCAATTGCCCAGCTGTAATTTGTTTACCCAGCATGTTAGTTATCTTATTGGAGAGACACCACTAGTGAACTGTGGACCCCGGTCCATTCTTTTACATCTGAAATACAATCTACTGCAATCATTGTTCTCTACTGTTTTATGCAAACAAACATCATTTCCATTCGATACGTTTAACCCTTTGTTTTCAGCAAGCCGGTGAGATTGACAACCTCACTGTTAAGTTGGGGCAAAGTAATTTGATTGTGTTGTGCAGGTTCCACGTTGGCACCGGAATCCCTGGTGTTGCGCCGCACTACACTCCTCACCAACACCTTCGAAGCAAACCTCGTTTTCCTACTGGTCGATTAAACCTTGGTTTCATACTGAGGGAAAACTTACTGCTGCACTCATCATACCTTCCTCTTGGGGTTCCCAACTGACGTGTGACGTACAAGCATTGTTTCTGGCACTATTAACCTAGAGCCACCAACACGTTTTCTGGCGCCGTTGCCGGGGAAAACAGAATTGCTTCTGCAAGGGGAGTCTCTCACACCCAATCTCTTTACTTTGTTATTTGTCTTGCTTAGTTTATTTTTATTTAGTTTGTTTGCTTCTTTATATCAAAAACACAAAAAAATTAGTTACTTGTTTAATTCAGTTTATTTTGTTTTTCAAAATGAGTACTCCTGAGAACACTAAGTTGTGTGACTTCACTAGCACAAACAACAATGATTTCATATGCACTCCTATTGCTCCACCTGCTTCTACAGCAGAATTTTATGAAATTAAACCTGCTCTATTAAATCTTGTTATGAAAGAGCAATTTTCTGGTGTTAGTACTGATGATGCTGCTGCCCATCTTAATAACTTTGTTGAACTTTGTGAAATGCAAAAGTATAAGGATATGGATGGGGATATTATAAAACTGAAACTTTTTCCTTTCTCCTTGAGAGGAAGAGCTAAAGAATGGTTGCTTTCTTTGCCTAGAAATAGTATTAATTCTTGGACAAAATGCAAAGATGCTTTCATAGGGAAATATTATCCTCCTGCTAAGATTATATCCTTGAGAAGTAGCATTATGAATTTTAAACAACTTGATAATGAACATGTTGCTCAAGCTTGGGAAAGAATGAAATCTTTGGTGAAGAATTGTCCCACTCATGGACTGACTACTTGGATGATCATCCAAACCTTTTATGCAGGATTAAATTTTTCCTCAAGGAACTTATTGGATTCAGCCTCTGGAGGAACCTTTATGTCCATCACTTTAGGTGCAGCAACAAAGCTACTTGATGATATGATGATCAACTATTCCGAATGGCACACCGAAAGAGCTCCTCAAGGTAAGAAGGTAAATTCTGTTGAAGAAACCTCCTCTTTGAGTGATAAGATTGATGCTATTATGTCTATGCTTGTGAATGGTAGATCTCATGTTGATCCTAATAATGTTCCTTTAGCTTCATTGGTTGCTCAAGAAGAGCATGTTGATGTAAACTTCATTAAAAACAACAACTTCAACAACAATGCTTATAGGAATAATTTTGGTAGCAACAACTTATAAGCCTTATCCTTCAAATGGTTATGGCAATTCTTATGGTAATTCCTACAGCAACAATAGAAGTGTGTCCTCTGATCTTGAAGCTATGCTTAAAGAATTTATTAGCACACAAAAAGCTTTCAATAAAACTGTTGAGGAAAAGTTTGAAAAAATTGATGATCTTGTCTCTAAAGTTGATAGTCTTGCTCATGATGTTGAAATTCTAAAACTGAAAGTTATGCCTAATGAAGTTAAAGATATAAGTCATTTGCTACAGCAAATGCCATCCAAGTTCGAATTGATAATAATATTAGGATGTTGGCTGAATTGCATGCTAGGTGGGAAAAAGAGGAAGAACTTGAAAAAGAGAATAGTATAGTTAGAGTTTGTACTATCACCACCACTAGTAATGCTAATGTTTCACATGCTAGTAAACCTCCTACTATTGATGGTAATGTTATTGGTGTTGATAATGTCTCTACTACTTCTGCAAAGTTTGAAATTGCCTAAAACTGCTGAAACTTTTTCTGATAAAAGTGCTG
This sequence comes from Poa pratensis, assembly GCA_947311845.1. Taxonomy (NCBI): domain Eukaryota; kingdom Viridiplantae; phylum Streptophyta; class Magnoliopsida; order Poales; family Poaceae; genus Poa; species Poa pratensis. The sequence goes on from CAMZMU010000065.1 coordinate 9,073,372, forward strand.
AAATTTTTCAAACTATTGGAGACAATGGTTCCACCACCATTGACAATAATGATTTTGATTTTGATGATTGTAACATCTCTGAAGTTATTATGTTCTTGCAAAAATTAGCTAGAAGTCCCAATGCTAGCACTATTAATTTGGCTTTTACAAAGCATATTACAAATGCTCTTTTGCAAGCTAGGGAGGAGAAGTTGAAACTTAAAGCTTCTATTCCTAGGAAATTAGAAGATGGTTGGGAACCCATCATTAAGGTAAAGGTGAATGATTTTTATTGCAATGCCTTGTGTGATCTTGGTGCAAGTGTTTCAGTTTTGCCCAAGAAGCTTTATGATATTCTTGATTTGCCACCTTTGGAACATTGTTATTTGGATGTTTTTCTCGCTGATAATGCTATGAAGAAACCTTTGGGGCGAGTTAATGATGTTTTTATTACGTAAAAGATAACCTTGTCCCCGTTGATTTTATTGTTATGGATATTGAATGCAATGCATCTTGTCCTATTGTTTTGGGAAGACCTTTTCTTCGAACTGTTGGTGCCATCATTGATATGAAAGAAGGTAATATAAGGTACCAATTTCCTCTCAAGAAAGGTATGGAACACTTCCCTAGGAAGAGAATGAAGTTACCTTTTGACTCTATTGTTAGAGCAAGTTATGATGTTGATGCTTCTTCTCTTGACAACACTTGATTTTCACTTTCTGCGCCTAGCTGAAAGGCGTTAAAGAAAAGCGCTTATGGGAGACAACCCATCGTTTTTATTTGCTGTTATTTTTGTTTTCTTTGAGTCAAGGATTTTTGTTACTTCTGTAGCAACTCCTTTGTATCTTTATTTTATCGCAATGTTGTGCCAAGTAAAGTTCTATATTGAAAGTTGATGCAAGATTTGGATTTCTGCGCAGTGACAGATTTTTAGCTGTCACGGATTTGAGCTTATCTCCCTGTAGAAAATTCAAAAAATTCTGAGAAAAATCACGCATATTCCTGAGATATGTACGCAACTTTCATTATTTTAGGCCAGATCCATCTGAGCAACTTAAGTGCCTCGAAAAAATTCGTCATTCCAGACTGTTCTGTTTTTGACAGATTCTGCCTTTTGTTTTGCATTCGCTCTTTTACTGTGTTTGTGTGGATTTCTTTGCTCCACAAAGCATTGGTGGCTGTAGCTAATGTCCAGAAGCTTTGGGATTGATTGTATCATTACAGAATATGAGAATTTTTGATTATGCACTAACCCTCTAATGAGAACTGTCTTGAGTTTGGTGTGAAGGAAGTTTTCAAGGATCAAGCGAGAAGGGTGATATTATGTGATCAAGAAGAGTGAAAAGCCTAAGCTTGGGGATGCCCCCGTGGTTCATCCCAACCATATTCAGAGAGACTCAAGCGTCTAAGCTTGGGGATGCCCAAGGCATCCCCTTCTTCATCAACAAACTTATCAGGTCATCTCTAGTGAAACTATATTTTAATTCTTTCACATCTTATGCGCTTTACTTGGAGCGTCTGTGTGTTTTTATTTTTGTTTTTGTTTGAATAAATTCGGATCCTAGCAATCCTTGTGTGGGAGAGAGACACGCTCCGCTTTTTCATGTGAATACTCATGTTCTTCACTTATATTTGTTGAGTATTCTTAACTAGCTACTGCAGTGCTTTTAGCTCCTGTTTTTCATGCATCTCTTCGAGCTGTTAGCACTTGTTTATAAATACTCTCT